>QEPC01011113.1:3253795-3291108 GCA_003113815.1 Sphenodon punctatus | reverse complement strand
ACTGAAATGAAACTTAAAAACTGAAACCTTGTGTTATGCATTTCACTGTACAGACTCATTGAGTATGTATGTATTCAGTTCACTACAGACTCCTCTTCTGTTTGTGATTCCCCCCCATCCCATATATATGGTGGGATGTGTATATATATATATATATATATATATATGGATATGGGATAGATAGATAGATAGATAGATAGATAGATAGATAGATGTAGAGAGTTGTAGGAGTTAGCTTAGCGATAGAGATAGCGTTAGTAATTTAGTTTTAGTGTTTGTAGGAATAGGCCTGTGTACTTATTAGATAATCCATTTAGTTCATAGCATTTAGAATAGTTAATAGCCGTTAGATTTAGTGTAGATAGATATAATATTAGATTATTTTTTTAAAAAAAAAACTTATAAAAACAAAAAAAACAAATAAAAAACAAAAGAAAAGATATAAAACACAATAAAAAACCAAAAAAACATATAAAAAACAAAAAAACACCCATAACAACATTTCCCGAACGGCCGAACTGAACAGCCGAACGGCTGAACCGAACAGTAGAAAGGCCTAACCGAACAGCCTGTTCAGACGACCGAACCGAACAGCCGAACCCAAACTCGGCGAACTAACCGAATGGACGAACCGAACGCAGTCGAACCGAACGCAGCTGAACCGAACGCACGAACCGAACGCACGAACCGAACGCAGACGAACCTAACGGCCAAACCCGAACCGCGATCTGTTCGGCCATCCCTACCACCATCAGGTTTCTAGGGTCTATTTTCCAGCCATGGGGGGATGTCCATCCACTTCATCGAGAAACTGCCACTCTAGTCCCAGGACCCACCCTCAGGCCTCTGGGACCGTCATTCTGCTCACAGGGAGCTGTCATTCCACGGCATCAAGAAGCAGCTGGCCACTCCATCCCTCTTAGGGTTTTGGCGCCTACATTCCAGGCAGGGAGGGCTGTCCATCCACATCATCCAGAAGCTGCCACTCCTGTCCCAGGACCCACCATCAGGGTTCTGGGGCCTACATTTCAGGCAGGGAGGGCTGTCATTCCACTTCATCCAGAAGCTGCTACTCTAGTCCCAGGACCCACCATCAGGGTTCTGGGGCTGTCATTCCGCTCATGGGGAGCTGTCATTTCACGGCATCAATAAGCAGCCAGCCACTCTAGCCCCAGGAGCCACCCTCAGGGTTCTTAGGCCTACGTTCCAGACAAGGAGGGCTGTCCATCCACATCATCCAGAAGATTACACTCTTGTCCCAGGATCCACCATGAGGGTTCTGGGGCCGTCATTCCGCTCACGGGGAGCTGTCATTCCACTGCATCAAGAAGCAGTCACTCCAGCCCCAGGACCCACCCTCAGGGTTCTGGAGCCTACATTACAGGCAGGGAGGGCTGTCATTCCACTTCATTGAGAAGCTGCCACTCTAGCCCCAGGACCCACCATCAGAGCTCTGGGGCCTACATTACAGGAAGGGAGGGCTGTCCATCCACATCATCCAGAAGCAATTGTGGTGCTGCTGCTGCTCTGCCTGCTTCTGGTGCTGCTACTTCTAGGGCTGGGGGCAGGGATAGACCCTGCCAGCTGAAAGGGGTGACTTCTCCCACTTCCACCATCCCCAGGGTGTCCTGCTTCTGCTGCCATGCACTCTCCAGAGACCTCTCTGCCTGCCGGATCCTCTCCACCAGCTCACCCTTCCAGTGGCCATAGAGCAGTGTCTGGTGTGCCATTCTGCCCTTGACCCTGAGGTCCAGCATGGTTACCAACACATATTCCTCCCATTGCAGGAGCTCATTGAACCAGGCCTTCAGCCCTGCCTTCAGCTGCTGCACCAGGGCAACCACCTCAGCCACCAGCTGCTTGCCCTGAGGTCCACAATCCTACCCCTGGATAATCTTATTCAGCCTCCTGAGGAGACTGTGGACCAGAGGGTTCACCTGGCTGATGGTGGCCGTGGAGGAGCTCATGTTCTCCATCACGGCCAGGAACAGTCTCAGAATGAAGACAGTGTGAGCCAGGATCTTCCATTCTGCTCCATTGTACCCTGGAGGTGTCCCACTGTCTGTCACCAGTTGAACCAAATGCAAAGCGGCTTTCTGCTCGAGAAGCCGCTCGAGCATCAGGAACATGGAATTTCATCTGGTGGACACATCCTGCACCAGCTGGTGCACTGGGGAGCCTTGCTCTGCCTGCTTCATCCAGAGAAGGTCGCTGCCCTTCATGCTCCAGTTAAAGAAACTGGCCAGCTTCCTCCCCCACTCGATCAGGGAGCTAAGGGTGCCTGCCCCAACCCCTTCTCTTCCAAGCCCAGAGCATCCCTGACCACCAGGTGAAGGGTGTGTGCAGTGCAAGGGATGCTGGTGAAGCCCCCCTTGTGGACTTCCCTCAATATGTTGGCCGCATTGTGCATCACCATGCACCCCTTGGTGAAGGGCGTGCCTGGCGTGAACCACTCCCTCACCATGGTGGTCAGGGCTGCCTTGATGTTCCGAGCAGTGTGGGGGACGTCCATGACTTCCGCCTGAAGCAGGGCCCACCTATACCCTGCTTTGGGACCCCTCCTGCCATTCCCAAACACTGCCTCTGGGTCCTGCCACCAGTGTGCTCACCTGCCAGGTAAGNTATATATATATATATATATATATATATGGATATGGGATAGATAGATAGATAGATAGATAGATAGATAGATAGATGTAGAGAGTTGTAGGAGTTAGCTTAGCGATAGAGATAGCGTTAGTAATTTAGTTTTAGTGTTTGTAGGAATAGGCCTGTGTACTTATTAGATAATCCATTTAGTTCATAGCATTTAGAATAGTTAATAGCCGTTAGATTTAGTGTAGATAGATATAATATTAGATTATTTTTTTAAAAAAAAAACTTATAAAAACAAAAAAAACAAATAAAAAACAAAAGAAAAGATATAAAACACAATAAAAAACCAAAAAAACATATAAAAAACAAAAAAACACCCATAACAACATTTCCCGAACGGCCGAACTGAACAGCCGAACGGCTGAACCGAACAGTAGAAAGGCCTAACCGAACAGCCTGTTCAGACGACCGAACCGAACAGCCGAACCCAAACTCGGCGAACTAACCGAATGGACGAACCGAACGCAGTCGAACCGAACGCAGCTGAACCGAACGCACGAACCGAACGCACGAACCGAACGCAGACGAACCTAACGGCCAAACCCGAACCGCGATCTGTTCGGCCATCCCTACCACCATCAGGTTTCTAGGGTCTATTTTCCAGCCATGGGGGGATGTCCATCCACTTCATCGAGAAACTGCCACTCTAGTCCCAGGACCCACCCTCAGGCCTCTGGGACCGTCATTCTGCTCACAGGGAGCTGTCATTCCACGGCATCAAGAAGCAGCTGGCCACTCCATCCCTCTTAGGGTTTTGGCGCCTACATTCCAGGCAGGGAGGGCTGTCCATCCACATCATCCAGAAGCTGCCACTCCTGTCCCAGGACCCACCATCAGGGTTCTGGGGCCTACATTTCAGGCAGGGAGGGCTGTCATTCCACTTCATCCAGAAGCTGCTACTCTAGTCCCAGGACCCACCATCAGGGTTCTGGGGCTGTCATTCCGCTCATGGGGAGCTGTCATTTCACGGCATCAATAAGCAGCCAGCCACTCTAGCCCCAGGAGCCACCCTCAGGGTTCTTAGGCCTACGTTCCAGACAAGGAGGGCTGTCCATCCACATCATCCAGAAGATTACACTCTTGTCCCAGGATCCACCATGAGGGTTCTGGGGCCGTCATTCCGCTCACGGGGAGCTGTCATTCCACTGCATCAAGAAGCAGTCACTCCAGCCCCAGGACCCACCCTCAGGGTTCTGGAGCCTACATTACAGGCAGGGAGGGCTGTCATTCCACTTCATTGAGAAGCTGCCACTCTAGCCCCAGGACCCACCATCAGAGCTCTGGGGCCTACATTACAGGAAGGGAGGGCTGTCCATCCACATCATCCAGAAGCAATTGTGGTGCTGCTGCTGCTCTGCCTGCTTCTGGTGCTGCTACTTCTAGGGCTGGGGGCAGGGATAGACCCTGCCAGCTGAAAGGGGTGACTTCTCCCACTTCCACCATCCCCAGGGTGTCCTGCTTCTGCTGCCATGCACTCTCCAGAGACCTCTCTGCCTGCCGGATCCTCTCCACCAGCTCACCCTTCCAGTGGCCATAGAGCAGTGTCTGGTGTGCCATTCTGCCCTTGACCCTGAGGTCCAGCATGGTTACCAACACATATTCCTCCCATTGCAGGAGCTCATTGAACCAGGCCTTCAGCCCTGCCTTCAGCTGCTGCACCAGGGCAACCACCTCAGCCACCAGCTGCTTGCCCTGAGGTCCACAATCCTACCCCTGGATAATCTTATTCAGCCTCCTGAGGAGACTGTGGACCAGAGGGTTCACCTGGCTGATGGTGGCCGTGGAGGAGCTCATGTTCTCCATCACGGCCAGGAACAGTCTCAGAATGAAGACAGTGTGAGCCAGGATCTTCCATTCTGCTCCATTGTACCCTGGAGGTGTCCCACTGTCTGTCACCAGTTGAACCAAATGCAAAGCGGCTTTCTGCTCGAGAAGCCGCTCGAGCATCAGGAACATGGAATTTCATCTGGTGGACACATCCTGCACCAGCTGGTGCACTGGGGAGCCTTGCTCTGCCTGCTTCATCCAGAGAAGGTCGCTGCCCTTCATGCTCCAGTTAAAGAAACTGGCCAGCTTCCTCCCCCACTCGATCAGGGAGCTAAGGGTGCCTGCCCCAACCCCTTCTCTTCCAAGCCCAGAGCATCCCTGACCACCAGGTGAAGGGTGTGTGCAGTGCAAGGGATGCTGGTGAAGCCCCCCTTGTGGACTTCCCTCAATATGTTGGCCGCATTGTGCATCACCATGCACCCCTTGGTGAAGGGCGTGCCTGGCGTGAACCACTCCCTCACCATGGTGGTCAGGGCTGCCTTGATGTTCCGAGCAGTGTGGGGGACGTCCATGACTTCCGCCTGAAGCAGGGCCCACCTATACCCTGCTTTGGGACCCCTCCTGCCATTCCCAAACACTGCCTCTGGGTCCTGCCACCAGTGTGCTCACCTGCCAGGTAAGCATGCAACGCGTTTCTACTCGACCACAGGTTGGTGGTGAAGAGGAAAGTGGCACCCACAGCTCCTGCCAGCTGCTTCCTCGCCTGCTCCTTTAAAGCCTGGTACAAGGCTGACACCACCTGCTGACTCAGGGTGGTGCATGAGGGCATCTTTAACTGGGGGACCAGGAAGCCAATCAGGAACCTAAGCCCCATGTCCCCGACCACTGATTGCCCATGGAGCGCAATCATTTCCCCCGATATGTGCATAGTTTTCAGTTGAAAGCCATGCCACCCTCCACGTCCTTCAGCTGCCAGTGGATTTGGCAGATGTCCCCACCCCAGCTCCTCCAGGGTGCACTAATGCTTCTGGGCCTCAACTGGCTGCTACACCACTGACAGCACTGATGGGAGGGGCAGAACATGGTGGCGACACAACTCTCAGAGAGACGTGTGGCCGGTTCTGTCCAAAGTGGCCAAGGTTCTGTTGTCCTACCCACCAACGAGTTCCCCCAGCGAGCAGGTGTTCTCTATGGCGGGGAACATGTGCTTGCTGCACTGCCTGAGACTGGGGGCCAAGTTGGTGGAGCAGTTGCTTTTCTTCAAGGTCAACCCACTGCTGGGATTCCCTGAGCTTCCCCTCGACATGAATTGGTGGTGCAGTGGAACACGCCATCCCATGCCAGGGGCAGTCTTGGGGCAGGGCTCCTCCTCAATCTGGGCTGCTTCTTCTGAGGTGCTGTCCCTTCCTCCCAATGCCTGGCGACCGCCCTGCCTCTCTTTCTCTCTCACTAGATGGCCTCGGCCAGCCTATCTGACTGAACTCATGACGTCGGGTGGCATTGGGAAGTTGTAAGCCTACCAGCCATCCTCTGGCTAGATGATCTCGGTCTGCCTATCTGACTGGCTCTCTCTCGCATTGCACAGTCTTCACCAGTCTATCTGAGTGCACTGCCAAGGTCCAAGCCTGCCTTCCCTACTGCCTCTCATGCCACGCTGCCTGTCTGCCCACCCTGGTTGCCAACCTCAAGCCCTCCCTCAGCCTGCCTTCCACTGCTCATGCCACGCTACTTGTGTGCTGCTGCTCCACTGCTGCCTCTGCTGTGCCATGGGTTCTGCTACTGGGCAATCCAATGTCTGCCGCTACTCCACCGATTCCTGGCAGCCTGCAATGCCTGGCCAAATTGTGGTGCCAAGCCAGCCACCAAGCCCCAAGTGTTCCTGGCCTCTACCGCTGCTGATACCACTGGGTCTCAGACAGACAGCCATAGTGCCATGGGAATCCCCAAGGGCCAAGAGCTGAGCCAGCCTGCTTGCGTGGGCTACCCGGGTTGCCAAGTCCCAAGCCTTCCTGGTCTCTACTACTGCTGCTGCTGCTGCTCCTATGTCTCTGACAGTCTGCCATGCCCCCACGGGCACCCCTGGAGTACCCCAAGCCTCTGCCACATTCGGCTGAACTTTCTGAACATTCGGGGGGTGAACTCCACGGGACCAAACCCACGAACCCAAACTAAGTTTTCGAACCAAACGTCTAAACGTCCGAACTGTGTTCTGTTCGCACATCCCTAGTACATTGTTGCCGGATGGTGGTTTGCAGTCACTTCCCTTGTGTTTGTGGCCACCTACTGGGTCTCTGCCCTTGGTTCCTGTCTGCTCAATGACCTTTGGTGCTTTGGCCAGACTCCCCATCTGATTTGTTCCTGGTGCAGTGTTCTGTTGCCCGGGGTTTCCTATGTGTGGTTGTACACTGGGGGTCTTTGTGGGTCTCTAAGAGTGGGCCCCATCTGTTTCTGGTCCTTCCTCTTCATGCCAGTGATCATGCTTGTTCCCTGGTCCCCTCCCGCCCAGCTGTGGTCTCTCTCCACTCCCTTTACATCCTGTATTTCCAGGTGTTCCATTGTGCACGGCGGGGGCTGTTTTCCCTTGGGCCCATGACGCCAGGCTGTCTGGTCTGTGTGCTGTGACCTGTGTGGGGCTGTTATTTTCTGTCTGTCATTCCAACTCCATCCTCCCCTGCCCTCGTGGGGTCTGGCGGTTTGGGGGGCGGTGCCTGGTGTCGTGGCTTCATTTGCCCTTCCTCGGACATGTTGTCATGTCACTGTGCTGGGCATGTTTTCCCTTCCGTTCGGTGTCTTGGCAGTCGGTGTAAATGTCTTTGGTGTGTGATCTGTGTTTCCCATCTCCACCCATCGGGGCCGCGGCAGCACCCATGTAAAAAAGGCCATATACTACTAATGTTGTTCTGAATTTTTTTGACAATGCTCTGAAACTTTAAAATGTAGTTCAAGTCTATATGGTGCACACTTTTTTTTTATGATTGCTTTCTGAATGTAATCTGTGGCAATTATTATACAAATGCAAACGGTTCATAAACACACACTTCTGTTGCTTGTTCTAAATGAAATTTTTCTTTAACAGTCATTAATATTGCAAATGTATATTTTCTTCACTGTCATTTGAAATTGTCTCTCAAAAATATACTTGAACTTATCTGACAATCCATTTTGTATAAGGTAGTAGTTATGTACCACAACATCTAGCTCTTGACTGATTCTTCTTTCCTAGTTAGATGAAGCTAAGAAAAGTGAAATTACAGCGAGGGAAAGAGGTAGTGAGTTAAAAAAATTTCTCATTTTCAACTGCAGACAAATGAACTAATAATATATTTTTTTTACTACTAATAAGGAGCAGTTTCTAAAAGAGGTGCCATCACATACTTTACAGTCTTACATATTGTCATTTGGTGATTCTGACACTTAATCTTAATATAATCATTTTTTATGCCAATTCAATACCTTGTTATTTCCTTTAAGTGTATTAAGAAAACCATTTACAGAAATATATCGAGAATATCTGAGTAGTGCAGTTTACTTATAGATGGGTAATTAGATCATAGCCAAGACATATATGTAAGTCTTCACACAGTGTTACCTAAGTAGTCATCAGTTCATATTATGGTATAGTTGCAGCAGTACAACCACAAAAATTAAAGCTACAAAAGTGTTTTAGTTTTAACAATACTCTACTTTCAGAGCATCAACCCAACTGGCTTCCCTAGGGCCCAGGAGACCATACAAGTTTCCTCCATCCCCTGGGAATGTCACCCTCCTCACTGCTACCATCACTGCCACCCCCTCACCACTGCATCTTCTCCTCCCAGCCCCAGGTAAACGTGCATGATACCCAACAGGTGCCATGTGGGTACTTCGTAGGTACATGAACCATGAAAAGTGGTTTGTACTCCACAGATTATATGGGTTTATCAATTCACAAGATACATGTTTCAGTTCTACTTTGGGATCATTTCACCCTAGTCTGGTAATTTTCTGGTACTATTTTCAACTGAAACAAAACACCGACGCGACGACACTGAAATACCAAAACAAAGTAGACTAAATGACTGAAACCTGAGATAACCAAACTAAAATAGCTGGAATGGTTGTTTGAACAAAGGGAAAGTGGATAGGTCTTATTATCTTGGTTGTCAAAACCTATCTGAGTTGAATGAATTCAACGGATATGGTATTTGCCGTAGATATTTGTGACACTGTAGGACTAAATTTAATGCCCCAATCCAAGTTCCTGACATGTGCAAGCAGACCATATCTTGACTTCTGCACATACATGCAGTGGAGTCCACCTCCTGACTCCGCCACCACTATGGCAGTGAGTGCAGCCTCAATTTGCCCTCTCATGGTCTTCAGGGGTTGAGCAGTGTGGGACTTTTCCCATGTCCTGTACGTGGCCCCTTTCCAAGTTTTGGTCTGGATCAGGGGTGTAGTCTGTAAACTTTGTTTATTCATTGCAACATTTTGATCATATATCAACTATTTTTTAACCCTGTTCCCTTTGAAGACACTCAGAGTGTGAGTGCCTGAAGGATTGGGAACTTAGAATGCAATCCTCATGGGTCCAGGTGTGCAAGGAGGTTGCCTATGCATAGTATGTCAGAGTCCCACACTAGACTTCAGTGGGTACCAAATCCTCATTTGCAGCAAGAGACATCAGTGCCTAACACCCAACTTTACTGCTGCATGCATCACCCTCCCTCACCATGTCCAGCACAGTCCCTCCATGTGTCAACTCAGAAGAACTTAAGTGACAAACACTTAAACAAGTCTGATCACTTTAAAGTATGCCCTAGATGCAGAGATGCAATCTGTGCTTCCGCTTATCAGATAATTAGCCTCCTGGCAATGCCTACATCTGTGGATGAGGATTTGTCACCCACTTAAGTCTTACACAGCCCATTGATGCACAGCTTACATGCACAAAATACCCTTGTGCACATGGATGAATGAGGACGGCACCCATAGTTTCCTAGATTTTGAATACATTATTACAAAGGTGGGAAACCTCACACTTGGGGGGTGGGAGGGGGGAGTCAACTCTGGCCCATGGTTAGTTTGTATTTGGCCCTTTTTCAGTTCCTGGGGCTAGTTCTTGGATCAAGTTCCTACCCCCAAGCACTGAAACTGAGCTTAGACTAAGGGAGCAGAGAAGAGTACGTGCAGACAAGCATAGGGGACAGATCCATTCATGAGTGCACCTCTAATTTTCAAAGTGACCGCTGGGATTCAAAAGGTTCCCACTCCTGTATTACTACATTAGTAATGAAAACTTACTCAACAGCAAGATATAATATTCTCTGTACTCCATGTATCATCATATTTCAGTTCACTCAATTCTTCACATGCCAAAGGTTTAAACATTTTCTCTAAAATATCACTCCTTATAGATACGTTAGCATGGCAATCATCTTAACTATGAATAAATATCTGATTCTTGTCAAGAAATATGCATCCAAGTCTACATTATGTTACGAAAACCTATTTCATCAGAGGTCAATAAATCCAAGATCCTGAAGGAGAAAACCTGTGAAGTTGAAATGTTAGCTTCATTAGAGTTCAGAGACACGGACGTTTTTAGAGTTTCAAGATCCCATTAATCTGATGAATTGTGTTTCTTTGATTCTGTCTCTTTTGTTCGGCTTCTGAAAATAAAAGGAGTAGAAGGAAAATCTACACAGGGCAGATTGCACAGGAAGAGATGGCTCATGTCCTCCAGTGTTCACTGACCTGTTTGAGAGATGTGGATTAATGCTTTGTTACGTTAAATGTTGTCATTCTTTTCTCAAATGTAAAACAGAATGAGAACAATATGACTTCCAAACCAAGAGAAATGTTATCTATTATGTGAAACTCTCTGAAATAAGATCTATATACTCCATGAAAGTTTTGATCAGAATAAATTAGAGCTGCAACTGGATACCTGCCCAGATGGTCACCTTTTCAAATTTGAGATGCCTGATTTGCCTTGTTCACATTTGGGCATCAACTGGTATCCAAATGTGACGTGGCGGGATACCCAACTCCCCAGGCCCCAGGTACAGTCACCTCACTGCAGGGCTGCTGCTCTTCTGGTCAATCACTACCCTCTGCTTGTTGCTGCTCCTTGGGCCCACTTGGCTTTTTCTGGGGGGGGGGGCAGGGGGAGATAGGCCTCTTTCCACAATGAGTCCCCTGTTCCAAGGGGTACCCATTATCAGGGGAGCACGGGCTCCCAATCTCATCAAGGGAAAGCTCAGCTCTGGGATCAGGGCAAGTCATCAAGGTGTGGGGAAGCTCTGCTATAACCAATCACTGTTGGTGTGTTTCAGTTACCAGGAATCTGATAGTTATAAAAGTCAGTGTCAATAACCTTTCCAGCACCAGTCCTGAACTCAATGATGACAGTCGCTGAGAATTTCACTTTTAGTCTCTCTGGCTGCTTTTAAATGAGTGGCGGGATGCACCGCGTTGAAAAATGCACTTCCTGAAAAGCCCCACAGGGTGCATTTAGATGCACTGGAAGTGGCTGGCCACCAAGGCATCGCAGCTTGTGTGGTCTTTTTGGAGCCGCATTTGGGAAGCCTCAATATTGAGGTTTCCCAAATGCAGCTTCAAAAAGACTGCATGAGCTATGATTCTGTGGCAGTTCTTCATAGTCTTCTCGTGTTTTAACTACCTTGAATAACTTCTGCAAATTTGATCACCTCACTCTTAATGCCCTTTTCCAGATCATTAATAAATACATTAAACAGCACTGGTTTCAGTACAGATCCCTGGCGCACACCACTTCTCTCCATTGTGAAAACTGACCATTTAGTCCTACTCTTTGCTTACTATCCTTTAACCTGTTACATATCCATAGTAAGACACTACCTCCTATCCCATGACTTTTTAATTTTTCCAAGAGTCATCTATGTGGGACCTTATGTGGGAACTTTTACGTGGGACAGGCTACCCAAAGACCAATCGGGTTCCCAATGCCCCAAAATGTGAGCATTATCCAGAGAAACTGACACACCCCAGCTGAAAGCACTGCAGGGTCCTGATGCACAATGCTCCAACTGGAACGTGTCAGTTTCAAAGGTAGGCCGGGGTGTCCCCCCCCCCCCACACACAAAGCCTCTGTGTGTGTGTGTGTGGGGGGGGTAGTGGCCTTTGAAAGTGACAGGCCTAAACTACCAAAATACCAAATACTGCCGTTAACAGGTTAGCAACGTTTCATTTTCTCGACCCATGCTGAATTACCATGTTACTGTTTTAGTGTCTTTCTGACATGGAAATCAATAGATGAAAGGCAATGGAGAGAAAAATGGCAAATTGGTAATAAAATGGAACAAAATGGAATAATGGTAAATCAGTAGCAGAAAACAGGTAATTTGGTAATGGCAGTGGTAATTCAGGTAACTTGTTGGAAATAATTGGATACCTTTTAGTGCCCAATCCAACCCAGATAATTTGGGTTAGACCCATTTTGTGGCTATTCATTTCAGCTTTATATAAGATACCATTGGCTGTTTAGGTTTCCCACCAACATACCTAAGTAATGAAAATTTTGCAGTGCTAAGCCTCTTGTTGCAAAATTTACTTCCTACAGATATTAATCTTACATCCTCCCAAATTTCCTTTAAAAAGCATCTAAAGACTTTTTTTTTTAAAAAAAAATCCACATTCTTTGAAGGGATTTCCTGCTGGATTTTATTTCTTTCCCTCTTTTCCCTTTAATTTTAAAACTGCTTTAAATGGACTGTATTTTGCTATATTTTACTTAATTGGTTTTTTTTAAGTGCCCTGAGTGACATTTGGTGATAAGGGGTGGTTGTACCATCTGCTATGTGAACTGCAATCGTTTTGTCTCTCTCAAGTTCTCTATTTGACTTTTAAATCTTTTAGAACCTATTAATCAGAGTTCTAAGTACATTCAAGTAAAGTGAATTAGTATGGTAATGATTCAGCAGAAGCAAATGCCCAATTTGCACTTGCTTTAATGTAATATTATTACGCCCTCGTCATTTGTATAGCAAGTTTCTTAAAGTGTTTTTCAAAATGCTATATAATGTGTACAAACAATTCTGGCATGGAGGCCACCATAACAATGTAAAAAAAAACCACTTCATAATAAGTCTAGCAGAGGACAGCAGAAGACATAACATGGATAGTACCCCTTACTTTTGGAGCGGCTCTCCTGATCTGTATTTCATGCCAGTATTAATGGCAGAGAGTAGGAATAGCATTATAAGTCACAGTGAGAGGATGAAAGAGAACACAAGTGCAGTGTGTGTGTGTGTGTGTGCGTGTGTGTGTGTGTGTGTGTGCGAGAGAGAGAGAGAGAGAGAGAGAGAGAGAGAGAGAGAGAGAGAGAGATCCCCTGCCTGTCTTGGGCCAGGCAATTGCAGTCACCACGCTTTGGGCAGGTGAGGAGAGCAAGCCACACAATTTCCTCCCCCTGCAGAGAACCCGGGCCGGCCACTATCAGAGATCTCACCACACCCCGGGGTAGACTGAGGAGATGGCCGAAAGCACAGATGCCCAGTCCAGCACAACCCTGCCCCACTCACCATCTGTTGGCTGTGATGTGGCTGTGCAGGCATGCTTAATGTGCCCGCCACTTCATGGTGCTGGTGGAACTTGCTTTGGGGAAGGGCAGCACGGGCTGGCCACACGGGAGGTGGCCCCTTAACCTGATTCAGGCAGTGATACCCCACATTGGGCAGCATTCTTACATGTTATGTCTCTGGCCCTCCCCGACCGGTGGAGTGCTTAAGATCCAACGGCCTGCCCCGCCCCTGGGCAGGGTGAACATCTGGTGTATTCCAGCCATACGATGTGCTGCATCACAGGGTAAGGCTGCCTGACGTGGGGTAACGTTACCCCAATCAGGTTAACGTTACCTCGAGTTGCACAGCCTTACGCCAATTTTGGAACCATTGCAACAAGATGCAGTGATTTGTGTGCCTGGTGGTTGGAAGATGTTCACCCTGCTCGAGAGCAGGGTGACCAGATGGCTGATGCACCCTGCATCCTTGGAAAAATGCCAGGGATGCAGGGTGTAATAGCATACCCAAAGTAGGGTAAGGCTGCATACCTTGAGGCAGCATGTGCCACTCGTGTGCCTGGTCTACGTCTGCTCCACTGTCCAGCGAGATCTGCCATGGGGCTTTGAGCGGTGGGTGTTGACTCACATGGCCACATGATAGGTGGACTGGGGTAGGGTGTGTAGGTCAGGAGTGGGCACCCATGCACGTGGCTGGTGCCTTAACTCACTGTGGAGCATGGTGGGACATCTGACAGCGGAACACCTGGTTTCCCCATGAGGGACCATCCGTCATGCTCTTCACACTGGCCCACCCTACAATTGACTACAATTTCCCACCCTAGGGCATGCAGGGGATAAGGGTCTCCTGGTTCGTGTGGCTTCACCCTTAGTGGACAAAAGACCTCATGCCTTCCCTCCACTGCGTGACATTACATGTTACAGTTAACCACAGGGTAAATCTGGTGGTCACTGTGAAGTTGTCCCATGGTAGACCAACATAAACAAACATTCATGCTGTTCCATACTTGTACTGCCACCCTATGTACTCTGACCAATAAAGGAGCCCATCATGTGGCAGCATAAATAGATGAAGCCCCTGCAAAAAAAAAAAAAAAAATCACCAGTAGAAAAACTGATGAGGCAAAACTATGGGTTTCAAAGCACAATTCCCCAGTGTTTAATGAAGCAAAGTTCTACCTGAACGGTAAATGTCCCAATAGTGAAACTGACAGCCCTAAAACTCCACTGCTCAGGTGAACAGATGTTTATTGATTCCATGGAGTGTTTCAGTTGCTCTATAAGTCTACAAAGGAGTTCCCTGGATTTGTTCCAAGAGGGAATAAATCTTAGCAAACCTGAATTCAGTCCGTAGGTTGACCCTAGGGTTGAATGGCCAAACAACACTTGCCCCCTTTTTAGTAAGCTGTAATGGTCTTATGTTTACCAGGTATGTGCTGGTAGTTGGTGTCTCTACACAAAGTGCTTGTGCACTTTGTGTAGAGACACCAACTACCAGCACATACCTGGTAAACATAAGAACATAAGAAGTGTAATACTGGGTCAGACTAATGGTCCATCGAGCCTAGCCCCTGTCTCCTACAGTGGCCAATCTCGGTTGCTTAAAGTAGTACCCAACAGGTCACTATGAGGCAATCCATTCCTGCTATTCACTCCCAGCTTCCGACAGTAAGAGGTTATATTACCCAAATCTACCTGGCCAATAGCTGCTAATGGACCTATTCTCCAGAAACTTGTCCAATCCTTTCTTAAACCCAGTTATACTACTAACCTGCCCTTGACCACATCTTCTAGCAGCAAATTCCACAACTTAATTTTGCCTTGAGTGAAAAAATGCTTTCTTTTATTTGTTTTAAATCTGCTACCTGTTAGTTTCATGGAGTACTACGTGAGAGGGTAAATAACTGTTCCCTATAATGTGTTCCACAACACTTGTGATTTTATAAACGCCAGTCATATCCCCTCTCAGTTGTCTTTTCTCGAAGCTGAAGAGCCCCAACCTATCCAGCCTCTCTTCATAGGGGAGTCACTCCATACCCCTTATTATTTTTGTTGCCCTTCTCTGTACATTTTCTATTTCAACTATATCTTTTTGAAGATGGGGCTACCAGAACTGCATGCAATATTCAAGGTGCGGTCGCACCAACGACTTACATAGTAGCATTATGATATTTTCTGTTTTATTCTCTATCCCTTTACAATAATTCCTAACATTCTGTTTGCTTTTTTGATGACCACCGCACACTGAGATGAGGATTTCAGTGTGTTATACACAATGGGTGATTTCAGACATTACGTTAGTGGCATTCACCA
The DNA here is from genome assembly GCA_003113815.1 of Sphenodon punctatus. NCBI lineage: Eukaryota > Metazoa > Chordata > Lepidosauria > Sphenodontia > Sphenodontidae > Sphenodon > Sphenodon punctatus. The sequence continues at coordinate 3,275,834 of QEPC01011113.1, read as the reverse complement.
CAGTCAACCTCAGTCAAACGCGGGCGGTGGTGAAGGAGTCTTGAACGTATGTTGGCTCGCATCCAGATGTTCACCTCAGTCAACCACCCCTCGCGGTGAACGTAACCATGCTTTGTTCTCCTGCACCACGGCGGAGAATGAATCGTGGTTAGGGGGAATCTGGAACGTGGTGAAGGAAAAGTAACATCTGTTACCGTACCTTCACCACAGTTCAGAGTCTCGGTGGTGGGTGGTGGTGGGTGGTGGACGGCGGCAGCGGCCAGCAGCTGCCAGTCTCGTGGAGGGTGGGCAACCGGGGAGCACAGGGGGCGGGGCCGTGCGACCACACACTGCAGGTGATTTCAGATGTTACGGCCAGCAGCATTGACCCCAGGCCATGGGATGGTTCGGAGCACGGGTGGGGGTGAAGGAGTGCGCCATCAGACGTTCGCCTCTTTGGCCCCGGCCGTGGGGACTGCCGAACCATGGTCCGGGGTCAATTCTGCCGGCCGTAACGTCTGTCGGGCAACCCCCCTCCCAGAGGGGGCAGGGCCGCGTGACGCAGCGTGCAGCCACACGGCCCCGCTCCCTGTGCTTCCCGGCCTCATGGCCTCCTCGAGATAGGCAGCCACAGCGGCCTATCTGGCCACTGCCACTGCCCGCCACCCACCACCAGGACTCAGAAACGTGGTGAAGGTAAGTTAACAGATGTTACTTTTCCTTCACCACGTTCCAGATTCCCCTAACTATGCTTTGTTCGCCGCCATGGTTCGGGAGAACAAAGCGTAGTTAGGTTCACCATGGGGGGTGGTTGACTGAGGAGAACATCTGGATGCGCACAAACAGACGTTCACCTCTGTTCACACACACACCCCTTGCGGTTGACTGAGGTGATTTCAGACAACGTAACATCTGAAATCACCCTCAGTCGTGCGGCCCCTCCCCCTTTGGTGGATAGGGGTTTGCAATAGGCGTGATGGCCGACAGCATTGACCCTGGGCCGTGGTTCAGCAGTCCCCACGGCCGGGGGCAAAGGGGCGAACATCTGTTGGCATGCCTCTTGTCCCCCGCCCGTGGTCCGAACCACCCCATGGCCACAGGGTCAGTGCTGCCAGCCGTCACGTCTGAAATCACCCACAGACTCCAACGTCCTTTTCCTGAGTGGTAACTCCCAATTTAGAACCCAGCATTGTGTACATAAAGTTTTGATTGTTTTTCCCTACCTGCATCACTTTGCCCTTGTCCACATTAAATTTCATCTGCCATTTAGATGCCCTATGACCAAGTCTTGCAAGATCCCCCTGCAATTCTTCACAGTCTGATCGTGTTTTAACTACCTTGAATAACTTGGTATCATCTGTAAACTTGATCACTTCACTCCTTACTCCCCTTTCTAGATCATTAATGAATGTATTAAACAGCTCCGGTCCCAGTACAGATCTCTGAGTCACTTCACTATTTACTTCTCTCTATTGTGAAAACTGACCATTTAGTCATACTCTTTGCTTCCTATCTTTCAGCCATTTTCCAATCCACACTAGGACACTGCCTCCTATCCCATGACTTTTAAATTCCCTCAAGAGTCTCTCATGAGGGGCCTTATAAAATGCTTTCTGAAAATCCAGATACACTATATCAACTGGCTCCCCCTTATCCATACGCATGTTCACACCCTCAAAAATTCCAATAGATTGGTGAGACATGACTTTCCTTTGCTAAATCCATGTTGACTCTTCCCCATTAAGCCATGTTTATCAATATGCCTCATGATTCTCTTTTTAATAATAGTTTCCACCATTTTGCCCAGCACAGATGTTAGACTCACCGGTCAGTAGTTTGAAGGATCTCCTCTGGAGCTCTTTTTAAATATTGGTGTGACATTTGCTACCCTCCAGTCCTCATGTACAGTGGCAGATTTTAGTGATAGGTTACAGATTACCAGTACTAGGTCTGCAACTTCATATCTGAGTTCCTCCTTCAGAACTCTGGCGTGTAAACCATCTGGTCCTATTTGTTACTATTCAGTTTGTCAATTTGCTTGAGAACCTCTTCTAGAGTAACGTTTATCTGTGACAGCTCTTCTGATTCATCACCTACAAAGAATAATTCCAGCATGGGTATCTACCCAACATCCTCTGCTGTGAAGACCGAAGCAAAGAATTCATTCAGCCTCTCTTCAATGGCCTTATCCTCCCTAAATGCCTTGTTCATCCCCATGGCATCTAATGGTCCAACTGACTCTCTAGCAGGCCTCTTGCTTCTGATGTATTTTTAAAAGTTTGTATTAGTAGTTTTTGCCTCTTTAGCAATTCTCTCTTCAAATTCTCTTTTGGTCTGCCTTATTAACGGTTTACATCTAATTTGTCATTGCTTATTCTCTTTCCTATTTTCCTTCTTAGAACTAGCTGTCCATTTTTTAAAGGATGCCTTTTTGGCTCTAATAACATCCTTCACCTCACCATTTAGCCACACTGGCAGACGTTTGGTCCCCTTGCTACCTTTTTAAACCTGTGGAAAACATTTAATCTGGGCTTCCAAGATGGTTATTTTTAAATAATCTCCACTCCTCTTGCAGACATTTAATCCTTGCCACTGCTCCATTTCATTTCCTTCTAACTAATTTCCTCATTTTAGTATAGTTTATCTTTTTAAGTTAAATGTTACTGTAATAGATTTATTTACCTTTCTCCCTCCAGTAATTATGGCAAATTTGATGATATTATGATAACTATTGTCAAGCAGCTCCACCACCATTACCCCTTGCACCACGTCCTGTGCTCCACTTAGGACTAGATCTAAAGTAGTTCCTCCTCTCATTGGATCCAGGATGAGCTGCTCCAAGAAGCAGTTGTTTATGGCATCTAGAAACTTTCCCTCCATATCACTCCTGGAGGATCAATATTAGAATAACTGAAACCACCCATAAGTATTGTGTTATTGATTTTAGTAGCCTGTCTTATCTCTGCTAGCATTTAATAATCAGTCTCACCATCCTGGTCGGGGGGTGGGGTATGATAGGATAGCCCCACTGCTATGCACTTCCCCATTACACATGGAATTTCTATCCATGGAGATTCCATAGTACAGTTCCTTTCCTGAAAAAGTCTAATCCTACTCGACTCAATGCAGTCTTTAACATATAGACCCACCCCACCACCAACTCAGTCTACTTTGTCATTTTAATATATTTTGTACCATGGTATTACTCTGTCCCATTGGCTATCCTCATTTCACCAGGTCTCTGAGATGCCTATTGTCTAGATCTTCATTTAATGCTAAAATAAAAACTCTCCATTCTTACTTTTTAGACTTCTAACATTTGCATATAAACACTTAAATGTATCCTTTTTATTCTTAGTCTGCTCGTTATAAGTAATCATTTCAGGTATTTTAGAATCCTGTATATTTTGGTAGCCTCATGGAATCTTCCCTGAACTGAAAAACATTACAATGGGTGTCATTCTTATTTTCCTGCTCTTTCTCATCTCATTTCGACTAAGGTCATGCTTCTCTTTCTCTCTCTATAAACTTCATTTTACAAATAAGATTACAGGGGGGCGGGGAAGAGATTGTGTGAACATGTACATATACATATGCACTTGCATGGATGCATGAGGTGGCTTGAGAGAGAGATGGGGAATCTCTTGCCCCAACTGGGATCCTTGATATTCTTTTGGACAGGCATTGAAAACACTCCACGTCTGAGAATAACAAAAGGAGGGGTTTGTGTAGAGAAAATATAATTTACAAAATTCATTTGGAATTCAGACAGCACAATGGTGCACATGTTTCTCCTGTTGCAACTAGGTGGGTATCTTTCTCCTTTTTTCCACCCTGTATTACACCCACAACCAAAAGCATAGCTAAATTGGAATGGACTTTTTGGGTTTTTTGCAGAAGATTGAATGTCCCCCAGGAGGATGGGACACAGCTGTTCAAGGGTGTATGGGCCCCACAGACTTGAGGGTCATGGTGCAGATGTACCCCTGTCCATATTATAGCTGCACCCTTGTCCTCAACAACTGGTTGGTGCTTGTTGTTATAATACTGCTTGCTCAAAAATAAGGGTGTCACCTGATGAATCATTTCTACACACTTAAATTCTCATAGAAAACTTCTATGAAATCCTGCCTAGCTACCTCCAACAATGACATAACCATACAACTTGAATCTTTATTCTCTTATGCTTCTCTTCTTACCCTCTGTCTTCCCTTTACACAGGCTGATGAGGTCTAGTTTGGAGTAGCTTAGGTTACTCCAAAGCTGAGGTTATTGGGGATAGAGGTTTCTGGAATACCCACAGGAAGCTTCTGCAACTTGAGAAGGTCAGCCAGGAGCCCCTGCAATCTTCCACTATCATACGGGACTGCTAGTAGTACCTCTGCAAGCCACTACCACTTAAAACCTCAGTAGCACCTGCAGTGGTATTCCTAGGTGGCCCCACCTTGTCTGAGGTGCCATTCCAAGGGGGCTTCAGCCAGCCTCACACCCCCCGCCCCCCAAGGGCAGTGTTCCTTCAGCTTCCAGCAAATCCCTCTCCAGTGCAGCAGCACTGCCTGGGTGTTCAAAGAGTGTAGAGCCAAAACTCCACCCCCATTCACTCTGAACACATCCTTCCTGGTGCGGCCCTTTGCAAGTAACCTTGCAAAGTGATCTTGCAAATATCAGAGGGAGCAGGGGCAAACAGTTGGCTTCACTCCCACTTCTTCCTCCATCCATTCTGAAAATGTTCCAGTGGTGCTCAGGTCACTTGCAAAAGAGTCCCCTAGAGTTCAGGGCCTTGAATCAACTGAGGCCCCTCGCTCCATGTTAGCTATGCCACTGAGCCCCCCCCCCCAACAAAAAAGATCACCCCACAAATGACAGGTTGTTTTTTTTAGGAAAATCGTGATTATGTGATGAGGGAGTTCCATATTTCCAAGTGGTTTCTTTATTTATTTAATTTCATTAAATTTCATTTCTTAGTCACCCCCTCCTGTTACAGCAGCTCGGGGCATCTTACAACATATAAAAGTAATATATAAATATAAATAGCACAATAAAGAAATACAAAAAAATATAAAAGAGCTATAAAAATACACCAGAGTGGAGCTAAAAAGTCCCCTCCCCCCTTCCTAGCCCCCCCACCCTATTATATGTAGGCTTATATATGTCACCCATATGTAGACTGACATATCTCTATTGCAGTCAGTAGAGTGATATGTGAAGGTCTGACTACCTGAATTACACATAACCCATGGTTAATAGGGTAAGTGGAACTAAAACTGGAACAAGGGTTTCTCATTCTCCATCACCTCAAACCCACACCCCCCCCAATAGCCAATAGAGATTTACAGTTCTCACATTTGACAGTTTATATTTGAATTTACTGAGGGCTAAGGAAGTAAATAGAAATAAAGCTGGACTGTCTGTGACACAGATAGACACAGAGATTGCTTTTAGATGAGTGGCTCTACTTACCGGTTTGAAGGAAGCACTTTCTGAAGAGTCACACAGGGTGTGTTTTGATGCATCGGAAGTAGCCGGCCGCCAGAGGAATTGCGGCTCACGTGGTCTCTTTGAAGTCGTATATGGAAAGCCCTGTTATCAAGGCTTTCCAAATACGGTTTCAAAGAGATCGCATGAGCTGCGATTCCTACGGTGGCTGGCTACTTCCAGAGTGGCTAAATGCACTCCACACAGCTTTTCAGGAAGCACTTCCTTCCAGCTGGTAAGTAGAGCTGCTCATCTAAAAGCAGTCAGAGAGGCAATGAAGTAGAGTGTTCTTAGAGCTGAAATGAGTACTTGCCAAAACAGCTATACACATCAAGTTTCTGTTACCCAAATTGACTTTAAAATTTTGGGTACAAATTAGTAGCTTATTCTGACCCAATTCAAGTTTCTGATGTCCCAGAATGTCCTGTAATATTAACTTATGGTCCTAATATTTTTGTTTTCTGTCTAGATTTTTATTGCTAGCTGGAAAATTGGTAAAACAGTACTGTAAGTTACTGATTTATCAGGCATTTGGGTATCCAATCAGTGATCAGGTAGCCAGTTGAATACCCCAAACGATACTCAACATGCAAATATTACCCTTGGGTATCAAATTAGGGGCGCTTTTAAACGATCCCGCTCACAAGTGGGTTCGTTCATTATGCGGCATCTCCCCCCCACCTTCCTCTCTATGATGTGTCTGATGTTCAGAAGAGCATCAGACGTGGCATAGAGAGTATGTGCACATGCGCGTCCTTCTGCGCATGCGCACTCTTCTAGGGAACCCGGAAGTGCGGGTTAAAGCCAGCACATCGGCGATCCGCCTTGAAGGGGGCAGGATCGCTGGGCTGGCTTGACGCGGAGGAGACTCGGCTGCATTCCGTGTCGGGCATTTAAATGGACAGTCTCAATGGCAGCTGTTAAAGGGCTCAGATGCCATTTTCATCTCATTTAAAAGCACCCTATGTATCTTTTTCATCTTTATTTTCCTTTAAAGGCCACATTTTGCATCTTAAAATTCCAGATTTTTCACTCTTCTTGATTTTCATATCCACAAGTAAGTTCTGGATGAATTTTTTAGACACACATTGCCCTGAGTCAGCCTAAAGTAGCCACAGCTGTAGACATGACAGGCTGCCATGGAAACGAAGTGACCACAGCTGCCTGGAGCAAAGCAGTTTACCAGGAGAACTTTTTAAACACAAAAGTTCTGGGAGAAGTTCTATGCAGAAGTTCAAAGAGACAGATGTTTAAGATCTGGTTGAGTGATTTAGACACATAGAAAGTTCAGGATGTAATAGGAAACATGCAGGAGAAATGTGTGTGTAAAAACACCCAATGACATGTAGCAAGGACAAGCTGAGTTACTCAAACCATGAGTAGGACTATTTTATTCTAACAAGCCTGCAACACCCTGGGACTTGATTATCTGGAGGCAGCACATGGATGGTGAGGAACTGCTTGATGTTAGGTATTCAGTCAGAACAAAATCTTGGATTAGATTTGCTGATAGGCTTAGATAACTTTGCACCTCTGTGTCGATGCAACACAGCTACAAACCAGGATTTGGAACAAGCTGTTTTGTAATGAACCTGTATCAAGTTTAGGACTCTTTTGCAATGCAAGAAGTGAATATGGCCCCTCTTGGTGTAATCTACTAACTAGTCTCTGTCATTCAGAATGTAAAACCAAGGAACAGGTTTCTCATTTCACCAAAGAAAATTCAGTGCATCCACAGGAGAAATCTGGAAACCAAAAAAAGAAGAGAATATGAGAAGCTCTTTTGCTGCTGAAGACAGACAGTGCACTGACGTGAAGATTTGATGAATAGCAGTCACTTGATTTCGTGTCTTTTTGTCTCTTTTTATCAGTTGCCATATGTCACAGGAAAATCAGGCAACATAATTTATCATGAAAAGGAGCTTTAACAAATAATAATAAACATGACAATAGCCTCTGCTGTCACCTTGTGACATTGTTTGTGTCTTCCTGTCAGCCATCAAGACAATTCTTCCTTATGCAGTTAGTCATACAGAAGTAACAGCTCCATGCATTTATTTACAATAGTTCATTCTTCATCATTCCTGTCAGACCAAATATATAGTCCTGAGTGCATGGATGCACCCCGCCCTTGCACACGCATGCACGTGCAGTCATGCACACACACACACACACACACACACACACACACACCCTTAGCTCTGATGTGTTCATGGGGAAATTAATTTTGCACATTGGTCTCCGCGTGCATTATTTTTTTTTAACCAATGGAGAAACATGGCTCACTGCTCCCAAAAGAACAAAAGCTAGCATTGAAATGAACAGGTGTTTACACAAATATTTTCCTTTTTAAATAGTGCTCTGAATAAATATTCTCATCTGAAATTGACTGTTTTTACACTGATGCTCCCCCCCCGGCTCGGTGTTCTGGCAGGTGTGCGGAGGGGGCATCCATGTATACGGCCATTGGTGGGTGGGTGGATGGGTGTCCCCTTTGCCTTCGACAGTGTGAACACCAAGCGAAATGGGTGTGGGTGCATTAGTGCGCCCACACAACACCCACCTCCACCCAAGGAGTCCTATGGAAAACCAGAGGAGACTTAGTGGGTGGAGATGGGCGTGTGTTCATATTAACGGACACAAACCCATGTCTTCACATTGCGCAGAACATCCATTCCCCCACTCATATCTGTCCGTGTAAAAAGGCCCATTATGTTAATGTATCTGTTATAATGGGACAGCCATAAAATCATTGACCCACAGGCTCTTCATGAAGGAGGCTAGACACCAATTATGTCTTACAAACAAACCAGAAACTGCTTTCCTATTATTAAAGAAGGACTGATGAACTATTTACACAGGTAATGTTTAGATTCTCTTAAGGATTTCCCCCTCTTTGGGAAGTGAGGAATTGTAAATGGAGAGTGAAGCAGGCAGAGTGAAGCAGGATTGTGTAGTGCAGCCTCAGATCACTTTTGGTGTGTGTGTGTGTGTGTGTGAGGCAAGCCTCTTGTTGAGACAACCCAGGATTTTCATTGAGATGGCACTTCTTGGAAGTTGGAAGGTGAAAACAGACATGACGTTAACTTCACTTTAACATTGTTTAAATATTTTAAAATTCATGTTGCAGTGCTATATTGGTGCCCTATGTAGCCCTGCAACATACATAAAAAATGTTAAAGTGGTGTTAAAGTAGAGTTAGCGTCATGCCTGTTTTCACCCGGACAGGTCTGTAAATCAGTGTCTTCAGTGGGCTCCAGCCTCTCCTTTTACAGGTGTAGTGTCTAGTTGTGCTAGTGTTTGGCAGGGAGCAGTTCAGTATGTACGGGAGCTGGGAGCTGTGGGTTTCGTGCAGGAAGCAGGGCAGGCAGAGGATGTCCAGCTCCAGCAGCTTGAGAGCTCTGTAATCCCATATGCTGAGGTGTCTGCAGAATTTGGGGAACACCTTCTCCAATCTACTCGAGAGATGCTTTGGAAAGGAGAGTACACTGACATATTTGCTCTCCTTTTTAGGAAGCCTATTCTTGGTCCTAATGAAAAAAGGGATCAGGAAAAGGTTAAAAAGTCAAAGGCAGACCAGAATTGGAGTAACTGGATATCTGCATATACCATTTACATGGGGGTTGTGAGAGAGGCCCAGCCTTGAAGAGTTTTTGTCATGCTGAAGTACTTGCGACATTGTGCGCAGAGCTTTAGAAACTTTTCAAGGTTAGGGATGGGTTAGGGATGATTAGATGTGTAGGATGAGGGAAGCCATCAATTGCAATATGAGGTGGGATCTTCATGGGGGGGAGTTATCGCTGGAGTGTGTACTGTGAAGCAGGGGCCAGGTGTGTGTAGATAATGGACATATGCTAACTAAGGGTTCCTGCATTAAGACTGACAGTGAGTGCACTGAGGCGGTTAAGGCAGGTATGGGCAGAGCCAACCTTAGTGTAAGCAGGGGCCAGGGTGGGGAACAAATGCAGGGCCCCTATCCACTGTCAGGTTGGGAGCTGGGTACCCCAAGTGCGCCCCCACCTCTCCAGGAGCGGGGCCCGGGGCAGCTACCCTGAGTGGTAGGGCCGGCCCTGGGTATGGGGAGACTTGAGTGCTGGGAATTTAATGAAGAAGGCAAATGTTTTCACCTGCATGCAAATTTAGGCATGAATGTCCTATCTGTCCAAGGGCCATCAAACCCTGTATTGCCCCAGAGCTAAACAGGCAAAGGGAAAGGGTCACGGTTCAAGAGATTCTTCTTCCGTGTTTACCTTTTCCTCTTCAGGCTTATCTCAGAATAAGGGCTCCAACTTCAGTTAGGTTAGGTGTTTTGAAGAAGTAATTGGTTGGTTACCCTGCACCTCAGGATGCAGCATTTTTGATACAGGGTTTTAGAGATGCGTGCAACATTAGGGCTGAAATTCAATCTCAGTATTCTTGTTTTTCTCAACAAGAATCAGGGTTCCCAGCTCGTTCTTTCAAATGTCCGCCGCTTACCCAGCCCTCCTCGGCACAGGGAGCAGTTCGGGCGTGGCGGCTGTTGTCCCTCCCTGCTCTGAGCGGAAGGGGACACATGAGAGGTTAGGGCACATGGCGTGAGGGACCAGGTGGCACGAAGTGAGCTCTCATGATGCCTGTGAGCTCGCTGCTGCCATTTTGTGCCAGGCGGGAATCCAGCATTTGCGCCCGAGCACTCGACGAGGACAGCACCCTCCCACCCCGTCTGAGATACTGTGGGTAGCACTGGTTGCTGAATTTGAATTCAGGACTGGGAAGGAATTTTTGCCTCCAGGACAATTGGCACAGCTCTTGGTGGTTTTTTTTTGCCTTCCTCACAGTGTTGATTATGATTGCTTATAGGTGGGAAGGGGAATATGAGTTTAATAGCCATCGCACCGCAGGGGTCCAGCAAGTTAGTTGAGTTAGAGGGTAGGGATAGCTTGCTGCCAGGGCATCTCCTTATGAGATGGGGTTCCCGCGAATGCTAGAGCTTGCCCGGCCAGCATCGCGCAGGACCAGGAAGGGAGGCGGGGCGGGTCGACGGACCTTAAGACAGAGGCGGTCTAGGGTCCGCGCCAGCTGCCCTCAATTCCTTCCTTGGGTCACGGTAGGCGGAGGCCTCCTGATCCGGCTGGGGGCGGCCGGACAGGTGTGGCATTGCAGCAGCTATAGTTAACATTGTTGCGGTACTGAGGAACATCAGACCACCCTTAAGTTTACTACCCACATTGTTAGTTAGCAGTTAAGATTGACAGGACCCGGAGGGGCATAGCCCCCTCCTCCCCTACAAAGTTAATAAAGTTTGGTGCGGCCTGATTTACTCCATAAGATGGTGTCCGTGTCTTCTTTCAGGGTGGGGGACAATGAAAATGAGCTTAGAATTGCTAGGATTCTTGCTGAGAAAAGCAAGAAACCCGAGAACAGCCCTCCCCTTGTACTTGCCAAAAGGTGTTGGAGGGGAGCTTTTACAAATTTTACTCATGGGGAGACTGCTCCAGGCGCCTGGTTTTTGCTGCTGGTTCTCGCCATACTTGACTACTCTTCAAGGACAGGGGGAAGTGTCCGAGGAGGAGACAAAAAACCAAACAAACCAACAACACCAAAATCACTGCACATTCTTGGTGGCCACACTGCTTAGAATGGGAGCAATGCCACTTCCAGTAGCACAGGGGAAGGTCTAAACACCCCATGCATAGGTTTCTCTCCCTGCATTTCTTTGGGGGCACTTTTTCAGCACCTTGTGTAAAAGTGGTCTATGGGGCTTGGAACATGTTACTCAGGTTAAAATAGCTAAGGAAAGGAAGTAGATGAAGGTAGGGTGACTGGCCCTTTCACTTACTCAATGTTTAGGAACTTGTGGGCATCACCCCTGGGTACTGTTCCCAAAAAGTCACCTGGTAAATTCAAATTATTCACTACCTTACGTACCTTAAGTGTGGATCTGAGAATGATGCCATTGATCCTGCTCTTCATTTTGTTCATTATTTGTCATTTGACTCAGCAGTGGAGTTGTGGCCAGGGAGCCATGTTGGCCAAGTATGATATGAAAACTCCTACTCCCCCTCCTTACCTGTAGAGTGGGAGGGTGCATTGGGTTGTGTGTAGGGCTCAAATGGTAAGCTGATGTGGTAGCTTTTTCTGACAGAAATGAGCAGCATGGTGTGATAGAGATGTTCATTCCTCTACTTTCATTTCGCTACTTCTGCCATTCTGTTACTTTCATTCCGTTACTTCCACCGGCTGTGAAAATAACAGAACAATGTTTGTTCTGACAGTTTTGATCTTCCGCAATTTCCACCTTCACTGCAAATTAGCAGAACAATGTTTGTTCTGACAGCTTCCAAGATTGTTCGGACAGTTTCCGAACTAGCGGAATGCCGGTTCAAAAGATACAGAAAGTCACGGGCAATTCCGAAATGGCAGAATAAATTGCAGAGCAGAAAAAGGAGTTGCCGCTTCAGCCCTTTGCGTGCCCAATTTCATGTTCATCTGGGCTGGGGAGATGAGGCATACATCCCCTCAGGGAGTTTTCTCAGGAGCGCTACACTCTTAGCACTGAACTCTATAGTTGATTGGATAGCTGTTTACGTTAATACAGGGTTGCTTCAATGTTTATCCAAAACCTGTGTGTTTTCTCCTGTCATGCTGGTGGGAGGACAAGTCTGTTCCGCAACTTGAGTAGGGTTGGGGTCTCTCTCTCGTCTGCTGAGGAAGCTTTGCAAAGGAGGCTTTGAGTTTGTTAAGTTTTCTTATGTGTGGTGAACATTCCAAAACAGTGTTGTTTCATGCTTCTTGGGCTGGTGGAGCTCGGTTTTCATCCCCAGTTTTAAGGTCAGAGTGTCATCCCCCTCGTCAGAGTGTCATATATTCTCCTACTTCCCCTCCTTACCTGTAGAGTGGGAGGGTATTTGTCACTGGGTTGTGTGTCCAATTTCATGTTGGTCTGTCCTGGGACAGAAGAAACATACATTTCCGGAGGGAGTTTGCTTGGGATCTCAACTCTGTTAGCACTGTACCTTATCACTTATATTTGACTGGATGCCTGTTTATGTTAATATCTCTGTGTAGTCTCCTTCCTCATGTTTATCCCAAATCTGTGTGTAGTCTCCTTTGTCATGCTGCTGTTGGTGATCAGGAGAGTACCTAACAGTGGTGCCAATCCCAAGCCCCACAGACGAACACACATGGCACATGTGAAATAAGTGTGCAAACCATGCACACACACATTATGGGATCTGTGGCACGTACACAAGCCACACAGAAATCACATGAAACTCGCACGTGCACACCTAAGATATGTGTGCATGAGTTCTGGATCGCACCCAACAGCAATTGCCAAAGTGGAACTAGCAAAAAGAGTGGGAAAACTGGTACATTTCCTCATGGCAAAAGTATAGGTGAATGGTCTGTTTCCAACATAAACAGCTTTATCTGCAATTGTTTGATTCAGCACTACTCAGGAGCTAATATCCAACCACCCTTCTACTTCAGAGCCCATCCTCTTTTAATTTTCCCCAAATTTTGTGGCAAGCGCTGAAGTTGCAACATGATCCAGCTATTGGACAACCCAGTTTCCCAAGTTCCATTTCAAAAAATGAAACCATCTCCTTTGGGGGGAGGGGTCTTTCCTTTTCTCACCAGGTCCCCTCATCCCCCGAAGGCCGGGGGGTGGGGTGGCGTGGGCCTCCTCCTCACTAATTCCTGTCAATTCCAACCGCTTTCTCCTTCCCCCTCTCTCTCCTTCTTTTCCTTCCTCTGTGCGCCTCTACTTCCCCCTCCATCTCCATGTCATTGTCATCTACCCCCACCCCGCTCTTCTCCTTTATCTCTGAATTCGAATCCTGGCTCACTTTCTTCCTCTCCGATGATACCCCTACTCTCTTCCTCGGTGACTTCAACATTCATGTTGATGTCCCTTACCAGTCCTCCACCTCTTGCTTCCTCTAAATAGCCTGCTCCTCCAACCTCCACCTTTGGAACAACTTTCCCACCACCACTAATGGCCATTCTCTTGACCTCGTCTTCTCTAGGAACTGCTCTGTCTCTGATCTCTCCTTCAATCCTTATCCCATCTCTGATCATTTCCTTGCCTCTTTCAATGTCTCCCACTGCCTCCCCTCCTCTTCCCCAACCCCATGAACCTTCCGTGACCTGGAGGCCATTAACCCCATGGACTTTGCCTCCTCTCTCCCCCCTTCTCCCCTCAGTCTTCTCCTCCCCCGAATCTGCCATATCTGCTTTTAATGACTGTCTCTCCTCCACCCTTGACTCCCTTGCCCTCCTCTCCTTCCACCTCACCCACTCCTACAAACCTCATTCTTGGCTCACCCCCACTATCTGCCACCACCAGTCCTGCGCCCATGCTGCTGAACACCTCTGGTGCAAATCCCATTCTCATGCTGACTTCCTTCAATTAAAATTCTGTCTCTCCTCCCTTACATCTGCTACCTCCCTCGCTAGACAGCATTACTATGTCTCCCACATGGAGTCCTGTTATCGGGACCCTCGCCAACTGTTCTCCACCTTTGACTTCCTCCTCAAGCCCCCCTGTTTTCCTCCTCCTCCCTCTTCACTTTCTGCTCAGGATCTCGCTTCCTTCTTCACCTCCAAGATAGACAAGATCTTCCTTGACATCAATTCCCGCTCCTCTCCTCTTCCTACTCCCTCACCTCTGCCTCCTCCCCCTCCTCTTCTGTCCTCATTTCCTCCCACCCCCTTGAGGAAATCTCCTCCCTGCTCTCATCCTCCAACCTTCCACTTGCCCCTTTGACCCCATCTCCTCCCGCCTCCTGTCCTCAATTGGTCGCCCCTTCCCTCCTGCATATTATCAACCTCTCCCTCATTACTGGATTCTTTCCTTCCACCTGCAAGCATTCCACTGTCTTTCCTATCCTCAAAAAGTCAACTCTTGACCTCTCTGACTCTTCTAGCTACTGGTCTCACTCCTTCCTTTTGCTTCCAAGCTTCTTGAACGTGTTGTCTACTATCGCTACCTCGACTTCCTCTCCACCAACTCCTCCCTTGACCCCCTCCAATCTGGCTTCCGCCCCCTTCACTCTACTGAAACTGCTCTCGCTAAGATCACCAATGATCTTCTTGTGGCTAAATCTAATTGCCTCTACTCCATTCTTGTCCTCCTTGACCTCTCTTCTGCCTTCAATACTGTTGACCGCTCATTCTTGCTGGACTCACTTCAGTCCCTTGGGTTCTGTGGCTCCGTCCTCGACTGGTTCTCATTCAACCTCTCTGACCGCTCCTTCAATGTGTCTCTTGCCAACTCAACCTTGTCCTCCTTTCACCTCTCAGTTGGTGTTCCCCAAGGCTCTGTAATTGGACCTCTCCTCTTCTCTATCTACACTCTGTCCCTAGGCTAACTCATTGCCTCCAATGGCTTCCAATATCACCTCTATGCTGATGACACTTAGCTCTTTACTCCCTATCTCTCTTAAGGCTCATCCAGGCAGATCAGATCATGCCCTGTTGGCACTAATCCTTGATAGCTCCCACTGCGAGGTCATTAAGAATACAGCGGCTTTTTTGCTGCAAGCCTTCCATTATAGGAGTCTTTTATGGGCCATCTCTCTTTGTCTCCATTGTTTAACTAACTATTGTTTGAACTTAGGGGATCTTCTCAGAATAGTCAACTCAGTCTGTTTTGAGTCTAGCTGTGTAGATACGTTTGTAAGTTGTGAATGATTATGCCCGGAGTTCATAATTTTCTGTGACGATGGGAATTTGTATAGGTCTTAGTTTGACCCTTAGGGACGACATAAGATCTAAGATTTGTATAAATTGCTTTTATATTGATACACTTTGTTTACAAGGATCCTAGATTTAGGACTAAACTGTCTATACTGTATTGTATTGTATTTTATTTTATTTTCTTGTTGCTATGGCCTATGGCTACACACAATAAGCTATTACTTACTATCTCTCTTGATCTGTTCAAGTTTGCCTCACCAGTTGTCTCTCCAGTATCTCTACCTGGATGTCTCAATCTCAACTCAAACTCAACATGGCTAAAACTGAACTCCTTCTCTCCCCCCCTCCTTCATCTCCCTCCTCCATGTCGATCCTTATCAATGGGGTCACCATCCTTCCCATCCCCCAAGTCCGTAGCTTAGGCTTCATCTTCAACTCACCCCTTCCTTTAAAACTCTACATTGACTATGTTGCCAAATCCTGTCACGTCTCCTTCCATAACATTGCTAAGATTCGCTGTTTTCTCTCTGCCTCCTCTGCCAAAACTCTTGTTCATACCCTGGTCATCTCTCACCTCAATTACTGTAACTTCCTTCTCACTGGCCTCCCCTGCTCTCACCTTTATCCCCTTATCTCTGTCCAAAATTCTGCTGCCAGGGTTATCCACCTCGCCTGTTGCTTCAACCATGTTCAGCCCCTCCTCACCTCTCTTCACTGGCTCCTCCTTCCTGAATTAATCCTGCACAAGCTCCTAGTCTTCATCTATAAAGCTCTACACAACCTTGCTCCCCCCTACCCCTCTGTCCTAATTTCCCTCTGTACTCCAGTCTGTGAACTCCATTCCTCCTGTGTCCCCTCACTTGACCTCTGACTCCTCCCCTGCTCCCCATACTGCCTTTTTCCCTTCTCCCTAGCTGTCCCCCATGCCTGGAATTCCCTCCCTGCCCACAGCAACATCACCCTCTGCCTTCATACCTTCAAATCCCTCCTTAGGACAAACCTCTTCCGCTCTGCCCTCCCCGACTCCTCGCTCCCATTACCTAACTGATACCTACCATCCAGTACAATCTGTTACCTGATGTCCATGTACTCATATCCTCAACACATGGACCAGTCAGCCATCATTCTCCATGTAACCAAGCCAATTATGTGCACCAGAGACCTCGCATCTTCGTGAATATTACACCCCTTGTCTCTCCCTCTGTTCCCCTTCCTCCATCTCCCCCCTGCCCCCATCTCTCAGATTGTAAACCCTTGGGTGGAACCGTGTCTATTCCATTACTTTATAAAGAGCCAGGTACATTGCTGGTGTTATATAAATGCTTGCTAATAACAATAGCATTATTATTATTATTATTATTATTATTATTATTATTATTATTATTATTATTATTATTATTATTATATAAGAACAACAACAAAAACAACAACCACCACCAAATGATTATTGGGCTCCATGATTCTGTTATGCCTATGGGCTATACTATTCATACTGTGGTCTAAACCATTCCAAATGCTACATTTGTATGTTCAGATTAGGGATGCATCAGGTAGCATATTGCCTACCCACAGGTAATACCCATTTTGGGCCACCCATAGTAGGCACTGAATGGGTTACCCAGCCCTCCATTGCGTGCCTAGTACCCAGAAATATGGGTATTTTTGAGGCATTCAGGGGCTTCCCTGATCCCAGCACCTCCAATTCTCTGGGCTGACTCATTATTGTCAGCCATTGAGTGATCACTGATCACTGCTCCCTGCGGCCTAACTTTTTCTGAGTGTGTGTGTGTGTGTGGTAGGGGAGAAAAGGAGGCCTCTTCCCATGCAATCCATGTACACCCCTACTACGCCTTATTGTGCCCCTGTGTCCCATTCCAGAAGAGGCCTTCTCATCCCTTTCCTTCTTCCACCCAGAAAAAGGTGAGTGGAAAGACCTTGACTCAGTTGAGCAGAGGGATGGGGAGGAGCAAGGGGCAATGATCAAGATCAGAGTAGCAGCAGTAGATGGGTGGTGAGTCAGTCCAGGGAGCCACCAGTAGCCCACTGAATCTCATTCAGGCACTCATTGGGGCCCCAATGCGACCAGGGCAAGTCAGGCATCCCAGATTTGATGGGATGCCCAACTGGGTGTGTGCCTGGTTGTAGCTTTAATTCTGATAATTCTTGGATAGTCCGACTTTTCCAGGTTTTTTTTTAATCATTTTGGTTCAAATGAATATTCAAACTGAAATGACCAAAAGACTGAAATAACAACAACCCAGAAAACCAAAATGAATATCCAGGCAGCGTGGAAACAATTAAACATTTGTACCTACTTTGTCACACCTGATTTGAAGTGAAAGAAATCATCAGATACGATATTTTCTATGGATATTAGTTTCAGCTCTAATTAAAGATGATTCTGACATGAAACAGAGTGTGGTCCCATAGCATGGCAAAACCATTAGACACCTTGTTCTCATGGATTGCCATAGCCATGTGAAGTGCAAGGCAAGAGAGATGACCCATTGTTTCTAGTGCTTGTAGAGTTTCTCCATGTTTTCCTATCCACCTTACACTGGAGTTTATTGGTAGACTTCGTCCTAGCCATTTTACTAGCCATGTCTAGAGGCACCATGTCTGTTGGAAAACAAGGTTCTAACCTGCAAGCTGTAGTGGGTAAAACCCAGGATGTGATCTGTTTGTTGATGCATCAATGAAAGGAGGCAAAAACAAATATATGGATTTAAATGGCTGCCATTCTTTATTAAATGGAAAGAACCAGTCTGGGGAGAAATTTCTCATTAGATGTACAGGTCCAGTGCTCAACATACAGCCATAGGAATACACTGGGTTACCCAACTCCTCGGGTGATATTCCTCTTCTAGGCCACAGCCCACTAGCTGCCCTAGGACTCGTCCTGGTTTCTTGTGCTCACCAACAGATCACTTATCGGGTCTAGATGAAGGTTCTGACACTCCCCATGGATCCTTCATATCACTATGTGATGCTGCTCCCCTCCTCCCCTGGGACTGCTCACCTCATTCCCACATATCATAAGGCGATGTTAAAATGATTTTCCTTTTCATTCTGTTACATTTTCCTCTTTTCCAATAGTACTGGACCTCACCAAGAGTTCCATCAAAAAGGCAAACTCATTACTTTCACTAAAGCAGAGCCTAAATGCAGCTTTGGTTGCTCTGTGTAATAACAGCAAAATGTGAAGGCACTGTGAAGAAGGCAGAAGAAACACCCAGCCACCATGAGCCAATGCAAGCAGGTGGAAAAAAATTCTTCCTGGTTCCTTACTAACATAGTATCCAGCTACACGCACAGTCGCTGTATAACAGGGTGAATGGGTGGGTGTTTGCTCCACTTCATGCTCCCGCTCATAGCTGCAGTCCCAGGATGGAGACTCATTTCATTAAGGGTGCAGGAGAGAGCTCATGTGCAAGTCTCCTAGTAACCAGCATTTCTCCCTCCAGACGCACCTATCCCAATTTGACCCTTGCAGCTTCAGAATCCTTCCCTATGCCCTTCCTCCATCACTTTTGGGAAGCATCAACAAATGGAGTCCCCTGCCAAGTGGGTGGGGAAGGGTCATTTTCATGAATATGGCCTTGGTGGTCAGATAACATCTGATTCATATTCATAAATATGTTCCAAATAGGTCTCATTGTATGCCTTATATTTCAAATCCAGCAATTTTGAACACTTAAAAATACATCTTATATGGAAATTTCTGTTTGTGTAAGAACAGAATTTGTATAATTGTATTTCATTCAAAATTGTATAAGATTTGATCCAAATTATGTTGGGGTTGAGACATTTCTGTGGCTTCTTACAAAAAGCAAACTGTTATTAAATTGTTGCTCTTTAAACTCACTTTCAGGTTGATATATAAGTTATACATTTGCTTTATTAATCTGCTTTCAGGGAAGTCTGAATACATAAAACAGCAGAAATACTCTAACTACAGTTGTATCAGAAAATTGATCCTTGAGAATACAGCAATAAAGATCATTCAGGCATATTGTATCATTTTATTTTTTCAGTCTTAAATCAGACCTTCTTGGCACGTGACAAATGCAAAAAGGTTTTCTTGCAACCTCAAATTTTCAACAGTGGTTATAGAAAGGTAGACCATATTGATTTGCGTTTTACCTTGTGAAATCATTAACTGTGCTTATTTTTTTTCAAGCATTCATCCCTTCAGTCAGAAGAATGTGTTGACCGTCTAATGTTATTTGACATCAAAAATATTTAATTGCAGCAGTGTTAGCTGTCTTTCTGACTGTAAGGAGGATTAGCCAAAGAATAATCAATGCCCAACTAAACACCAACATCTTAGCCGCTTATTCTAAAGGATATTACTTGGCAGAGAATCCAGGACAGATTTACAAAAGTATTTGCTTTACTTCCAGATTTACACATTTGTTCAAAATGAATTCCAAGATCTTCTGTCAACTGATGTTCTTGAGGATTAGCTTTTGGGACCTTAGAGCTTTTAGCCAAACATGGATTTTTCATTGCGTAATCCCATTTGCAGTTAGATAAATGATCCACGACACTAAAAATAAAGAAATTAGTGGGAACATTGTTCTCTTTTTAGGAGTTCCACATATGAAAACAATGCGAGAATAGAGAGAACCATTAAGCACAAAGATATGGGATGAAAAAGATCCTAAATGCAATTATGTTGAAATGAAATTCATTCCTATAAATCAGACATGCCAACACAAATTTCCCTACAAAGCTACAGAGGCATGGCAAATCTACAGTTTTCCCTCTTTGTTTTATGGTAAAAATTAAATTACCCACTTTTGTAGACAAAGTGTGTAATCCAAGTGGCAGCGTACGCTGCCCACTGGTGCTATGCCTGCCCAGGAAGCAGGTGCACATGCACCCTGCATGCACAGCAAGCTGTACAGGGCCACAGCATGCCCCTACAATTGTGACCTCCTGCCCAGCCCCCGCAGCCTGGGGGATGGGGAAGGCATGCGTCGGCTCCTACTCCATCCCTCAGGCTGTGGTGGGTGTGGACTCAGGGGGTCGTATTGGAAGGGGTGCGCCGTGGCCCTGGGCAGCTTGCTGCATGCAAGGGGTGTGTACCTGGCCGTGCACCGGCGTACATAAGGCATCTTAAGACATAAAAAAGATTGGCTGTCAATACCCCAAAGCATGTGTTTGGCCGTTGTGTGTAAGCACCATAACAATCCGAACACCAATTTGGCCACCCGTTGAACACGCAATGTGAACACCATTGCACCGCAAGGACAATTTGAGTGTTCTGACTGAAGACGTGGCCAACGTTGTGTCTAATGATATCTCCTGGCATTTTAGCCGGTACAACACGGGAAATGAGGTGGCAGCACCTGTGTGCTGAGATCGCGTGGCGAGCAAAACACCGATTTGCCCCAAGATGGGCTGTGTGTCTAAGCAGTTCTACATAGTGAATACAAGGCCAAACTGGTGTTCATATCAAGGTCAAAACACACATTCAGACACCCACTTATGTTATGTTTAAAGACACCCATACACTGTGCCTAGCACAGGTGCAGTTGAAATAGGCTGCCGGATTGCATACATAGTGTAGAATGTGTATGAGGTCAAAGTTAAGGCTGAAAAGTACAAGAAGCTGCAATTTAATAAATCATCTACAGCATTCTTTTCATTGTTGAAAAATGTGTTTTGTTTCTGGTTAAGTATGTTTTGGTTGGGATTTAGGCTACATAAAAGATGTCTTTCTCTTTGTTTCTTAATTGTTCAGTTATCTCCCTTCATTCCCTGCTTAGATGAAAGAAGAAGTGAGTTTTTTGTTAGTTATATTACTCAGTGCACAGTGGATTTTTCTGCTATGTCTTTCTTTTCAACACATATTGATATGGAAAATCTACCATATTTCATCAAGAGTTTTCTGACTAAATGTTATTTATTCATAGGTGACTCAATCTAAGATTTAATTGTTTAACTGTATGTTTGTTTGAGATCATTTTATGTGTCAGAATTTTCTACACATAGACATTGGGTGATTTCAGACGTTACGGGCGGGCGGTTCACCGCAGTGAACCCCCAGGGGGGGTGAACAGCGCAACCACCCACGGGGGTTGTAAAACGGCCCAAACAGACGTGCCGGGGAAGTGACCATGGGCCGGAACCGGGCCGAACCATCGCGGGCCGCGGCAGCACAACAGACGTGCAGCCGAACCCCCGCCAGGCGCAAAACTCCCACAAGGCACCAGGCCGGGGCGGGACACAGACATGGCCACCTGAGGGCAAAAGAAGCCAAAAGGCACACAAGGGAACACCCACACAAGGGAAACGGGAAGAGAGGGGGGAAGAGGGAGAAGAGCCTGACAGCCGGCACACACAGCGGACCCGCAGTGGGACACACTGCACGACCAAATGCCCGGGCACACACACACACACACACACACACACACACACACACATACACACACACAAGGGAAAGGTCAGGAAGGGGGGACAGGGGCGCCCGGAACACTCCACCAGGAACAACGGGAGGGACGAGGGGGGGCACCACCAAGGGGCAAGGCACAGGCAGCAGCAATCCCCACCCCCACACCACCCCAGTCCACAGAGGCGCCCGTACAGCAACAGAGGCAGTCCTGGAGGGGGGGGAGGACCCCCGGAATGAGGCACGGTGGGGGCCCCCAATGCACAGCGAGCCCAGCACAGAGGGCCCAGAAAGAGGAGGTGGAGGAAGGGGGCCCTACAGTCACAAGGGGGCGGATGGAGGGCAGCCGGGTCTGGGGGAGCCCCTCTGCAGGTCCAGCGACACTCCGGCAGCACCCACCCGGGCAAGGGACAGGGTCCGGTCCAGTCCGGGAGGGGGGCCTACCCCCAGGTCATGCAGGCACCCGGGGGGGCAGTGCAGTCGGTGCCAGGGCCGGTGGGAGAGGAC
>QEPC01011113.1:3215803-3246947 GCA_003113815.1 Sphenodon punctatus | reverse complement strand
CATCCAATCCGCCACAGCCTCCAAACATTGGGAAAGTAATGAGACAGCAGGACCTGGGTCAGTTGAAAATGAGAGGTACAGCGGAGTATCGGCATATTGGTGACATCGCACCCCAAACCCTCTCACGATCTCCCCCAGGGGCTACATATATATATTAAATAATAGCGGAGACAAGATCGAACCCTGCGGAACGCCACAGGTCAAGGCCTGGGGGCTTGATGTTTCATCCCACATCACCACCCGCTGGCTTCTCCCTGAGAGGAATGAGCGGAACCACCCTAGGACAGTCCCGTCCAGACCCCCCAGGTCTCGCAGCCATCTCAGCAGCAGCCCATGGTCCACAGTGTCAAATGCGGCCAAGAGTTCTAGCAGGATCAAAAATGTTGAACATCCTGCATCCATCTCCTGGCGGAGATCATCCACCAAGGCCACCAATGCCATCTCCGTACCATAGCCGGGGGGGAACCCAGATTGAAAAGGGTGCAGGAAACCAACGCTGTCCAAATGCGACTGGAGCTGCAGTGCCACTGCCCGCTCAATGACCTTCCCTAAAAAGGAAAGATTGGAGACGGGTCGGTAGCTGGTGAGAGCATCCACATCCAAAACTCTTCTTCAGCAGGGGGAGCACCACCGCCTCCTTGAGACTGGGTGACAATCTCCCCTGCCGAAGGGATGCATTCACTACCCTCGCCAGCACTGTCCCCAAGGTCTCCCTGGAGGCTTTCAACAACTAGGACGGGCACAGATCTAGTTCACATTCACAACTAGTGGCTCTAACGGACCCCACATTCACTGCATCAGTCGGCATCACTTCCTGATACTCATCCAAGAAAGATCGACCAGACGGTGCCTCCATAACCTCATGCCCCTTGCTTACTGCTTCCAATCCGGTGTCAAAGTTACTGTGGATCTGAGTGATCTTGTCTGCAAAGTAGGTGGCTAACTCCTCACAGCGGGCCTGGGACAAGTCCCCAACCAGGCAGAGGGAGACCTGACTGATGAGCTGAAATAGAGACTCCAAAACCTTGCCCCCCTCCCTTTAGGAGGCGCTGAATAATCTCCCAGAATTTCTTTGTATTAAATTCCTTAGATGCATTACAAAGGTCTGCCCATATTGCTTCCTGAGTACTTTTTAATTTGTTCCATAACAATTGTTGGTAAGCCTTCCTTTTGTGTGCTAGCAAAAGTTTCAAGGAATAGCTAGGACAAGCCTTCACTTGCCTAGATAGACCATGAAGCTGGGACCTTACTCCCGAGACTCCGAGTCAAACCATCAAGGAAAGGTAACAAGAGGCGCCTTAATCTCAGCCTGCCTCACCCGAGTGGTAAGCATCGGGGTCAATAATTCCATCAAGGTCTCAAAATGATGAATTTAATCTGTCCCCCCTCCCTGCATTTCAGCTTTGATACCATGGGAGATGGTATCAAAGGAACATCGCACAGGAATATAGTATGGCTCCACCAAGTCATCTAAGTTAGGGCACATGGACTGAGATGTTGGATCACCCAGTCTAGCGTTGAAGTCACCCCCTAGCAAAAGAAAGGTTTCTGGAAACTGAAATATTGCCTCCCTCACCTGTTCGGTCATAGAAGACCAGATATCAGGAGAATAATAGAATGACTGTTCTGGTGGAACGTATACTACTCCTAGGAGCATCTCACTCCCACAAGTGAAACAACAATAAAACAAGGAAAAATATGCTTTGGTTGCTCTGTGTAATAACAACAAAATGTGAAGGCACTGTGAAGAAGGCAGAAGAAACACCCAGCCACCATGAGCCAATGCAAGCAGGTGGAAAAAAATTCTTCCTGGTTCCTTACTAACATAGTATCCAGCTACACGCACAGTCGCTGTATAACAGGGTGAATGGGTGGGTGTTTGCTCCACTTCATGCTCCCGCTCATAGCTGCAGTCCCAGGATGGAGACTCATTTCATTAAGGGTGCAGGAGAGAGCTCATGTGCAAGTCTCCTAGTAACCAGCATTTCTCCCTCCAGACGCACCTATCCCAATTTGACCCTTGCAGCTTCAGAATCCTTCCCTATGCCCTTCCTCCATCACTTTTGGGAAGCATCAACAAATGGAGTCCCCTGCCAAGTGGGTGGGGAAGGGTCATTTTCATGAATATGGCCTTGGTGGTCAGATAACATCTGATTCATATTCATAAATATGTTCCAAATAGGTCTCATTGTATGCCTTATATTTCAAATCCAGCAATTTTGAACACTTAAAAATACATCTTATATGGAAATTTCTGTTTGTGTAAGAACAGAATTTGTATAATTGTATTTCATTCAAAATTGTATAAGATTTGATCCAAATTATGTTGGGGTTGAGACATTTCTGTGGCTTCTTACAAAAAGCAAACTGTTATTAAATTGTTGCTCTTTAAACTCACTTTCAGGTTGATATATAAGTTATACATTTGCTTTATTAATCTGCTTTCAGGGAAGTCTGAATACATAAAACAGCAGAAATACTCTAACTACAGTTGTATCAGAAAATTGATCCTTGAGAATACAGCAATAAAGATCATTCAGGCATATTGTATCATTTTATTTTTTCAGTCTTAAATCAGACCTTCTTGGCACGTGACAAATGCAAAAAGGTTTTCTTGCAACCTCAAATTTTCAACAGTGGTTATAGAAAGGTAGACCATATTGATTTGCGTTTTACCTTGTGAAATCATTAACTGTGCTTATTTTTTTTCAAGCATTCATCCCTTCAGTCAGAAGAATGTGTTGACCGTCTAATGTTATTTGACATCAAAAATATTTAATTGCAGCAGTGTTAGCTGTCTTTCTGACTGTAAGGAGGATTAGCCAAAGAATAATCAATGCCCAACTAAACACCAACATCTCAGCAGCTTATTCTAAAGGGATGTGCAAATGTGCTTCGGATGTTTGGAGTTTGGACCGAACTCGGTCTGTTCAGACGTCTGAACTGAATGTCCGAACCGAACTCGAAAACGGCCGAACAGTTCAGTCATGTTCGGGTGAGTTCGGATGAGTTCTGGGGTGGGGAAAACGTGACTGCGGGCGGGAAAAACATGACTGGAAGGCGGAGGCAGCTGAGGAGCAGACTTCCTGGCACCAGGGGTGTCTGAGCCTTCTTCCATTGATGGACGAGCAAAGCAACCTTACTTTATAAAAAAACTGTACATTAGACACTCCCACTCTGAGTCTCTGTAGTCACATACTTACACCTGATCACAAAATGTATACTTTTTCAAAAATTGGGCCTCCTCACCACAACAAAGCAAAATTATAACCAAAATCCATTTTTAATATATTAGTGCAAATTTTTGCCAGAGCAAGAGAAGCTGAATATTTAGCTGCTTTGCTGACCTTTGGTCTAATTCTCCATGTTCTTCAAACATTAGTAGATATTTTGAAATATCAGACCAAGTACTACAGTTTTGTCAGGTATATTAATTTTTGCGGCTACTCATTTCAGCTCTCATATGGGCAGCCCTAGGCAAGGTCCACAAACCACTTAGTCCATAGTAGTCCCATTGAGTCCTGCAGTCTTCAATGGAATCACTCCTGAGTAAGTGGTTTGTGGATCATGGCCCTGAGCTCTTGTTTCTTCTCTGAAGCCTGAGGGTGTATTTTTATGCTCTCACCTCTACTATGACTCTTCCTTGGAGAAGGGATGCTGCCATCTAGTAACACTAAACCTTGAGACCAGGATTATAAGATTTGTCTTTTTGTATCCCCAGAGCTTCCTCAGATGATGAGCCTCCTGTTTCAGCCTCAGCTTCTTGCTTCTTAAAGCATCTTTTCTCATTTGGGAAGCCATTTTTTAAGAATCATAAAGAAGGAATTCTTTAAGAATTCTTCCCCTCTTTCTATGGCCCTTTTTACACAGACACCCCTCCTCTCACCCACATGTGCACGTGGGTGGGCAGTGGTGTGTGTGCGTGCATCTGTGCAATCACCACGGTGGTTGGGTGGAGGTGTGTGCATGCTCCTGTGCTTCAACCCACTTCCAACCATTGCCCACATGTAGAGGCATTGGCGTGCATGGAGATGGGTGGAGGTGGGTGGGCGTCTGTGTAACAGAAAGCCCACACACCACCAACCCACTGCAGCACTCACCCATGCACTTGTGCCCATTGGAAAATGACCTACTTGATACTATCCAAAGGGCAGATTTGGGGATTCTGTAGATTTCAAATTATCTATCTGTGTATGGATTTATCTCAGTACTGAAGCATTTAAGCTCAAATATTTTGAAAACATGAAGCTGGCAATATAGAAATGTCTTCTCAGAAATAAAATTGTGACAATGGGTAGCAGAGCTTATAACATTAACATTTCCTAAAAGCATAACTGGTTCATAGAAGACATTATGGGGGTCTTTTCTAATTTCTTGTAAGTCACTGCCAACCAACACATGGTCTCCCATAGATTTGTCCAAGTTGTTTAGGTGATTTGATATCATATTATAAAAACAGTAGGGATGTGCATTTTGTTTTCTTTATTATGGTAATGAAAATAAAAATTTTGATTTTCATTTTAGTTATTGTAAAAAAAACACCAAATAAAAATAATGAAAACAAAAAGAAAAACGAATTTTTGGTTTTGAAATAATGGGAAAATGCTGAAAATGTATTTCTGGCAATAACTTTTTTGTTTCGTATTCAATTCTGATGAAATGTAGAGATATTGTACCCATGACAGTGAGCACTATGTGTATGAAATTTTGAAATAATTGAATAAAGGGGACTGATTTTAGAAGCAAACTGTGATTTTAAGAAAAACTCCCTACACATTCCTAGCTACACCTTTTTTTTTAAATCTTCCATTCAATTTGCATGCAACCTAGGAAAATTATGTCCTTCTACTAGTGTACAAATCCTGCCACATTTCAGAAAGATTGTATAAAGTGTCCTGATGTTATGAAGCTAGTAACTTGAAAATACATTTCTGGGTGTAACATTTTTATTTTCCATCCTGTTTACAAGTAATGTGGGGGACATTTATCACACACCTTCCCTGTAATATATGTCAAATTAAAGGACAATTTGATAAAGGGATCCAATTTTATAAGCATTTAAATTTGTACCCTTGAAGACCATTATTCAGATAAATAGCAGCACATGCAGTTCCAGTCAGAAGGAGGCACCTGGCATGGCAGGGAAAGGGAGGATGTAGGAGGGAGTATGGGGAGAAACCCAACAGACTTACAGACACATTCACTGACCAACTACTGCATGCTTCCAGCTTTACAGGACCAATTGGTGGTGGCTTTGAGGCAGGCATAGGGGATGGCCCGCAGGCATAAGGGTACATAACTGGGGTGCAACCCCGCATCTACCCAATTGCAGTCCCACCAGGGTCTGTTTTAAATAGACCCAGCAGCTGCTGCAGCCCATAATCCACCTAAATAGAAGGGATATAACTGGGACTTTGAGGATAGCATCCCAGAAATCAGGAGACATAGTTAACACATTTAGGAAGGCCAATTATCATCACAATCACATCCTGAAGCACTGTGACAGAGGACATAAGAGAATCTCTATGGGTTCTTTCCTAAACAGATGCTTCTGACTTCCAAGTAACAAGTGGGGGAGAAATATTGGAATAGTCATAGCATAGAATGAGGATATTTTGTTGACATTTCTGCTGACTAATTGACATCACAAACCGATCTTATACCACAGTGACACGTAAGAGAATCCCTGACATAGGTTCATTCTCTATGGTGGTTGGACAACAAAGATGTTACAATCAGACATACATGGGGTGTTTTCAGACGTGATGGGGTGGCTTCACCCCATCCCGAAAACTACCCAGAGATTCCCCGCTGGCATCACCCAGGCACGGCAAACAGATGTGCCGGGGATCCCGGCGGGGAATCAGGGAGGGGGCGGGACCGTGCGGTGCAACGTGCGGCCGCATGGCCCCGCCCCCTCCATGCCACCTCGCTGCCTGACCTCTGGGGAGACGGGCGGGTGGCGAGGCCAATGCCGCTGCAGCGTCTGGCCAAGTTCACCACGGCCCGGAATCCCGCCGGGGATTCCGGGCCATGATAGCCGACCAGACCTTACTTTTTTTTTATGCCCGCCTGGAATCACTTTCACCACGCTTCAGCCGATTTTCATGTCGGTAGCCTGGGAAGCATGGTTGAATTTGACCCCTTGTGGGTATTCAGTGTGGCAAACATCTGGCGGCCGCCGAACAGACGTGCAGGGCACAGTGACCACATGTAGGTATTCAGATTGGTTCACTGTGTTCTCACCATGTCTGAAAACACCCATTTATAAGTTAATCGCTTATGCCACCAGGACCCTTTATCCAATCCTTTTGAAATTTGGCATAGATAGTAAACATGAGGAGGGGGTATACACATGTGAAATTTCATCCACATTACATGGGAGGCAAAAAGGTTACAGCAAAGAATGTATATGCAAGTTTAAGTTCAAGTTCAAGTTCAAGTTCAAGTTAAATTTATTCACGTAGCCAAAGGCCATTGCAAGAAAACATAAAACTGTAAAATTACTAAACACAAAATTTCAAGTTTTGAGTAATTTCTATTCTCACAAATACTATGTTCCATACGATAATTCCTCCAAAGTCCCCCCCTTACTCATGAAGTGTTTGGAAGTTTAAAAACCTCTTTCTAATATTTATTTATTTCCTAGATTTATACCCCGTCCCTCCTGAGAACAGCTCGGGGCGGCTTCCAACAATAAAATATACATAAAATACATATAAAATAATTTAAAACTCATTAATACAATATAAAAATATTAAACAGGACCTGGGTAACATTAAGACAATAAATAGGGTAGGGGAGATTAAAAACACATTAACCCCCCTCCCTGAAGGCCTGGGCGAACAGCCAGGTTTTACAACTTCATCAGACTGACAACAGACTTGGGGCCAGGTGAGCTTCCTCCCGAAGGGAGTTCCAAAGGTGCGACCCGTCCACCGAGAATGCCCTCTCCATTGTGGCCCCTTGCTTCATGTGGGGGACCTCCAGGAAGGCATCCCCGGCTGCCCGAAGGAGCCTCTCTGGGGCGCAGAGGATGAGGCGGTCCTTGAGGTATGAGGGGCCCAGACCATGAAGGGCCTTATAAATCAACACCAAAACCTTGAACCTAGCTCAGCACACTATTGGCAACCAATGCAGAGTATGGAGAACAGGTGTAATGTGCTCCCGGCGTCCTGTCCCCGAAAGGAGACGGGCCACTGCATTCTGCACTAGCTGCAGCCTCCAAAGCAGGAATAAGGGTTCCTTATTCTCCATCCAATGCTCCTGGATGTTCCAGAGCACCACCGGCAGGGCTCCCTAGAGCAGGGACAGTCTGCACCACCTCTGGTTTTCCTACACATCTGGCAGGCCACATATAAATGCAAAGCCCACCCAGGAGTGAGGCAGGTCAGAGGCATGGGTACTCTCCATGGATGTTTTCAGACGTGACGAGATCACAGTGAACCACGCTGAATACCTACATGTGGTCACTGTGCCCTGCACGTCTGTTCAGCATGGGGTGTTTTCAGACGTGACGAGATCACAGTGAACCACGCTGAATACCTACATGTGGTCACTGTGCCCTGCATGTCTGTTCGGCAGCCGCCAGATGTTCGTCACACTGAATACCCACATGGGGTCAATTTCAACCACGTTTCCCAGGCTACCGGTGTGAAAATCGGCTGAAGCGTGGTGAAAGTGATTCCAGGCAGGCATAAAAAAAAAGTAACGTCTGGTTGGCTATCACGGCCCAGAATCCTCGGTGGGATTCTGGGCCATGGTGAGCTTGGCCAGAGGCTGCGGCAGCATTGGCCTCGCCGCCCGCCCGTCTCCCCAGAGGGCGGGCAGTGAGGCGGCGTGGAGGGGACAAGGCCGTGCGGCCGCACATTGCACCATGCGGCCCCTCCCTGATTCCCCACCGGGATCCCCGGCACGTCTGTTTGCCATGCCTGGGTGATCCTGGCGGGGAATCTCTGGGTTGTTTTCGGGATGGGGCGAAGCTGCCCCGTCACGTCTGAAAACACCCCATGTCACCCCTTGTAAATATATTTACCCTGTGGGATGCATTTTGTAGCATAGAGGAGCTAGTTGGTTTTGCATGCAAATCTTCACTTGCTCCAATTGTAAACTGTGGCAGAGATGTGAGAAAATTGGAACGATTACTGATACACACCTGAAATATCTAGTACAATAATTCTGTCAGGCTAATTTTTACTTTAGCTAGTTCATGCCCACCTATTTAATGGTAAAACAAAGGTTAGCAGCATGAGAAGATTTTTTTTTGTGTCGAATGAAAATGAAACCTATGACCGGACTGGATGAAAACTCATAAAATGTTGTATTTGTTCAGAATACATTTAAAGCTATAGTCCAATAATATTATGTAATCCTGTACTAGCAGAGCCAAAAGTCTGGTAATCAGGGGACTTTGCCATGAAGTATATAGAGTGTAGTACTAACAGGACTCCAAACAGACATATTGATAGTTGCTATCATTGCCCCCCTCAAATTCCCAAACCCAGAAATTAAGCGTCAAAACTTATAGAGAACGACCAAAATTAATGTCCCTGTTGATTAATGTTGATTTAAAAAACAAAATACAATAAAAATGTATTAAAAAATCTATTATTTAGTTTCCGCTATTTATTTATTTATTTATTTCAATGTACTTATAGCCCACTCCCTCCTGCTTGTAATGGCAGCTCGGGGTGACTCGCAACATTGTTAAATACATTTAACATGTGAAATTTGCAGAATCCAACTACACTAAGATTCAAATTCAAATTCGTTTATTAATGCATAACCAAAAGGTCATAGCAAACCTATTATGATATATATAAAACTGTTCAATATATAAAATTAAGAATTGGTGAAGCAAAAGCATGGCACTTCAAACACATGATCGTCTCCCTCATATGCATACACCAATAGAGTAAAATAGATACAAATTAAACTTTAAACTTAAACATAAAATTAAACTTGTACCAGGGGGCTGGTCCCACCATCATCCCAACCCCCAACCCCAGTAACCCTAAATGTAATATAGATATTAAACCATCCATATAAGGGGATAGTCCCTAATAATTATGGGAGCCCAGGATGATTATAAGCAAAAGTATATTTGAGCAAGTGTCGTGACCCAAACTATGCCCCTACATTGGAAGTTTAAATTCCAAGAACTTGTTACGTAAAAAAGCGGCAATAGCTATGGTCAAAGTGGGGGAGGTATTGGCAAGAGCTGTAATAATTAAGCTGGCATTTGATCTTCTGTGACATTTGTTCAAAAAAGGTTCCATATACTGCACTCTCAATTGGTCATATAAGTGACAGTGAAATAAACTATGCTCTGTTGATTCCGTAATCTGGGAATCAAATGGGCAAAGACACTGTGCATAAGGCATTTTTTAGTAACGTCCCTCCAAAATCTTGGAAAGGAGGGAATTAAGCCGAGCACAGAGAAACAGATACTTACTATGAGATGATGGGTATTTTCAGATGTTACGAGACCACACTCAACCAGAGTCAATACCCTGAGGTGGGAAATGGCCTCGTAATGTCTGTTGGGGAACTGGAAGTTCCCCCCCAGATGTTAGCCACGTTCAATCATGGTGGGGTATCACATTCACCATGCGATCGGTGGGACCAGCAGGGCCAGCGCCGATCACGTGGTGAACGTGATTCCCCGCCACGATGAAGGGGCCCGTCTCATCTGGACGGGAACCATGGCCTTGGAATCCCCAGCGGGATTCCAGGCCATGGTCAATTTGGGTGGGCGCTGCAGCTGCATTGGCCGTGGCACCCACCCGTCTCCCTAGAGGGCGGCCGGTGTGGGAGCGTGGGGGGGTGGGGCCAGGCGGCTGCATGTTGCACCACGTGGTCCACCCCCTCTCTGATTCCCCACCGGGATCATCCGGCATGTCTGTTGGATGTGACGGGCTGATTCCGGCGGGAAATCAGAAGGGTGATTCCGGGACAGGGCGAATACTGCCCCGTCTCATCTGAAATCACCCGCTATTGGAAGGATAAAGTAGTTTGCCATATGTCCAATGTCTGGGGTCCACTGTGCGTAACCTGATAAGTAGGCTGATCCGTTATAATAATTATATCCCTCTGTCTATTCAGGTCGCAGATACTTTTGGAGATCTCGGCTTTAGCTGCTCTCAAGTTTTTATTCAAAAAATAATCTTTGGAAAACCCCAAATTTGATAGATATTTATCAATGGCTTTAAACCACGAATTTTCATGCCAATCTTTCAACAAAAATTGAGAAAGTCCATAAGGACTTGATAGAATTATTTTTAACCAAAGGTAGAGAGCAAAATTCCAAGCCACTGCAGTCCAGATTTTTTGACCCAACTCAAGTCTTGTTGCTGCCATCGGGGTACCCCTTGGGCAGTGGCGTAGCTACCATGGTGTGGGGGGGCGCATTTGCACCCAGGCCCTGCCTGGGGGGGTGTAGGTAGGGTCGGCCCCCTCACCTGCAGTGACGGTGGCGGCAGCGGGAGGGGTGAGGGAGACGGGAGGGCGGAAGAGCCAGTGCTGGGAAAAGAGTCCAGTAGATCTGCACTGGCTCTTTTCCCTGGCTGCCTGCTCTCCAGGTGCCAGGGAGAAAAAGGCTCGGCAGATCTGCATCGGCTCTTTTTCCCTCTGCCTCCTCCCCTCTTCATCTCCCTCGCTCCTCCTGCTGCCGCCACCGCAAGGTGAGAATGCAGTCTAAGTTTTTCTGCTGCCTCCCCTCCCTGGCTCCAGTCCCTATCCCTAACCTGCCTCTGCCTCCTAGTAGCTGCAGCAGCAGCAGCAACAGCCGGACACAGATCTGGAAGATAAAGTTGTTTGTTTACAAACATTTACTGCCCATGTGCTAATCAGAAGGTTGCTACCTTGTAAAGAACGGATCTTCATGATGGCTCCTAACATTCTTACAACTGGGTTGTGCATGTTAACCCTATTAAAATAATAGACCATATGATGGTCTTGAGCTCCTCTAGTATAAAAAGCACTGACTCTCCCCCTCAACATGACAGTTCCTTCCAACCCTTTCTAGAAATATAAGAAAGAGATTCCATGCGGAGCTGGAAGGGTGGGTGTTGTGAGAAAGTTTGGAGGCATCTCAAAGAACCTTGTTTACAAGGCAGCAACCTTCTGTTCTTCGTGTGGCTCCTCACATGCTATTTTTACATGGCTCCACTGGGGGTGGGGGAGGTCTGTGGGCATGCCAGTGCATGGACAGGGCATGCATACGGCTGCACATGCATCCCCACTCACCCCCCACTCACCCACACCCACAGAGTAACCGCCGTTTCCCCTGGTTGCTCCGTGCATGGGGATGAGTGGGTGGTGTGTGTCTGTGTCTGTGTCTGTGTCATTGGGTGTTTTCAGACGTTATGGGGCCGCTTGGCCCCGTACCGAAAAAAACCCTTTCATTCCCCGCCGGGGTCACCCCGTCACGCCATATCAGACGTGCCGGGGGGATCCCGGCGGGGAATCTGGGAGGGGGTGGGGCTGCGCAGCGCAACGTGCAGCCGCACAGCCCCGCCCCCTCCACACACCCCGCCGCCTGCCCTCCAGGGAGACAGGTGGGCAGCGGGACCACTGCGGCCGCCGCGTCGGGCCAGATGTGCCGTGACCCGGGATCCCGCTGGGGATCCCGGGCCATGGCAACCGGCCAGACGTTACTTTTTTTTGGTCCCCGCTGGGGATCTTTTTGACCACGCTTCCCGGGACATTCCCCCGGCTAGCCCGGGAAGCATGGTTCAAATTGACCCCATGCGGGTATTGACCGTGGCGAACATCTGGCGGCCGCCAAACAGACGTTCGAGCCACAGTGACCACAGGTGGGTATTCACCGTGGTTCACTGTGATCTCGTAACGTCTGAAAATACCCTGTGTCTGTGTCTGTGTGAGTGAGTGAGTGAGGATGCGTGTTAGGCGGGCATGCATGTACCCCCACACACAATGGGTGCTTGCACCACATTGTTCACACGTGGCTCCCCCACCCATGAACACACAGAAAATGTGCATGTTCATGGGTGGGAGAGGCCCGTGTAAAAAGGGCCACATTCTCACAACTGTCTTACTTATACTATCTTAGGTAGGAATTTAGGATGTAAAGCAATATATATTCTATATTGGAAAATAAATCTGCAAATATGGCTTTGAGATTATTATGGCTGCTATTTCACTAACTTTTCTTAATGAAGTTATTATTAACAGGAATATTGTCTTTAAACCCGCACCCCATAACCAGTTCATTTGAGCCCCCCATATAATTAATTCACGCTGCCCCGGGGGCACAAATTAAATGGTTATGGGTGGGGGCAGCATGAACTGATTATGGGGCACAAGTGAACTGGACTGGTTATGTCTATCTATCTATCTATCTATAGATATAGATATAGATATAGATATAGATATAGATATAGATATAGATATAGATATCTTTTCATGGCATAATGCACTTAATAAGCTAGCTGCATTTTGGGTGTCTGGTGTGTTTGATAGCAGCACCTCTGGACTGGTCACACCGCATGTGTGCACAAGGCACAGGCGGCACTGGCAGCAAGAAGCAACAGACCCTGGTGTTCAGACTGGCTAAGCTCACCCCCTGGCCCCTCCTCCAGTAAGGCAGTGGACGCAGTCTGTCTCTCTGTGCCTGCCTCACTGCCCGCCCGGCTGCCCCTGCAGTGGAACCACTCCTGGGGAGTGGTGGTAGACACTCGGCTGGGGAAGTGGGAAGCATTTGGAGGCCATGCTTGTCTATGGCCACAGTTATAACTCCTAGCCACTGGATTTTGTATATTTAGAAGCTGTCAGCAGGCCCCGCCCCATCCCTTAAGCTCCACCCACTTTGGGTTTTTGGACCTTAAGACAAACACATGAGAAGCCCATAACTGAGGCTTGAGCCCAGGCCCTTCTCAACTTTGCTACACCCCTGCCCTTGGGACTCTAAGCAAAGCTTGGAGAAATGTATTCTGAGATAAATTTAAATTATAGGATGTTAGAATAGCCCATATCTCAGCTCCGTATAAAAACTGAGCCCTAACTTTAGCTTTGAAGACTTTTATGGCCCGGTCGAAAGCCTCCTTTCCTGACCGGCCAAAGAAGCTCAGAATGGCAACTGATGAAATAAGATGCCAGTTTAGGCAGGAAATATTTATGTTGTGCCATTATTGGAACCACATCATTAATAAACAAATTAAACAGAGCTGGGGCAAGAATACATCCCTGACTGACACCTATAGATGTACTCACATTATCAGATACATATCCAGCACTATCAAACTTAACCACCAATGAAGAGTGACCATGCAAGCTTTAATAAGAAAAAATAAATGGCGATCTATTGATGTATTACCCAGTTTTGCCCACAGAAGATATCTACTAGGTCAAATGCCGCCTTCAAATCCAGGAAATCAGCAAATATCCTGTTGTTAAGTTTTATATATTTGTCTATGAGATGGAAGAAAGTTAAACATTGATCTATCAATGATCTCCCTTTTTGAAAACCAGCTTGCTCTGGAAAAATCACTTTGCCATCTATAAGTCAAGTTGTTATTTTATCCAGCAGTGATTTGGTATACAATTTACTCACGACACTTAACAGACTAATAGGTCTGTAATTTGCAGGGTTATCTCTAGGACCCTTTTAAAATATGGGGTTGACTACAGCTTTTCCCCAGCCCTCTGGCACAAGCCCTGAGTTACTGATGGCCGTGAACAGGGCTGCAAAAAAGGGGACCCACCAATCCTTATAACATTTTAAAGAACTCAATTTGGATCATGTCTGGGCCTGGCGCCTTATGATTTTTAAAGGTGTCAATTAGATAATAGAATTATAATATAAGCACCCAATTAAGATTCGGATTGTTAAAAAAAATCCAAAGCATTACATTAGATAGATGGGTAATGTTTTTAATAAATTGGTCTAAGGTTGCACTCTTCAAACTGCTTCCCACTGAAGAAAATGGGATTACACCAGAATAAGTAATTTGAAGTTTGTAGCCTAAAAGGTTGTCTGTTGACGTAAGAGTATGAGCTTTTAATCACTAATCACATATCTACTACATACAAGCTTTATGGACAACACTGATAGTTGTCAATATTCATTTCATTGTCAGTATTCTTATGTCCCCATAGCACCTCGAGCCCCGGACAAAGCACTCAAAAAGCAGCCAAGGCAGCACCCTACCCCCTGGGTAGGTGTTGTGTGAAAAGTTTTGCACCATTAGTAAACATATGCAAACACAGCCAGGTTTGCTAGTGTGACGAACTCCTTCATACACCGGAGAAGACATCACAAGCTTCTGTTTGTGTGCTTTCCCTGATGCTCAGGGTAGTAGGTGAACAAGTCCTTACTTCTCTTTATTTATTGTAGACATGGAATGAGTATTTTTTTTAAGAAGCAAACCTGTAAAATTAACCCAACCTGATCTGAAAGTGGCAAAGCTGATTAAAAAAACCAAAACTTATTCCCATTTTACTTCCATAGTACAGTTATTTCAGGTTGTTTTATGGGTGTCTTTTTGTTGTTGTTTTCTTTGTTTTTTCATCATATTGATATTTCGGTTTTGTCATTTTGGCAATGTTAGCACTCTTGTGTATGCACAATTGCCAAACATGCTGTAACTTAAACCCATAAGAACTGAAAAACCAAAATAATTAAAATGGGACACTGTATTAGATATAGAGTGAATATTTGTCTCTATCATGAGTATTTTTCAGGTACCTGTAGGGCTACCTAAAAATGTGAACAACACTTGCAAAAAAAATTATTCTTCTACCCGTTTCAGATCTAAGTTGTTGCTTTTTTGCTGTCCTCTCATCTTCCAATATCAAACCTGATAGCTACTCAGAAATCGGTATGGTTAATTTTTTGCATTGAAGCCATTTTTAAATTTTTGGAAGCTTATTAGGAAAATATGAACAAAATAAAAACTTGAAATGAGTGGTATTAACCATAAACACAACCTCTTAAAGAGTCTGTCAACAAAGATGGGGAATAGACCCACTACACAAGAACTACACCTATATTTATTCAGGACATTCCTCTTCAGCAATGCAGTACTACTGTATTTTGTACGGGTGTGCAGAAGGCACCCGTTTTGCTTTAATTTTTATTTTGTTTGACAAAAACTATTCGTTTTAGAGTTTTCATTGACAAAAACTATTCGTTTGGGGGTTTTCGTTGAACTGTTCGTTTGGGGTTTTTGTGCATTTGTAAATGCACAAATGGCCATGGGACCATTCCGCATATGTGAACCCCTTTTTTAAAATGGTGGCAGCAACATTTCTGCCATTTTGGAAAAGGGAAGCTGGTTTGTGCCTGTGCAATATAGTCACTTCAATGGGAAGCGGAACTGGGGTCCAACCTCCCTCCAAAGACCCACTACTGGCCTCGGAGGGTGGGGGTGGGGATCCACGTCCCTAAAACTTCCACCACACTCCCTGGGGCCCTGTTAGCTGGCATGTAATTTCTGGTCTGTATCTTGGAGGATGGGAGTGAACAGCCGACATCTCTTCTGTTGACTTTACGTGGGGCTGCCCGAGAAGCTGGTCCAGAGGCAGCAGCTGGTGCAGAATGCTGTGGCCTATCTCCTTATGGGGGTGGTTCTCAGGGAGTACATGACACCAGTGCTCTGGACTCTGCACTGACTGCCTATAAAGCACCAGGCCAGGTTCAAGGTGCTTGTTTTAACTTCTAAAACCCTTCGTGGCCTGGGGTCTTCTTATCTGCGGGACCACCTCTCTCCCCATGTGCCCGTGCAACCCTTGAGATCATCAGTGAGAGCCTTTTTGGAGGTTCCCTGGTAGGGCTGTAGCGGAATGTCGCAGTGGTCGCTATTTCCACCGGAAACAGTGTTTCCGCAATTAGTGGTATGACATGGCAGAGGCTTTCATTCCGCTAGTATCATTCCGCTACTTCCACAGTTCCACTAATTTCATTCCGCTACTTCCACAAGCTTTGCAAAATAGAGGAAACATGACATTTCCACTACTTCCGCCATTCTGCCAGTGCCACAAAATAGTGGAACAGCGGTTTTCCAACAGTTTATGCCAATTCCACAATTTTCCTGATAGTTTCCAAATTAGTGGAAATTAGTGGAAATTAGCAGAAAAGCTGCAGTGTGGTGCGGGTAATTCCGAAATGGTGGAATGGAATCGTGGCACGGTAACAGCTGCTGCCACATCAACTCTATTCCCCGGGTGAGGCGGGTGGCCACCGATGTTAGATCTTTTTCAGTGGCCGCCCCTGTGCTGTGGAATTCGCTCCCGGAGGAGGCTCGGTTGGCTCCCTCTCTCCTTCTGTTTTGGCATGTATGTAAGACCTGGCTGTTCTGTCAGGCTTTTGGCAAGGGGTA
Source organism: Sphenodon punctatus (assembly GCA_003113815.1). Lineage (NCBI taxonomy): Eukaryota > Metazoa > Chordata > Lepidosauria > Sphenodontia > Sphenodontidae > Sphenodon > Sphenodon punctatus. The sequence continues at coordinate 3,230,607 of QEPC01011113.1, read as the reverse complement.
GGGGTTGGGTGGGGTTTTTCCCCCCATTGTATTGTATTTTAAATTGTTTACATTTTTTAAAAAAATTAAAATTATTGAATGTTGTTTGCCACCCCGGACTGCCCTGTGGGCAGGAGGGGCGGGATATAAATTTTAAATAAATAAATAAATACTCTGCTACAGGGTTGCCGGTCCATTTCTGCTACCAGGAACCCAGAACAGACTGTCTTCCACTTTTGGAAGGCCTGCCGGGCCTGGCCTGGCTGGACTGCATGGCCATGATGCCACCACCACAGTCATGGAACACCTGCTAGGCTAGGCCATCCTTTTTCCCTGGGTGTGCTGCCAGAGCTCCCAGCTGTGGAAGTACACATGTGCAAAAATGGCCACCAGGGCCATTTTTTGCACTTGCACCACTTTTCCAAAATGGCACAAGCAGCAGAATCACCATCATTTTGGAAAAGGGCAGCCATTCTTCACATGCGTGGAACTATTTTGCTCATGTGCACTGCCAGATGCCATTTTGAACGTATGTGCTTCTGGAGCATGGAGCTCCAGCAGCATGCCCTGGGACAAAGGCCTGATGGGTGTAGCAGGCCTTCCAGAAATACGATGGCTGTGGCATGGCCTCTACACTAGGCCTTCCATAACCGCAACAGAGGTGGTGCGGCAAGCTGACTCAGGGTGGGCCAGGCCAAGCCAGTCTGGCCTGGCCTCCCAGCAGTGGAAGAAGCCCAGCTGCCTGGCATCAGAGGAGGCCTGGCTTGGTCTGACCTGACCTGACACTGGAGGTTCCAGTTCCCCATCCTCTGAAGCCCTGACAGGTAAGTATATGCCATTCAACAAGACCCAAGTGGGTGGAGGTAAAACAATGCAGCTCTCCACCTCCACAATCTGAGGCTGGTTCCAGAACATTCCAGCAACTTTGGGTAAGTACCACTTTCTTCCTCTATCTTGCTCCTCCATGGCTCCACTAGTCTTCCTTCGCCTACTTAGTCCTAATTTTCCCCAGTTTGTTTACTGTAATCTACTCCAAACATTTATCCCTATGCCCCCTTGTCTACATTCCTCATGGGGGAAAACAGACATGACGCTAACCACCCTTAACCACCCTTGGTGGTCATTTATGCATGTTTCAGGGCTGTATAGGGCACCAATACAGCCCTGCAACATGCATAAATAACCACCAAGGGTGGTTAAAGGGTGGTTAGCGTCATGTCTGTTTTCACCCTATATCTCTCAGTCCATTCTTTCTTCTGCCCTATCCACTGCTCTCAGTTTTCAAAAGATTCTACGGGTGATTTCAGACATTACGGGCTGCCAGTTCACCACAGTGGATTCCCGGTGGGGGTGAAGACATCAACCACCCCTGGTGCCAAAAAAAGCACCGAACAGACGTGACGGGGCCTGGACCATGGATGAGAATCAAGCCGCCAGATCACGGACCGGGGCAGCACAACAGACGTTATGCCGATTTCCAGCTGTAGCAAGCACACCCAGAATCCCCCGGGGAGGGGAGGGACACAGACATGGCCGCCTGAAGGCATACAAAGCGAAAAGGCACCAAAGGGAATGCCCACACCAGGGAAACAGGAAGGGAGAGGAGAGAGGGAGATGGAGAACAAGCGCACAGGTTCCACACACAGCAAGCACACACACACACACGCACACAAAGGGGACTCGGGGGCACCTACAGCAACAGCACATGCCGGCCCAATCCCCCCACACACACACGCAGGCACGGAGGATAGCAAAGACAGGGAAGGGGGGGACAAGGGTGACCAGACACCAGGGAAGGCAGGCCGGGCTCCGCAGGGGGGGAGGTGCGATGCGGGACTAGGAAGAGGGGAGGAACGGGCACAGGGGCAGGGCAGGACACCGGCACCAGGTACAGCACACCCCGCAGCAGAACTGTCCCCAGGGGCACCCCCCACAGCAAACACACAGTCCCAGAAAGGGGGGGGCCTGCAGCTCGGGAGAATGCCACAGCGGGCGGTCAGACGTCACAGGGAACCGGCCGGGAAGGGCCCAGGAGGCACATGCAGTCAAGGCATCCCACCCAGGGGCAAAGGAACAGCAGCCAGGAGAGGCAGTCCGGCACCACAGGTCCAAGGATGGGTGGCCCCATCAGTGAAGGAGTTCAGGAGGGGCAGTCCTTAGGCCCCGGACCCCCGGGGCACACAAGCAACCCAGGATGGAGAAGAACAGCCCAGAGGGGGTCCAGTGACACAGCTGGAGCAGCAGCACACAGGGATGGTGGCCTCGTGGCAGCAAGGCAAGGACATCAGGGTGGTGGAAGGAACCGGGGTCCAGCCCATGGGCAGGTGCCCAAGCCCACATGGTCTGGGACACGAGGGGGCCAGGGAGGGACCCAGGGACTCACAGGCAGCCGTTGGGGGCAGCGAGGGGCCCGGGCCCAGGGTGCCCGGCCCGATGAACCAGGTGGGGCCAATGGATCATGCCCCGGTGGTATCCCAGCTCGGACATGTGGTAGGTAGCGGAGTCCAGAGCTCAGGCTCGCAAAGGTGGATGAGCAGCTGTCCGGCCAGCCCAGGAGAAGCTGCATGGCAGGGCTACACCACAGGTCACAGAGGGACATGGTCTCGGTGTAGCTCCAGACATGGGGGGCCCCATGGGGGACGTGAAGCGAGAGCCCCATGGATGGACATGCAGCCATGGTCCAGGTGCCCAGGGAGAGTAGCAAGGAGCTCATGGGGCCTCGCACACCTTCCGGGGCCGAGGGGCCTCCCGGGGCTCCCAAGGACAGGGAAAGCGGTCACTGATGCAACATTGTGGCACAACAGAGTGAGGTGTGGGGTGCGGACCCAGCACCGCTGCACAACACAGGAGCTCTCACAGACCAACTAATCAGCACTCCAAGGTCAAGGTGCTGCAAACACCGGGGGGGGGGGTTTGTTTTCAGCACATCGCTTCCAGGTGCCCGAGGCCCGCGTGGTGGAGAGCGCCCATGAAGAGGGGGGTGGCCACCGCTCCAGCCCACCCCCTGGGGCCCACCCCCATCCTCTGCATGGTCCCAGCATGCCTACATGTGCCCCAACCCCCTGTCTCCCACATACAAGACCAGGAGCCTGTGTACCATACACACCTTTAATACCACCCATTTGTACAGTGACACCCATTCCTTCCTAACAGGTTGTGCCCTTCCACCACCACCACCGCCCTGCCCTACGCTGTCCTACCCCTCCTACCCCTCCCCCCCATCCCCAGTGGCCCCTGGGATGTCCCCGAGCACACCCAGTCAGGGCCATGGAGCTCAAAGAGCTCACCTCCCCCCCCCCCGCTGTTGTTGCTGCTAGAGGTGTCCTGGGCCACCTCCTGTTCCTGTTCTGGTGGCTCTGGTAGGGTGGCCAGGGGGGTGAGGCTCCGGACCCTCCCCCTAGCGGCTGCACCCTCCAGCGGGCACAGGGAGGTGAATGCGTGGCCCCGGAGGGCATGGAGGCAGCTGAGGGGCCAGTCCAGGGTGCAGGGCTGCGGAGGGGCACACCATGGGTGCCTGGGCAGGCACTGTGCCCGGGAGCCCACTTGCCATGACATAGGCACACTCCATCTTGAGCGCGTGCTCCCACACCATGGCTTGGATGTCCTGCCTCAGGCCCCCGAGCAGCTCCTCCTGCCTGCTGAGTTCACTGCACTCCCAGCACCACTCCAGGCACACCTTGTCCTGGAGCCTCCTGTCCCACTCCTCCGCCCACTCCAGGGACCGCTCGATGGCCGCCTCCATCCGGGCCATGGCCACGAGCATCCTCTCACCCTGTTCCTCTGAGGAGCGGACTATGTCCTCCGCCTGCTCCTCCCTCTGCCTGCAGACCCATGCCCGGTACTACCTCATGTTCTCAGCTGGAGGCATGGGCCCTGGGGCAGCTGGCTGCTGGGGTTGCCCTGTGGGTAGAGGAGGTTGTTCTTCATCGAGCCGTGGCCCCTGGCCCTGAGGCCATACAGCCCAGGGGCTCCGCAGCCCCGCTCACATGTGACCCGGCCTCTCCACCCCCACGGACCCGTTCCATATCCCCCTCCTCGCCATGCCCGGGTACCCCTTCAGGGAACCCTAGCTGGCCCTCCATACAGGACCTGCTGCCTCACCTGCTCCTTCAGCCTGCTGGGCGGGCTCCCTGGCGGCTGACTCCTTTATCTCCTGGGTGATGTCTCAGGGTGGTCCGCAGCCTATGGGTGACATGGGGGGGTATATCAGTGTGGTGCGGTGCTGTTGGGCGCCCTGTGGCTTGGCCCCCCTCCCGCCTGTCGTGGGGGCCCCAGGTCTCTGGCTGGGCCTCTCCCGGACCATGCAGTCCCCCCCAATGGATCATGGGCCCATGGGTACGAGGCCTCTCCCCCATTGGGTGGGTACTCACCATCTGTGTCTGCTGTGGAGTCCTCCGAGGCCAGGCCCTCAGTGTGGGAGCACTCCCCCGGGGAGCCTCGGCTGTGTGTGGTTCGGGTCCCTGTCTCTGACTCGCCCTGGACATCCTGGCCTGTGTCAGTCTCCGGGCTGCTGTCCGGGGGGGGCTGTAGGATACGGAGCACCCGGGCCGGTCTTCCTGTGGGTCCGGGGCCCTGGAGCTGGTGTCCACCGTGGGGGGCGGCGAGGGGAGGGCGTACCTCCAAAAGTTCCCTGCCCTGCTCCACCATGCTGCCAACCAGTCACGGGGCCACTATGGACCCCTTCATGTGGAGGAAGTGGTTGAGGGAATCGTAGTATGGGGCTGTCCGGGCTCCATGCCCAGACCTCCTGTTATTGTCCCTGATTGCCTTGTACCCCCTCCTCAGCTCTTTTGCCTTAGACCGGCACTGGGCCACTGTCCAGGTGTGCCCTGCTGCCTCCATGTCCTGCACTATGTCCCGGTAGGCCTGCTCGTTGCGCTGGTTGAGGGCAATCTCCAGTTGGTACTCGAGGGTCCCCCATATCTGAATGAAGTCCCTGATCTCCTTGTGTCCCCACTGGCCCCCTCGGTGGTATGCCTTCCTCCCTCCTCTCCGCGCTGGGTCTTCTCCCTCCTCCACCTCCTCCTCCTCCACCCCTTCCTGATGCACCTCCAGCCGGGCTGGCCTGGTGTGCTCTGGGGGGGTCGCCCGCCCGGGCCATTTTCTGTGTCCTGGGGGAGACAGGGGGTGGGGGAGGGGTCGTGATTTGTTAGAGGTCGTGACGGCCTTGCGGAGCGCCCCCCCGGGTGTGTGTGCCCATGCCCCTGCCCCCCCTTTGCCCCCTGTTCCCCTTGCCCTTGCTCCCCATTACCCATTTCCAGGGTGCCTCCTCCGCCGCCGGTGCAGTTGCTGTCCCCAGGGCATCCTGTGCTGGCTGCCGCTGGTCCTGTCTCCCTCCCACCACCTCCATGTTCAGCGTGACCCCCGGCTCCCCCACCCCCTCCTGTGCTGTCTCCACCACCACCACCGCCAGTGCCCCTGCCTCCTCCACCTCCCCCTCCTCCTCACCCCTCACTCTCTCCTCCGCCACCACTCTCTTCCTCCTCCTCCCTCCTCGCTCCATCCCACCACGTTAACCAGCCACTTTTTCCCCTTTCAATCTCCCTCCGGTGAGTGTGTTGATACCGGTTGCCTGACAGTGCCATTATGTGCATTGCCCATGCCTGGGGATCATTTCCTTTGATCCCGGGCAGTGTTTGGCGTCCAGACGTTACTTTTGGTTGATCGTGGGTGGAGATCTCATTGACCACGCATCCACGGGAATTGGTGCGGGGAGCCCGGGAAGCATGGTTGATATTGACCCCGCATGGGTATTGAGTGTGGTGAACATCTGGCGCGCACCGAACAGATGTTCAGGGCTCTTTGGCCCCGCCGCGGGGTTGAGCGTGGTTCACTGTGGTTGAGCGTGATCTCGTAACGTCTGAAAATACCCTATCTTTCATCCAGCCATCACTGTTCCCTCTAGCACCTCATCCTCATTGCCGTTGCCACACCTCTCCTCCCCTCCTTTGTACCTTCCTTCTCTTCTTTCTTCTAATGGCTGTAGATATCCATCCTAAACCCAGACCCATAAGGCACTTTTCATCCCATCCTCATGCATCGACCAGTAGCCCCTCAAATGTATCCCTATCCCCTTCTCTCTCCCTTTGCCTTCCCTTTTTCCTGCTCCCTATGGAATGCTCTCTCTATCATTAACAAACTCATGGGGAGGTAGAAAGATTTATGAGAAACATACAGTGAATCTTTTTGTGCTATGGAGCACAGAAAAGTCATTTTTAGTGACTGCTCTTATACTTTATTGTGACTATAAGTTATTACCATGGTCAGTAATGAGCCCAGTATGACCCCAATGTGTATACTTTGAACATATGAAGGAAGTACCACTTTTATGATTTCCCTAGGAGCTTTGGTTATTTAGTAAAGCAAATTCAGAGTTTCTATGAAGAGAGAAAACCTTGTTTTCTAATGAGTGACCTTTTGATATAGGGGGATGCTGCTGATGCTGAATGAGAGGCAAGTAAAACTCCTTTTTTGCATCCATAGGAGTTTTGCTTAAAGGGCTGTAGGATCAGCCTATTGGCTGTCATATTGATAGCATGGGGTGATATATGCTATTAATTCAGGTGAAAAGACTATTAGATTATATAAGTAATCATCTGATTAAAAACTCTGTTGCACCCATCAATCACCATGTGTTCCTGATTCTACTGATTTGAAGATGACCAGCTAAAAGACTAGGCATGAAATCAATTAATTACCACCAGCTGTTGTGAAATAAATTTAACTTTTTAACTCCATGGGTAGCTTCTCTCCTTATTAGTTTATATATTTTTATTTTTAATATATAAAGAGGGAAACATTTGAACCACAGGTCTTTCTTCTTCATTTTGACTGTGTTCCCTTAATATTTTCCCTTCACTTTGCCCCCGTACCCCAGAAGAAGACAAGCACACTCAGATATGAATTTGGAAAGCCACGCTCTTTATTGAATTAGAATTTAGATCAGAGGTAGGTTTCACACTCCAGATCCAAGTTTCAACTTACTAATGATTATAAAGGGCGGCCCAATGTCCCTCAGTACCAACCTATAACAATTAACTATTCTAGGTTGCTTTCACCCCCAGCCGCCCAGCTGGTTGATAAGGCTCTCGCCCTCTGGCAACCCAAAACAGGCTGGAAGACAAGGGCCCCACCAGCTAGGACCGCCCTTGTCCTCGACTGAGTTGCTCCTCCCTCCCATCCTGGGCTTTGCGCCCAACCTGGCCGCACCTGTTCTTGGTTTGCTCTTGGCCCTGTCTTTTATGGAGACATCTGCCTTCATACCCCTAACAGCTGTTAAATCAGTAAGTAATTTTATTGTTGGCCACATGTTAAATCAACTACCTGGACCCCTGCTACAGAAAACCGCCAGCCTATGCTTGGCTGGTTTCGCTCCCAATATCCTCCCTCTGATCCAAGAACTGTGCTAATTTCTGTTTCAATACTCCAAGATACATCTGGACCCCCATGTCAGACAGGTGCACCCCCTCATCCCAATAAAGCTCAGGCCTCGAGAACCGAATCTACTTGTGCACGATGCAGTCACCACCACTCGCAATCACTAGCTTGCCTACCTCCCTATTAATTTTCCTTCTAACTCTGTCAACCTTCCCTGGTGAGACATCATCATGCCATCTGATCCTCTCAATCCTGTGTGGCCAAATGAACCTTGTGTGAGGTAAAGCTTTTGCACCTACACTCTTTTAATCCTTACTACCAACTGCAACCCAGGGTTTTTAGGTAGTTTATTTTCCCCAAGATGAACAGCAATAAACTCTGGATGTCGGCCACTAGCTATCCTATGAAGGAGAGGCATGAGCTGTTCCCAACACATGCCACTCCTGGCCTGCCACACTATCTCAGCCATGTCATCCAGCCCAAGCTGTGTGCCCCAGTGGGATCTGTGCACTGCCTTCGTATTCCAGTGTAAAATTCTGTGGCCCATGTTCCACACCAGCTTACGTGGCCTGGAGACCTTCCATCCTGTAACAATAAACAATAGAATTCCAACTATGAACAATTAACCAAAGTTTCTTACTTATGTAATTAGCGAACATATGTGTGGAAGACAGCTGATAGCCATCTATTGATATCCCGGATGTGAGATTCGGGAAGACCTTTGACTGCAGCTCCAATTCCAAAGGAGTGGGATCCATATCTGTGGATTGACAACTGATTCTTACCAATGCACCTATGCATTACCACCAGGAACTGGCATCTGGTGAGAAGGGAACCGTCATTGTGTACCAAAAATTGACCCGGGATGCCAGGTCGGATATGCAGGTATCTGTGAACTGCTGTGACAGGGCAAAGGGATCGGGACCCCACCTGACGAAGGGTATTGAGGGCCTTTACCTCTTTGGTCAGTTTTGGAATAATGGAGAATAATTTGGATTAGATCACCTTGAACTTGAACATCCTGAGCTCTGACTACTCTATCGGACATGGCCCTACGGGTCTCATCAACCAGCTCACTTACCCGAAAAGCACCATAGAAAGCCAGCCTAAATGACACCCTAAAAAGACATGCCTCGCTCTGGTTAAAACAGACTCGGGCTAATGTAGCATCCAAACTGTCAAGGAAGAATGTTGTTATGGGAAGCCTTGTACCCCTTTCTCGGGACCAGCTTTCTATAAGCCTATGAATTATAAATCCTCCATTAAGGGGGTGGGGAGGGCCTGGCCCACCAATTTACTAAAAAAGGTAATGGCTGAAACCTTGCTGGCAGTGGTGCCCATTGCAAGACCCCGTTGCCTGAAGGTGATGGCAAACCTAATGGCATGGCGCTCGGGGATAGGAAAACTTGTGGGCCATCCTTGACTGGCCCTAAATGCTTGCAATTCCTTAAACACCCTCCCATAGGACTGGCAGGTAGACCTCGTTAGAGACCCCTGAACCATCTGGAATAGGTCTACAACCCAAGATTCCATGCATCTGGAGGCAATGCTGTCAGCTCAACAGCCATCTATGGTGCCAACTGGTGGAAACGGTCCATCTGGAGATTAGAGAGTGTATCGGCTATGCCATTGTTAACTCCAGGGACGTGCTTTGATATAAACATGATGTTAAATGTTAGGCATTGCAATACAAATTTCCTGACCAGCCGCACGACTCTCGTGTATTTTGAAGACATGGAATTATTATGATGTGTGCCACCACCAGGTTGTCACACCAAAATATCACTGTCTTATTTTCAAAAGCATTCACCCACAACTGCACTGCCAGTATGATAGGAAAATATTCCAGGAATGTCAGATCTCTTGCGACCCCCTCCATCACCCATTCAAGGGGCCATTATCCCACCATTGTCCCCTGAAATATACCCCAAAAACCCACGGCACCAGCAGCATCTGACTAGACCTGGAGCTATGCCTCCAAGAGGAGATCATCCCTCCAAAAACTAACAACATTAAATTTATGTAAAAAACGGAGCCATATTCTGCAATCGTCCTTCATCTCTCTGGTTACTCTAATGTGATAGTATGGAGGCAAATCACTTGAGACTTTGGCATAAAGCTGAGATAGAAAGGCCCTTCCAGGTGTTACCACTCTACAAGCAAAGCTCAGGGATCCCAATAGGGACTGAAGTTACTTAACTGTAACCTTACTGGTCATGATGGTCGCCACCAGAGATTCCCACAAAGTTCTTATCTTTTCCTTTGGCAGCTGCCACAAACTGTGAATGGTGTCCATTGCAATGCCCCAAAATAACAGTGTCTTAGTCCTTCCCCCTCTTCCCCCTTGGTTGGCACATTCTCTCCTTCCCAATGATGATAAGGGTTGCCTTCCAAGCACAGGAGGAAAGCCCACCCACTATCCTGAAGGGACTATTAGGGAGCCTCGAGTGTTGAGGAGAGACTGCTGCACCTTCCGCGGGCCCTCTTTNTACTAAAAAAGGTAATGGCTGAAACCTTGCTGGCAGTGGTGCCCATTGCAAGACCCCGTTGCCTGAAGGTGATGGCAAACCTAATGGCATGGCGCTCGGGGATAGGAAAACTTGTGGGCCATCCTTGACTGGCCCTAAATGCTTGCAATTCCTTAAACACCCTCCCATAGGACTGGCAGGTAGACCTCGTTAGAGACCCCTGAACCATCTGGAATAGGTCTACAACCCAAGATTCCATGCATCTGGAGGCAATGCTGTCAGCTCAACAGCCATCTATGGTGCCAACTGGTGGAAACGGTCCATCTGGAGATTAGAGAGTGTATCGGCTATGCCATTGTTAACTCCAGGGACGTGCTTTGATATAAACATGATGTTAAATGTTAGGCATTGCAATACAAATTTCCTGACCAGCCGCACGACTCTCGTGTATTTTGAAGACATGGAATTATTATGATGTGTGCCACCACCAGGTTGTCACACCAAAATATCACTGTCTTATTTTCAAAAGCATTCACCCACAACTGCACTGCCAGTATGATAGGAAAATATTCCAGGAATGTCAGATCTCTTGCGACCCCCTCCATCACCCATTCAAGGGGCCATTATCCCACCATTGTCCCCTGAAATATACCCCAAAAACCCACGGCACCAGCAGCATCTGACTAGACCTGGAGCTATGCCTCCAAGAGGAGATCATCCCTCCAAAAACTAACAACATTAAATTTATGTAAAAAACGGAGCCATATTCTGCAATCGTCCTTCATCTCTCTGGTTACTCTAATGTGATAGTATGGAGGCAAATCACTTGAGACTTTGGCATAAAGCTGAGATAGAAAGGCCCTTCCAGGTGTTACCACTCTACAAGCAAAGCTCAGGGATCCCAATAGGGACTGAAGTTACTTAACTGTAACCTTACTGGTCATGATGGTCGCCACCAGAGATTCCCACAAAGTTCTTATCTTTTCCTTTGGCAGCTGCCACAAACTGTGAATGGTGTCCATTGCAATGCCCCAAAATAACAGTGTCTTAGTCCTTCCCCCTCTTCCCCCTTGGTTGGCACATTCTCTCCTTCCCAATGATGATAAGGGTTGCCTTCCAAGCACAGGAGGAAAGCCCACCCACTATCCTGAAGGGACTATTAGGGAGCCTCGAGTGTTGAGGAGAGACTGCTGCACCTTCCGCGGGCCCTCTTTGGGTATCTGTTCGCAACCCCTACTCCCACCTTCCTTCCCCCTCCCACCTCTGACAAACCTTGAAATGCCCACAGCAGGGAACCACAATCATCGGTCCCTGCTCTGTCCCAAAACAAAAAAAATTATCCATATAATGAAGGAGGTTGCTTGACTGTGTACACTGCCTAACCAACCAGTCAAGTAGTGAGCTGAATTTTTCAAAGGCGGTACACGATATCAAGTACCCCATTGGCATTGTTTTATCATAATAAAATTTCCCTTAAAACAGGAAGCCCAATAGGTCAAGATCATCTGGGTGAAAAGGAAGCAGTCGAAATGCTGATTTTGTATCACACTTTTCTAGCAATGCACATGCTCCACAACCCTTAAAGAGTTTAACTGCAGTGTCAAATGACGCATACCATACTGAGCGCAGCTCTTCTAGCATGGCATCGTTAACTGATCTCCCTTTTGGGTGTATCAGTTGAAACTTGCCTGGTGTCTTTTTTGGTACAATACCTATGGGGGACACATGTAAGTTCTCCATTGGGAGAACTGAAAGTGGGCCTGCTATCTGTCCCTCTACGATCTCTTTGTAAAACTTGGCCAGCACTAATTCTTCCTTACCTGCCGTGAATTTTAAATTTCTTACCCTCAATCCACTCACCAGTATTCTGAAACCTACCCTGAAACCTTCCATCCCATAGTTCAATGCTTTGTGATGAGGGCAATTGCAAAGTGCCCTTGCCATTGCTTCATGGTGCACTGGAGTTGGGGTCTTTCCTGGGTTCCCTCTCCCTCTGCTCTGGGGTGGGGGTGACTGGGCTGCTTGTTTCAGCTGCCAACCTGCTGGACCTGGCTGCAATGGGCCACTGAATGGCTTCTGGCACAGTGCGAGCAGATGGGTCAAAAATGACAAAGGGAACAGGTACAGGGAAAGGGTACAACTTCCCAAGCCGTTAAGTTCCCAGCAGGTGGGAGCCTTTGCCACCACCCCTCAGTATAAAAGGCAGAGTGGGTACCAATGATCGTTCATGGATGCAACTCCTCCTTTTATTAATGCATGCCCGCTGTCGGCGCGAGGGGCGCTGGAAGCGTTATTCATACACTCCAATCATAGGTCAGGCACTACCTATCCCATTTCAACCTGGGAGTTATTGCTGTTTTCTTCCTAAAGACCTCATCGTATCAGACCCAAGCCCCTGGATAACCGGTGTCAAAAGTACGTCGGACTATGTCCTGGTACTTGACCAGCACTACAGCTCGTAGCGGGAAAATTTGCAACATAACTCCCAACCAGATGGAGTATGCCACTGACCAATTGGACCAATTACAGTCAGCTTTTGGTCTCTAGAACCACTCCTTGTCCTTGTCCCCTTCTTTAGTATTCAGGTCAGGTATGGGGTCAGTAAATAGAAGGGAGAGTAAATCAACATATTCTCCCCTCCATATCTTTTCCCTCATGGCTTGCATAAGGTGAGTGCCCATTGGCGTTGACACATCTGCATTACTTCATGCCAGCAGAGGAGGCTCCGCCACCCCATTTGTACCATGACACCACAGGGCGCAACATCTCCCTGCTGAGTTCCAGACCCAAGTTGCCTGCAATCCCCAATTCCCAAGCATGCAGAAGTGTTCCATCCATATCTCATCTCTGGGCACAGGGGGTGTACTTGCTGTGTAGGCCACAGAGCCCAAGTCCAATTTCACCCGAGTCTAGGTGATGGAAGGGGAGGTGCCTCCTGTAAAGGGCCCAGTTGGGACCCCCCCACCCTGTACTGGGTGAAACTTGTACTCACCATCTCCTTGCAGCAGTGGGACTGGCATTTGCAGTGGCCTCACACTTGGTCCTGCCACCTCCTCATCCCCGAATTGCCCTTGCTGGCACTGTGTTGATTGTGGAGGCCTTATAGACATGCCTTGTACTGAAATCTCAAAAGCCTCCATCCGCTGGACTACTGCATCTATCTGGTCTTGGCGAGCCAGTTGCGGATCAATCCTTCCTCGTTGATGCACTGGGCTGTCCTCCCTGTAATAAATAGGAGAAACCCAGTGTTACCCTCCCCGCTGGGGCAGAGGCGAGGGAGGTGCATGTGCACCCTCTGTGGCCTCACTTCCCAAGGCCGAGATATTCAGTTGATGAGGGGGTGCTTCGGTAAGCTGCATTAAAATCTCCTCACATCCCTTCATCCTCTCTTGTAGGGATTGAAGCACATCTTCAAATAGGTCACATGAAGGACCTGCTATGCTATGGCTGCCCTGAGTCCCCCTCAGGACCCCTTTCCTTTTTTGCTGGGGCCTTGCCTTTACTCTTCCCTCCACCCTTTGCCATCATGAGCAAGTAAAAGGGAAATAGGTGCCAACCTTTTTCAACACACTTACCCCTTCTCACAGGGGTCTCAAATATTACTGGGGTAGGCCCACAAACCCAAACCTCCCCTCTGCCAGTGACAGTCTGCAGCACCTTGACAGTGAACCTGAGGCCCTATAGAGCAGGAGGCAGACAAGGATGGTGAAGGTGGTGCTGGGTGGCCTGCCTATTTCCCTATGCAGGTGCAACAAAAGAGAGGGACAATTGCCCCTGAACAATAGATGGGATGGGGGGGATGCTCACCCACAACACTTAGGGGGGGCTACTTGCCTTCGTGTGGGTCACCCTCACCTCCTCCAAAGACCACTTGGCCCCAGCTGCTGGGAAAAGTCGCACAGAAATTTACCACCCCCCAGATGCAACAAGGCTCTGTGCTCCGAGTCCCAGAACACAGCTGACATTGAGAGTGCCACTCATTGTTTCCTCCTCACATGCACTGCAAGGCCGACTGACCTGCAGTGGCAGGAGGTACAAAATGGTGTCCGCAGGTCTTGCAATGCGAGACCTGCCTTTTCATGCCCAAATTAGTGCGCTGCCTCTGCAGCCTTCCCACTTTACAAGCAACAAGCAGCCACTTATCTTCTTCTGAAGGAAAGGGGGGGGGGGGGGGGCGACAAAGCCCTCCCCCCTGCCCACAACAGCACCAGCCATGAGGAGTCAGCACCTGGAGGGGGGGGAGGGAATTCCTTCCTCATTAACTCACAGTCAGGTTTTCTCAAACTCTAGTAATTGTTAAAGTAGTTCACAGGGATTTACATGCACAAACTCTGTTAACAATAATGGAAGCTAATGAAGATTTGCCTGAGAAAGTATTATATTGATACATAAAGCTCTATGAGTGTTTGGAATTTTCCTGATATCTGGATCAGTGTCACACAAGGAATCAGTCATTATTTTTATTATTATTATTATTATTATTATTATTATTATTATTATTATTATTATTATTATTATTATTATTATTATTATAAACATTTATATAATGCCAGCCATGTGCCTAGCACTGTAGAGAACATAGAAATAGATGTGGTCCCTGCCTGTGGCTTACAATCTAAAAGACAAGGAGTCCGAGACAGGGAGAGGGGACAGTGAGAGAGACAGGGAAGAAGACAAACAAACATTCAGGCGGATGCGAAGTCTCAGGTGCTTGTGCTTGGCTTGGTTACAACCAGGTTGGTTGCAGCAGTCTGCAGAGGAGGGCAGACAGTAAGTATATGGGGAACGACTAGCAGGCATTGGGAAAGGTGGCGAGGAAAAAGTGGGTCTTGAGGAGGGATTTGAAGGAGTGGAGGGAGGGGGCTGCAATTGAAGCAATGCTTAACTCTTGCAGATCCTTTTGAATTTGCAAACGGCTTCTTGTTCTCAGCTGCCTTGCAGGCAAACTGTGAGGAAAAGTTTGGCTGTTCATTAGTTTGA
>QEPC01011113.1:3137121-3215068 GCA_003113815.1 Sphenodon punctatus | reverse complement strand
AGTTTACAGAGGAGTGTGAGTAGTTAATCATCAATAAACAGGCAGGAAGCATACTTAAGCTTAAGTAGCTTTATTAGGAAATACATGTAGGATAGGAAAGGCCTACATCTATACTAAGTCCTAAGACTAGGTGTGTTCAGAAGGGAAGTAGGAAGCTCTCTCTCTGTTTATGTCTCAGACACAAAGGGTGATTTCAGACAAGACGGGGTGGCATTCGCCCTGTCCCGGAATCACCCAGATGATTCCCCACCAGGATCACTCCGGCACGTCCAACAGACGTGCCGGCTGATCCAGGTGGGGAATCGGAGAGGGGGCGGGGCCAAGTGGCACAACGTGCGGCCGCACGGTCCCGCCCCCCCACCTGCCCTCTGGGGAGATGGGTAGGCGCCACGGCCAATGCGGCTGCAGCACCCGCCTGATGTGACCATGGGGGGCAGCAAGGGAGAAGGGTCGAAGGCGGTTAGGTGAGCAGGAGAAATGAGGGAGAGTGAGGGAGGGAACAGAGGGAGAGTGCGTGCAGGAGTGCGTAGGGAGATTAGGTCCGAGAGGTAAGGGGGAACTTGGTTGTGGAGTGTTTTGAACATGAATACCAGGAATTTAAACAGGATACATTCAGGAAGGGGGGCCAGTGAAGAGAGAAGAGGAGAGGCTGCACATGGTCGAAGTGACAGGCAGAGTGAATGACCTTGGCAGCAGAGTTTTGGATTGCGATAAAGGGGGACAGGTGAGAGCGAGGGAGGCCAGCAAGGAGGAGGTTGCAGTAATTGAGGCGAGAGATAACCATGGCATGAACAAGGGTTTTGGCCGAGGATGTAGAGAGGAAGGGGCAGATCCGAGTAATGTTATGGAGGGCGAATCAGCAGGATTTGGCAGCAGAGTCAATGTAAGGTTTAAAAGAGAGGTGCGTGTCAAAGATGAAGCCTAAGCTATGGGCTTGGAGAACTGAATGGATGGTGACTCCATCGATGCAGATGGGCAGGTTAGAGGGAGAGGAAGAGGAGGGAGGAAAAATGAGGAGTTCGGTCTTGGCCGTGTTGAGCTCTGTCAGGACATCCAGGCGGAGATATCAAAGAGGCAGTTGACGAGGCGTGAGTGGACAGAAGAGGAGAGAGAGGGGGTAGAAAGATAGATTTGGGTGTCATCAGCGTAGAGATGATATTGGAATCCGTTGGAGGCAATAAGTTTTCCAAGGGACAGGGTATAAATAGAGAAGAGGAGAGGGCCGAGGACAGAGCCTTGGGGGACCCCAACCAAAAGGGGGAGGGAGGAGGAGTTTGACTCGGGGAGTGAGACTTTAAAGGAGCGGTCAGAGAGGTGGGAGGAGACCCAGTCAAGGACAGAGCCATGGAAGCCCAAAGAGTAAAGTGAGTCCAATAGAAGTAAGTGGTCGACAGTGTCAAAGGCAGCAGAGAGGTCAAGGAGGTCCTACTGTGCAGGGACTTGATACTCACAGGTTTAGGTTTGAATCCAGGACTGGAAAAGTCAGTCACTCTGCACCTAAGAAGTCCTTTTGTTAACAGTTAGCTGGTGTCAGGACCCAAGGGAAATATGGGCCTCAAAGTCTGGTTCTCTGGGTTCATCAGCAGCAGTGGAATGCACAACCCACTGCAACCAGGATACTACGGTGAAGCAGTGGAACCACTGCCCTATGATGTTTCACAAGCTTGCCTCCACCCTGCCAAACTCCTGATTAGTATGGGTGTGCAGCACTTACCTTTTTTGTTTTTGTTTTGATTTTTGTTTTATGGATAAAATGCACATCTATTTTCGGGGAGAGGGAGGGTTTTAAAACCCCTATTCCTTTTCAGGTGGTTTCCCCGCACTTGTTTATTTTAATAACAACTAAAATAAATAATGTAATAAATAAATAAATAAATTGCTGTGTATGCAAAAATGTCTGTCAGGACTGTTCTGTACACAGCCGGCACTATTTTGGTAAAGGGTGCATATGCGTAGGATGGCTGGACAGCCATTTTGTACATACAGAGTGATTTTAAAAATAAAATAAATTAAGCCCCATTCATTTTAATTATTTATTTATTTATTTATTTATTTGTTATTTTACACATTTTCACCCCGCCCCTCCTGCCAAAGCAGCTCAGAGCAGCTAACAAATACCAAAGTTAAAAATACAATCTGTATATATATGTATACACACACACACACACACACACACACATAAAACAATACAATCCAACTATTACATTTTTTAAAAAACAAGCCCCCCCCAATCCTCAGACCCCACACTCTACCCATCCCCCCCCCCCGGTAACCCTGGTGGAACAGCCAGGGTCTTATATTATTGGCAAGAGGATGGGAGATCCAGGGCCACATGGGCCTCCACTGGAAGGGAGTTTCACAGCCAAGGTGTGGCCACTGAGAATGCCCTCTCCATAGGACTTGGAGAAGACTGCAGGGGTCGATCCAGAAGCTGGGAGGTGAGGCGGTTCCACAGATAGGTAGAACCCAGGCCATATTGGGCTTTATAGGTAAGCACCAACACCTTGAATTGGACCTGGAAGACTATTGGCAGACAGTACAACACTCGGATCACTGGTGTAATGTGCTCACAGTGACTAGTCCCTGTTATATGGGCTACCACATTCTGCACCAGCTTCCACATTCTGCACCAGCTTCAGTCTCCAAACTGTGACCATGGGTAGCCCCATGTAGAGCATGCTACAATAATCTAATATTGAGGTGATAAAAGCATGGATGATAGTGGCCAGGTCAAAGTCCGAGATAAATGGCTGAAGCCGCCACACCAGATGCAATTGGCAAAATGTGCTCCTCACCACAGCCCCCACCTGGAGATCCAAGTGGAGCTGGGAATTGAGGAGCACTCCCAGACTATGAACTTGAGGAACAAGTGGTGGGGAATCCCCACCCATGACAGGGGATGCCACACTCACTGCCTTACCCACTAACATCACCTCCATTTTGTCGGGATTCAGTTTCAGACAGCTCACCCTCATCCAGTCCCCCACAGCTGCCAAACACCAAGTAAGCATAGAGACTGCTTGGTATGGGTCAGATAAAAAAGAGGTAGCGTTGGGTGTCATCAGCATATTGATGACACCGCATCCCCAAACCGTCTCATAACCTCGCCCAGCGGCTCCATGTAGATGTTGAACAGATGAGGGGACAAAATGGAACCCTGTGGGACTCCACACAAGAGGTCTCAGAGAGATGAAGAACAGTCCCCGAGCACCACCCGCTGAGTTCTCCCAGTCAGGAAGGAGTGGAACCATTCAAGAACAATTCAACCCACTCCGGCTCTGTCCCTCAGGCGAGTCACCAACATCTTGTGGTCAAAGGTATCAAAGACAGTCAACAGATCTAACAGAATCAACAAGGATGACTGATCCTGATAAAATTCCCTGTGAAGGTCATCGACCAAAGCCACAAGCGCAGTCTCAGTCCCATAGCCCAGACAAAAGCCGGACTGCAAGGGATCCAGAAAACCGATGCAGTCCAGATGCTCCTGCAGCTGCCAAGCCACTACCCATTCAATAACTTAATGTTCTCTTTAGTAACAAATGTTCTGAAAATGAATGAATAAGTAAACAGCATGTTTGCTTTCATTTTTTTTCCATATTTTTACCATATACTACTACTACTACTACTACTAATAATAATAATAATAATAATAATAATAATAATAATAATTTTAAAACCCTGCAAGACTGTGCATGTGCTGTGCAGAGTAGCTGGGCTTTGCTCAAGTTCCTCCTGGCCAGCTATTAAATCTGCCTCCAATTGGAATTTTTGGACCAACTGATCCTCAAAAATACCCTGCTATGTCCCATAGAGTAATGTCTCTAGAAAAATACTGCTACCAGCAGCCAGTAGAAAGAGTCAGGGAAGGAGGACCCACTTCCGAGCTGCACAAAATGGTGGTGGCAACTGAAGAAGAAGTTCACAACTGGGGAATTGAAGAAGAAGACGAAGAAGACAAAGAAGAAGAAGAAGAAGAAGAAGAAGAAGAAGAAGAAGAAGAAGAGCAGCATGTCAGTGACCAAGCTTCTCCTAGAAATGAAAAAAGAACTGAAAACTGAATTAGTTAAACTGCACTCCTCTGTGGATGCAGGAAATAAAAAGCTGGAAATGCTGGCCAAGAGGCTGGATACAACCGAGGAAAGGGTCTCGGCCCTCGAAGATCAGATTGTGTCCACAGAGGAACAACTTGCAAAAATGCAGGAATCCATGGCCTTCCTACTTTAAAAAAACAAGGAACTGGAAAACAGGTCTCAGACGACAATTTTAGGTTTGTTGGCATCCAGGAAGGGAGTGAAACAGCAGGTGTTAGAGAGCTAATATGGGTCCTCTCTATCCTCACCTGTACTCAGTGAGGATAGAGAGGCCACCAAACAAAGATTCAGACAGACCGCGCACTATTATTGTGAATTTTGCAAGATTTCAAATAAAAGAAGAAATATTTCGAAAACCTAGAATGAAGAAAGAGCTGAAATTCAGAAATTACAATGTAAAAGTGATTCCTGATTATTCAGCTGTGGAGAAGAAAAATGAGTAAATCTTTTCCTATACTGCAAGAGAACATAAGAGCATAAAAAGTGCCATACTGGGTCAGACCAATGGTCCATCTAGCTCAGCATCCTGTCTCTGACAGTGGCCATTCACAGTGGTTTGGGAGAAGCACCCAACAGGTCACAATGGGGGATCCATTCCCTGTTGTTTTCCCCCAGCTCCCGTCATGTTCCCTGATGCTGTCTGGCTAATAGCTACTAATGGACCTATCTCCGGCAAACTTGTCCAAACCTCTTTTAAACTCAGCTATAGTACTGGCCTTAACCACAGCCTCTGGCAGTAGATTCCACAACCCAATTAAATGCTGAGTGAAAAAATATTTTCTTTTATTTGTTTTAAATTTGCCACCCATGAGTTTCATGGAGTGTCCCCTAGTTCTAGTACTAGCTGATTTTATAGACCTCTATCATATCTCCTCTCAGTTGTCTCTTCTCCAAGCTGAAGAGCCCCAACCTACCAAGCCTCTCCTCATATGGGAGCCCTTCCATGCCCTTGATCATTTTTATTGCCCTTCTCTGTGCCTTTTCTAGTCCAGCTATGTCTTTTTTGAGATGGGGCAACCAGAACTGCACACAAGATTCGAGGTGCGGTCGCACCATTGATTTGTATGGTGCTATGACAGTATGGCAGTATGACATCCTCAGTTTTATTCTCTATTCCCTTCCGAATAATTCCTACCATTTTGTAATAAATCCTTAGTATAGGGCTGAAGCCTATACTAAAATTTCTTGCAATGATGCTCATCACTGTGAAGGGAAAAGTTAAAGTGTTTGCAGCTACAGAGGGTTTGGAGGCTTTTCTCCACTTGTCTTCAAACTCAGAATCTACATAAAGAAAGATAGTTCCTGAGAAGGATTCTACAAGAGGACTGGTAACCAAAATTTGTTCCCAAGCAAAGGGAAGGTAAAGGGTGCAGACAACAGTGAATATGACTTGATTGCCATAAGACAAAGAGGTCCTTAACCCAGGCACCTTAAGTCCCCAAAGGTGTACTATTTGTTTTAATAGTGTAAAGAATAAGTGGCAATTAGGGCTCATGTATTAATGTTTGAAACAGGTAAAGGAGGTTGGGACCAAAACTCAACTTTAATATGTAAGTGGATGGCAGAATATTTAAAGAGAGTTATGGAGTAGAGCTAAAGCTGTACTATAAACTTTAGACTGACCGGAGGGGGAGATGCTAGCTTGCTTTTCCAGATAAGGCAAAAGCAATATTACTCCAGTGAGTTTCTCCTATAGATTCTCAATTTTTTTGTTTGTGTTGGTTTATTAAGTTGGTGGTTAGGGGGACATCAGGGGAGGGTGGGTAGAAGTTCTCTCCTCACAACTGGGGAATTGAAGCATAAAAACGTAGACATACACCGCAATGAAAAGGGTATACAAGGGGAAAAATGTGAAAATAAAGTGGTAAAGTACCCCGAAATGTTGGACAGATCTCAAAAAAGAACTGTCTGATGTAAAATACAATCTTGTCAGTTAAAAAATATAATACAGTCTTAGTCTGTTCAAAACTGTACATTTAAAGCTATGCAATGGGGGGGAATACCCAGCTGAGAATATAAGAGGTAAAAGGAGATGAGTAAATTAAAAATGATGACACTAAATGTTAGAGGGTTAAACTTGCCTCCAAAACATAAAAGGGTAAGGAATCTACCAATGGATAATAATATTGACATATTCTTTATTCAGGAAACAATTTTCTTCAAGTAGATGTTACATGGTTTGCCAACAAAAATATAGGGGAGATGATTGCGGCATGTGATAAAAAAAAAGGCAGGGTTTTTAATTGGGTTTGGCAAAATTACATAATTTAAAACAGATAGAATTATAAGGGGCAGAAAAGACAGATTTCTATTTATCTCAGGGACCCTGAGAGGAGAATTGGTTACTTTGGTGAACATTTATGCCCCCAACGTGGGCACATTAATTTTTTTAAAGAAATACATCCCTATCATGCTAGAAAATGTGAGGGGAACTCTTCTAATACAGGGAGAACTGAATACATCTCCCACTAGCCTAGATACATCTAAAAAAGCCCCTCTTAACAAGGAGTAAGTAGATATTGGAGCGCTGATTAATTGATTTATGGCCATATATCAATAAAACCAGTAGGGAGCGCACTTTAATTTCAACTGTACACAACAGCTACTTTTAGACCATCGGCTAACGGGGAATAGGGACCTGTGGAAATGTAAAGCTTACTACCTGGTACCATTGGTCTTTACAGACCATAATGCCATAATTACTGAAATAAGAATAACCAAAGCTTCTCCTCCAAATGAGTATATCTGGAGCCTGGATACGGGTATGATTAGGAACAAAGAGAACCAGGAAGCAATCAAGAAAGATATCCAGGAATGTATTGAGCTAAATAACAACTCTAAAATTAACAGCCACCTTCTGGGAGGCAGTGAAGGCTACCTAAAGGGGCAAATTGATTGCCCTCAGATCACATCTGATTTTTTTTTAAAAAGGGGAGGGTGTGAAAGAGCTTTATTAGGACCTTCATAGATTGGAAGCACTTAATAAAAAATCACCATCTATATTGTTACAGAGACAAATATCTAAAGCTAAAGATCAACACAGTGGAAAGGGACAAAGTAAAGACTGAATTGAAGTGCAGAACATTTTATTATTACAATAATAGTAATAAAATAGACAAGGCTCTGGCATGAATAGCCAAAGCATAACAACAAAAAGCACTGATCACCACTATTACAAGGGAGGATGGAACTTCACTGAGAGAACAGGATAAAATTCAGGCTGAATTCTTGGACTTCTATAAAATTCTGTACTCGTACGGTGATTGGGTCCCTGAGGAGATAAAAAAAAAAAATGAGGAGCACTGAACTACCTAAACTGAACAGTTCCCAAATAGCTTTTTAAAATACGCCAATTACTTCTCTAGAGGTGCAGGAATCAATAGATAATATGGAAACTAACAAGGCTAATGGGCCTGATGGGTTCCCTAGTGTATTTTATAAACATTTGCTTAATCACTTTGCCCCCACTTGACAAACATGTTTAATGAAATGTTAATGACTGGAGTTATGCCTAGATCTTTTTATGATGCCCAAATTACATTAGTGCCTAAACCCAGCAGGCCAACTGACAAATGCAGAACCTATAGACCCATCTCGCTGTTAGGGGTCGTGATGGGTTGGGGCAATTATGGTCTCGCTGGGAGGCAGAGACCAACTGCAGGGAGGAGCAGATATTTGGTTCCTTTTCCCTGCATAGGCCCCCAAGCAGGTGATGTGGGGTCAAGATCGGAGGGGCCCCTGGTCTGGAACTGTTGCTGTTGAATGCGAGGTCGGTTGGTAATAAATCAACAACAATCCAGGAATTGATCCTGGATCAATCAGCCAACCGCGTATGCATTACTGAGACCTGGATGGACAATCAGCCTAGATCAGAGGGGTGGGGAGGCAGTGTAGCTGTTGTTTTTAAGGACACTTGGTCTGTGAGGTGGTATCCTGTGCAGACCATCGTGGTCATGGAGGGGGTCCGCCTTGTGTTCGATTTGGTGGGAGACAGATTGGGGATGCTGTTGGTATACTGCGCACCTACCTGTACCACAGCATCCCTACATGCTCTAGCAGAATTGGTATCAGAGCTGGTCTTGCGATCCCCGAAGACTTTGGTCTTGGGGAATTTCAATATACACGCCGATGCCAGTTTAGGGGGAGCAGAGCGTGAGTTCATGGATGCCATGACAATCATGGGACTGTCTCAGAGGGTTAAGGGCCTGACACATGAGGGGGGACATACCCTTGACCTGATGTTCTGCACCAACCTTGAGACGGGGGATCTGGTGGTGGGGGATGTATTAGTTTTACCCCTGTCATGGACGGATGATTACCTCCTCCGGACCAGTCTCCTAGCACATATCTGCCCCTGGAAAGGTGCAGGGCCAGTTCGTTGGGTTCACCCCGAGAGACTTATGGAACCTGAGAGGTTCCAGAATGCTCTAGGAGAGATGTCTTCCGATCTTGATGATCGTTCACTCGATGACCTCATTGCCTTCTGGAATACTTTGTTGGCTGAGGCTATTGACTGAATGACTCCCAAACGGCTTCTTCCAGAGAGCCAACAGCGGGGGTCCCTGTGGTTTATGGAGGACCTGTGCTGGATGAGGCAGGATGGACAGCGGTTAGAGTGATGGTGGCATCGAACTCGTGCTGAAGCTGACCGATTGCAGACTAAAGCTAGTTTAAGAGCTTATGCTGTTGTGGTGTGGGCAGCAAAGAAGAAGTTGTTTGCTGTCCTCATCGTGTCTGCTAAATCACGTCCAGTGGAGCTTTTCTGGGTGGTGCAGAGGCTGGTCAGTCCAGCCTCTCTCCGCCTGGAATTGGAGTTTTCCTGTGCCCGCTGTGACATGTTTGTTGATTTTTTTTGTGGATAAAATTGCTCAAATTCACCATGATCTCGATGCTGCATTACAACAGTGGAGGTATCAGAGGTACTGGAAGCCCCATCATGTCTGTGGTTGTGGCATCAGTTTCAGTTGGTGTTGTCCACTGAAGCATATCCTTGGGAGTTCCGGGACACCTGTTGTGAACTAGATCCATGCCCATCCTGACTGGTGAAGGCCAGCCGGGAGACATTAGGCTGAGTCGTCTTAAAGAGGCGGTGGTGCATCCCCTGCTCAAGATGCCAACTTTGGATGTCGACTTACTATCCAGCTATCGGCCAGTCTCTAACCGTCCCTTTTTAGGGAAGGTTATTGAGTGGGTGGTGGCATGGCAACTACAGGGGCATCTGGACTAGGTTGGTTTTCTTGATCCCTTGCAGTCTGGCTTTTGCCCCGGGTTTGTCATGGAGACTGCACTTGTGGCCTTAGTCAATGACCTGTGCCGTGAATTGGATCAAGGCAGATCCTCAATTTTGATCTTACTGGATCTGTTGGCAGCATTTGATACCGTTGACCATGAGATGTTGGTGGCAAGGCTGCGGGACCGGATTGGGGTGAGCGGACTTGTTCTTGAATGGTTCCGCTCATTCCTGGCAGGGAGAACACAGCGAGTGGTTCTTGGGGTATGTACATCGTCTCCCTGGAATCTCACGTGTGGAGTCCCGCAGGGTTCTATTCTGTCCCCTCTCCTTATGCTGTTGCATGTATATGCATGAGGTTGCATGTATATGCAACCTCTGGGTGAGGTCATGAGAGGGTTCGGCATACGATGTAATCAGTACGCCAATGATACACAACTCTACCTCTCATTTTCTGGTGACCCAGGCCCGGCAGTCTCATTGCTTACCCAGTGCTTGGCAGCTGTATGGGACTGGATGACGACGAGCCGTCTGAGGCTGAATCTCAACAAGACAGAGGTGATGTTGGTGGGTAAGGCTGAGGGGGTGGTGGCTTCCATCATTGGTGGGGTTTCCCCCCACGACCACTCAGGTCCATAGTCTGGGGCTGCTCCTCGACCTGCAGCTCCACCGGGATTATCAGGTGGAGGCTGTGGTGAGAGGAGCATTTTGCCAACTACATCTGGTGCAACAGCTTTCACCATATGTCTCTGACTCGGATCTGGCTACCATCATCCATGATTTCATTACCTCCCGACTGGATTACTGTAATGCACTCTACGTGGGGCTACTCTTTGCAATGTTCTGGAGGCTGTGCGGAGGCCCACCTCCTAATGGGAATGGGTCACCATGAGCACATTACACCAGTGTTCCAGACTCTGCACCGGCTTTCTATTGTCTTCGGGGCACAATTCAAGGTGTTGGTTATGACTTACAAAGCCCTAAACGGTTTGGGTCCTGGTTACCTGTGTTAGTTTAATTTATTATGGCAAGACTTTTGCCATATTCAAGAGCAAAGAGCAAACAACAAGCACAAAGATAAAAGGCAAAACAACAACAGTAACAGAAAAAACAAGCGCCAAGTATCAAAATATCAAAAACAAAATGGGGAACAATATATAAAATCAAATCATTAAAATGTTCATATACTCATAATACCAAAAACCCTCAAAACTAAAATATAAATAATTAGATAGTTCTGTTGAACAGATTATCTAAAATGTAATCCAATAAGAACAAAATCCCCAGCAAGGGACCCAATGTGCCTATGAGAAAGAAAAGAAAAGAAAAGAAAAGAAAACCTGTACTGGAAAGATACTATTCCAATATAGCAAATTCCTTTAAGCCTGCCTTTATTCTCAACCTCCCCACCCCCGCACAAGGTGAACAAAGGTGGCAACAATGGAGATCTCCTCCCGAGATGACAAGTTAAGCAAACCCATAAACATATTATTACAATTAAGCAGTTTTTCTATTAGGAGACAAAGCCAGATTACTCTCAAAGTTCCTTTTCAAACAAGAGTTCGACAAGAGCTAAGACAAGAGTCTTAGCCAGTTTCTGATTACAGCCTTTTTACTCAAGCACTCTGTTGAGAGTGAACCTGTCTCTGCACAGACCACTGCTCCAAGGACATTATTACCAACCACAAGTAATCAGCAAAGAAACTGAGTCTGCATTCTTCAAGGTCCACCACACTGGGGTATGGAATAATCTCCAAATCAAAGACAGCCACAGGATGGACTTTTAGCTGGAAAGTTTGCAAGAATATAGAGATTGGAACCTGCCTTGATAAATTTGCAGTCTTTAAGATACAGCATACGGACCTAGTTGCCTTGCTAGCTCTAGATTTAGTATGCATCCTCAGGAGCCTCTGTTAGAGTATGTAATTCCTAAATAGGAAAATGTTTTAACTACAGCCAGTGTTTTCCCTTGAATTGTCCAGCTGGCTCTTGAGTGTTTTACGCCTAAGGCAATAATATTGGATTTCACGGCATTAATATCCAAGCTATTTATCTCACAATACCTCATTAACCTTGCAATTAACCCCCCTTAGAACTTTTTCAGTTTGGGAAAGTAAAACCACATTCTCAGCGTATTGCAGAATGGGAATCAAATGCAACCTAACCCTGGGAGGGTCACAAATTCCCACTCCTATGAAGTCCACCAGGTCTGAGACATACAAATTAAATAACAGGGGAGCCAAAATGCATCCCTGTCGAACTCCTCTTACAATCAAAATTGGGGCGCTCAACGTATTAAACTTCCCTGTTCTAACCCTGGGCGTATTGTTTGTATGCAGTTGGACCAAAATGGTCAAGGTCTTGTCGTCAATACCCAAAGACTTCAATTTCTTCAAAAGATTGATTCTGGTTACCTCTGAGACCGCCTCAAGCCTCAGGTCATTTCACGGTCCCTGAGGTCTCCCTGCCCCGGAGTGATGGCTCCCACCACTGTCCAGAGCAGTCTGGAGTGGTGGTGTGAGTTGACACATCAGAAAGCACGCACTGTTAACCAGAAGTAATTGCAAAGAAGATAATTTATTCTGCTGCTCTTCCCCTTCTTCCCACCCTTTCCCCCACAAACTACATAGAAGTTTACTAATTGGGGACAGGAATTATTTGTTAACATAGGGTTCTATCCCAAATGCCTGCACATGTGGCTTATGAGCATGCACTTGGATTGCACACAGCCTGCGTGTGGACCATAGTCTCACCTGCATTGGTGCATGTAAGATGGGGTTTGGAACTGAGCCCATTGTTGCCACATCCTAGAATGAGACTAGGACACAGTGTTGGAATTTAATGGCCGCACTCTTTAATACCGTATTTATACTCAGTCAATTGGAAGAGCGAGGAGTACCTAACAACATCAGGAGTCCAGGTCATTTAATTTAATCTTAAATGTAAACTTGGGCTGCCTGAGGGTTCCGAGGATCCCAGCCCCTTAATTTAACTAATAATCATTACCCTCATCACACAAACACAAACACCCCGGCAGTGTAAACTTCTGACGTGGGTAAGCGAGGTTTGGCCCCTGTAGGGAACCTTACCTAATTTTGGTGTGAGGTGCCCATAGCTGCCATAACCCTTTGGGCATACTGCTCCCACATCATGGAATGACCTTGAACTGGCTGCACCCAGCCCTTGCCCAAGGTTCAATTCCCCATCTCTTAAGGAGATGCCTTACATACTACTAACCCCTTACACAACACATGATCAACTACAACCTGGACCCACGCCACAACAAATCGTCAGACTACACTAGGCTGGATTTGGCTCCCCCTCCCTCTGCCTATGCTACTGCTTTGATTGTGTCAGCTAAACCTTTTAAGTATATTTCCATACCCTTGTCAGATAGGTGGACCCCATCCACCCAGTACAAGTCAGGCTTAAAGTACCTAACTTCCTCATATGCAATGACCTGATCACCCTGAACTCTGAGCCATTTTTTCATTTGTTTGTTGACTTTCCTTCTACCCCTATCTAACTTTCCTAGCCTATTAGCCCACTTCCAAACCCTTCTTTCCATCAGCTGAGTCAAATTATTAACAATTTATTCGTAATCTGCGTAATATCTGCTTTCATCCATTTTACTATCTCTAACCCTTTAACCCACTCCAGCTTATTTCCCCCTAAATGGATAACAATAACATCAGGGTGCCGCAGTAATGGATCAATATGGACCATGGGCAACAGCTGCTGCCAAAGCGTTCTCCGCTTTCCACTCCACACTATCTCTGCTTTTTCACTGATTCCCAGCTGAGATCCCTGCTTCCTTCTTGCTGCTTTGTCTGCCCAGTGAATAAAGCTTTGCCCCACGATCCAGACCAAGCATCTCTGGCCCACGGTAGATGATCCTGCAACTGTTTAAATAACAAGTTAAGATCAAACATATAACTTTCTAACTCCATTTATTCTTTGAGAGGCCTGATGTTGGACCTAACAGCTCTTGATCTCCACCGCCCAATATCCATTATTTTTACTTTGGGGATACCTTCTGCTGCTCCAAACTGGAGCAGCTGCTCCAATAAGGAAGGAATGCTAGCAAATCCTCCTGTCATTTAAACCTTCCTTCACTGTGCATTTCCTCAATACTCAAAACTTGTAACTGGTATCGTGTAACCAACAAACCATTCTCATGCACGAACAAACTACCCACCCCCCTTCTATGCATCTCCAGTTACGCTCCAATTGCTTCAGTGGGGCATGGGTCCCCTGCTTTTGCCCTATACAATATAATTACCTGCCCTCTCCCTCTTAGATCTGTGTAGGACTGCTTTCAGCACACCCTTAATTAATTGAAACATCCCTTTTTTTTCAAACCTTTGGATTCAGCTACCAACTCCCCCACTCTAAAAGTCCCCCAAATGCTAAAGTAATTATTGCCTTAGATAAAATAACTTCCCTGTGACTGAAACATATTTTGCCCCACACACCACAAATTTTGGCCAGCATAGGGATTTTAATCGGTACCTTCTCGTCCTTTTTCTCAGGGAGTTGCCTTGCCCAACCTTCCACCATTCTCTTGATGTAAAAACTCTGCTCTTTAACAGGGAATCCTGGTAACCCACTCATAAATGCAAGGGCCGGATGCTTGCTCGCTATCGATCCTGGTTTGAAACCCCTGTGATGAAGATCTAAGCCAAATTGGATCAACTGGTGCTCCATAATTGGGAAACCCAAACTCCAACCTTTTCATTGCCTGAATCCCTGCAATTCCCTAAACACCCCTTCATATGCCACCCTTGTTCTTGGAGCCAAAGAACTTCAAACTGCATCCAGCAACTCTATGAGCCAAGGCTCCACAAATCCGGTGGTAGCATCTCTGGAACTTTGCATGTTTCTGGGGCCAAAAGACGAAAACGGTCGATCTGCACTCAAGAGACGGTGTCCGCAATGCCATTGTCTAATCTTGGCACATGCTTGGCTATAAATAGGATATTATTGTGCAAGCATTTTAGTACAAATAGGTTCACTAGACCCATTAGTCTTCAATTCTTAGATGACAAGGTGTTAATTATATGCACTACCGCCATGTTGTCACACCAAGATTGCACCGTCTTGTTGGCAAAAGCAACATCCCAAATGTGGACCGCAACAACTAACAGGAACATCTCCAAGAATTCTAAGTCTCTCGACACCCCACTGTTCACCCACTCCTCTGGCCAACGCGCCATGCACCACTTCCCTCTAAAGTACAGACCAAAGCCAAGGGTGCCCACCGCATCTGACTGAACCTGCAGCTCGGCCTCCAATAAGAGGTTCTGCCTCCAAAATCCCACACCATGGAAGTCGGATAAGAATGATGCCCATGTCCTAAGGGCTATCCTCATTTCACTAGTTAATCTAATGTGGTAATGAGGAGGAAGATCACTTGCTACCTTCTCGTATAGCCTTGACAAAAAAGCCCGTCCCGGGGCCACCACCCTACAGGCAAAATTAAGGCTTCCTAATAATGACTGAATTTGTCTAAACGTCACCTTGTGGGCCCCAAGGCATGCCTCATTCCCTTGCCGCCAACTGACTATCTTCTCCCTAGGTAGAGAAGATCTTTCTTTTTCCATATCTAATTCTATCCCTAAGAAAGCTAATTATGTAGACAGCCCCTCTGTTTTCTCAGGCACCAAGGGGATTCCCAGCTCCTCCTCCGTGTCCTGAAACAATTGTAATAAGCACTCAAATTCTCTGGATCCCTTCCACCCAATGAACAAATAATCATCCATATAATGGATAACTTGTTCCAACCCAGATTGCCTCCTGACCAGCCAGTCCAGCATTGAACTAAACTTCTCAAAGGCTGCGCATGAGATGGAACACCCCATTATCATTGCCTTATCGAAATAAAACTTTCCTAGGAATTTAAAAAACCTAATAGGTGAAAGTCGCTCGTCTGTACTAGCAGGAGGCAAAAAGCCGATTTGATATCACTCTTAGCCAGCTGAGGTCCCACCCCACACTTTCTCACCATCTCTACTGCTGCATCAAAAGAAGCATAACGTACAGGCACAGCTCACTAGGGATGGCATCATTCATCGACTCTCCCCATGAATAGGACAGATGGTGAATAAGCCTGAATTCCACCAGCACCTTTTTGGGCACCACTCCCAGAAGACAGATATGAAGGTCGGCTAAGGGAGGATTGTCAAACGGGCCCGCTATTCTACCTTCATCTTTCTCCTTCTTGATCCTGGCGTAAACCACATGCTCAAGACCTCTTACATATTGTAAATTTGCTGCAACCCTGCGAGGAGTAAGCCCTGCAGCAGATATGCAAAAACCCTCCCTGAATCCTTTAATAACATACATTAATGCTTCCTTGCCTGGGTAATCCTGAAGAGCCTCCTGTAACACCTGACTGGGGATGGGACCCTTCCCTCCCCCATTCGCCTGGTTACCATACTGTGCTGATCCCTGCCCACCCTGCCTGCATTTATTAAACATCCTAAGCTTCACACAGTTGATTGCCACATGGGGGGCACCACAGAGTGAACAGGTGTGACGAAAGCGACACAGTGATCGCGTACACTTCCCTCAATTGTAATCCCAGCATGGACCGCTACCTGCATTCCCTCTAGGCCCATCCACCATTGTGGATTCATTACTGCTCACCCACTGCCTTTTACTAGCACATGACCACTATCAGTCCTTGACGCACTGGTGGCATTGTTCATGCTTTCTAGCCACAAGTCGTTTGTGTGGATATCCCAACACAAACCAGGAGAGATAACTGCCCGGTGCCTGAAGGCATAGACTAACCATACGCCAGGCCTACTCATATCAAAAGCCCTCCTAATTACATCCTGGTACTTTATCAATTCTGCAGCTCTATCCGGGAATGCCTGTACCATCACACCCAAGTAAATAGAGTATGCTGCTGCCCAATTGGACCAATTATGGTCCACCTTAGGACATTTAAAACGTTCCTTGTCTTTATTTTCCTCTTTATCTTTGGGATCTGGTATGGGATCTCTGTACAACAAGGCGAAGAGATCCACATATTCCCCCTTCCAAATCTTCTCCCTCGTGGAATGAAGAAGGTGAGCTCCAATTGGAGATGACACCCCAGCATACCCACCCCATATGGGGGCTGCTCCCTCCCAACTACACTACCACAGCAAACAGTTGTTTCCTCCCTTGCATGCATGTTGCTGCAACACATACCGGGCTGAGAAATGCTCCCTCCAGACCATACTTGTGTGTTTGATTTCCCTGATTGCGCCTTCCTAACAGGACATTGGCAAATGGGACTGCTGCGCCATGCAAGCCTGCTGAACCACCTTTCCTACAGAACACCCCACATGCACACACACACACGCTGACAATGACACACCTACCCTGCCAATGACTGCTTTGATCCCGCCATCATCTGGCTACAAGATGTCATCACCCTGATGAGACTCTGACCTGGCCATGGTACCCACTTACCCTTCCAGGCTATCCTATGCCCTACCCCACAGGCAGTAGCTTGTAACTGTTGTCCACCTCCACACCTGAAAACAGCTTTACCTGCTCCCAATCCAGATGCTTCACTTCCCTGCTGTGTCGAAAAATTAAGTTGGGGCTTCGGTAATTTGGCTGCCAGCTCCTTGATGGTCCTTATCCAGCACCACAACCCTGTTGGCCAATTCCTGCACCGGGTCAGCTCCATCTTCCTTTTGCTGTCTCCTCGGTCTTCTAGGCTCAGATGCATCTTCCCTGTAATGAGAAGACACCCTCCTCCTCCCCACTCCATGTTCCCTTTCCTGACCCCCACTAATGCACCCATGTTGGCCCTCTCCTTCATCTTGAGTATTTTCCAATAAATCATGCCTGCCCCCAATCTGAACCTCATGCTGTGCCAAGGTGTCCAGAGTGGGGATCATCGACACCCACCCAGCCCCAGAAGCACCAGCCTCCATTAACCCCACTACTACCGAGGCCAGGTTCCATATCATTTCTTCACACCCACCTATTTTTGCTTGTAATGATAGAAGTGGAGAGTTCTGCTGGCACAGACCCTGCTCATCTTGAGCAGGGCCACTAGGGATGTGCAAACACCAGGGAGTTCGGTGTTCAGCCCGTTCGGGGTTCGACCGAACCCAAAACCATTTGGTTCAGCCTGTTCGGGTGGGGGGGCGGTTTCCCCTCCTCCCTCCCCCAGGTTGGCAGGTGGAAGGGGTGCCAAGGAGAAACTCCCCCCCCCCCAACTTGCCCAGCCTCATAAAAAAAAATTTAACCCACCCCACCCCAGGGATCACCCTACCTGGTGGTGCTGGGGCTCCTGCCTCGGGTATGGTGGTGGCAGGTCCAGCGGTGGTGATCCACACTGCTTCAGGTTGCTACTAGACCTTCCAAGTTAAACCGGAAGGCCTAATAGCATCCTGAAGTGCTCCGGAGTGCCGCCGGACCCACCATGCTGCCACTGCTGGACCCAGAGCCCGACCTACCCAGTGGTGCCAGGGCTCTGGCCTTGGGTATGGTGGCATCAGCAGCAGTGGGTCCAGCAGCAGTGGTGCTCCGTAGCACTTCAGACCACTACTAGGCCTTCCGACTTGACCCAGAAGGCCTAGTAGCAGCCTGAAGCACTCCGGAGCACTGCCACCTCAAGACCTGCTGCCAGACCTGCTGCTGCTAAACCCGGGGCCAGGGCTCCAGCACCACCAGGTAGGGCAATCCCTGGGGTGGGGGGGTTAAAAAAAATATTACGAGGTTAGGCAGGGTGGGGGGAAGGTGCTCCCTGGCATCCCTTCCACCCATGCAGCCTGGAGGGGGAGGGAAAACCAGGTTCCTCCCTGCCCCCGCCTGAATGGGTTCAGAACCAGAACTTTGTTTGGCTGGATTGGGTGGGGGGCAGTTTGGATTCGGGGTGTTCGCGAACGGGCCAAACACCCTGAGTTCAGGCCGAACCCCAAACTTCCTAAAAATATTCGCACATTCCTAAGGGCCACGTCTCTCTTCCTGCCCTCCACTCTCATGAGTGGAGTGCCTAGGTGTCGAGGCCCTGCCCTAGCAGGACTAGGCCCCACATCCCCTCTCCCTCTCCCTTCACCTGTAGGGTGCCTGGTAGATCCCTGACCTCCACTGCCTCGTCCACTCCCTCTCTGGGGGTTCTTTTTTCAAGCCTTGGACATTTCCCCCTCCCAAGTTCTGCACCTCTCTCTCACAGCCGCCTAGTCCCTTTGCCCCTACAGTCCACACACTTTTGCTGAAGCCCTCACACTCCAATGGGTGAGCTGATCCAAAAGAGAGAGAACCCCTGTGAATGACCTGGTAGGGGAGTGGGAGATGTGTTGACCTGATCCCCACACAAGAGAGAGGGATGCAGCCTCTCTACTCACTCTGTGCGTGATGGTGGTGAGATGATGGGAGATGATTGTGGGGGCACAGCCTCCCCTCACACTTCACTGTGTGACCCACCCCTCAGGAGCCTCCCCAGACTCTTTACTGTAGGATAGGATATGAGAGTGGGGGGGGGGGGCAACAGCTTCCCCTCACCCTTCACTGATCTGCCCCTGTGATCTGCTCCTGGGACCAAAGAGAGAGGGATGCAGCCCCTGCGCTCACCCTCTGTGTATGCCTGTTTGGGGTAGGGTGGTTGGGATCTGCTCCTGTGAAAGAGCGAGGGATGAAGCCCCTCCGCTCATCCTCTGTGTGTGCCCATGGGGGTGGGATGGTTGGGGTCTGCCCCTGGGAAATAGGAGGGATCCAGCCACTCCGCTCACCCTCTGAGTGTGTCCATGGGGGTGGGGTGGTTGAGGACTGCTTCTGGGGAAAAGGAGAGGGATGCATCCCCTCCGCTCACCCTCTGAGTGTGTCTGTGGGGATATGATTGGAGGCGCAGACTCTACACTCACCCCACTGGAATCTCAGCTCCTGCACTGGTGGGCTCATTTCTCCAGCCCTACCCTCAGCAAAGTCTCGTGACGCAAGACAAGGTCAGCCCTGAAACCTCCGGTTGCCAGGCAACCTCCCGGGGCTCTTCCCACCAGTGCACAAATTGCACCAGCTCCTTCTTGCAGCCACCTGTGTCCCCACTTTCCCTGCAACATTGCAGGGAAAGTGGGACAAATTCCCCCACCACGTAGCCTGCTGCTGCAGGCACGGCAAGGGGCTGGCTGCCATGGCTACCCATCAGTTGGGGGGCATAGTTACTCCACAGAGCACAAGGGCAGGGGCAGGCAGATGCACGTCTGTACATCTCCCTGCCCCAGAGTGATGGCTCCCGCCACTGTCCGGAACAGTCTTTGGTGGTGACGTGAGTTGCATATCAGAAAGCATGCACTTTTAAACAGAAGTAATTGCAAAGAAGATAATTTATTCTGCTGCTCTTCCCCATCTTCCCACCCTTTCCCCCACAAACTACATAGAAGTTTACTAATTAGGGACAGGAATCATTTGTTAACGTTGGGTTTTATCTCAAAACCCTGCACATGTGACTTATGTGCGTTCACGTGGCTTGAATACAGCCTGCACGCGGGCCATAGTCTCACCTGCATTGGTGCGTGTGAGATGGGGTTTGGAACTGAGCCCATTATTTACAATTATATACACTGATCTGCAAAGCTATCATCATAAGGAAATTCAAATAAAACTGATTTCAGCAGTGTGCTAATGGCAACGGCCAGATAGTCAAGATGCTATTGACTAGTCAAGGTGCAGGGGAAATTTCCATTCAAGTCAAGGACTCAAATTCTTCCCTTGGTTACATTGATGACTTCCCCCTGCTTCGTCTGAATTAATTGGTGGGATGAAAAGCAAAATTAGGCTTGAATTCAGTGGAAGTCAGTAGACCAATTTCCTCATGTAAGCATAAACAACTCTTTTAGAAATCATTTGCTTGCTCCTACACTTTCCCTTTGGGCTTTTTTTCTGCTATTCCTACTTTAGCCTCTTCAGGATGTAATTCACACTGCTTATTTCTGGAACAGACTTTGATACCCTTACCCTCACTGAACATATATCTGGAGGTTTCCTAACATAATGTCATGTGGTGTTAAACGGCTAATATAAAAACTCCAAAACTCACTATGGTGCAAGCAATTTGACCCAAGGGGAAAATAAGGAGGACCAGAGTTTGTATCAGATAGAGCTGAAATGATTATCCATTGCATATATGTTATTCACTGCATTTGCCCGCTTTGATCCCAATCCACCAAAACAAATAGCTAATCGCTATATGCTTACTAGGGATGGGCGAACAGACCACTGTTCGGGTTCAGCTGTTTGGTTTGGCCGCGTTTGGTTGGTGCGTTCGGCGATTCACCTGGTTCATGTTCGGCCATTCGGTTCGGCCGTTCTGTTTGTGTCCAAGCTGGAAATCATGCCAGAAACCAGAAATTCGAGTGCGTGCAGAGGTGTGTGGTGAGTGTGTGTGTGTTTGACTCGGTGGCTGCTCGGTTCATGTGTTTTGGCTGTGATTGTGTTGGGTTTGGCTGTGCTGTGTGTTTGGGTGGCTGGTGTGTGTTGTGGGTGACTGGGTGTGAGTGTTTGTTTTAAAAAAATAAATTAAGAAGGCTGTAGGCTGGGGAACAAATTGCTGATCAAGGAGGAGGAGGAGGTAGCGGTCGAGGCCGCTGCCCCTACTACACCTCCCGTGGCACTGGTGGCAGCTTACTCCTTGGATGAGGAGGAAGCGGCAGGCTCTGGAGTTACTGCTACTCCTCCCAGGTTTGTAAACTCCCCCCCCCCACTTTTAGGACAAGAAAGGCTCTATCCATTAGAGCGAGCTCACTAGCGTGCAGGTGGGTGTGTGAGTGGTGGGCATCAGTCAGTCAGAAATAGTGGACATCAGCGGGTGGCAGCAGATGTCTTCCACAGAGAGAGAGGGTACTGTAGTGTGGGGGGCTCTGACACGAGCAGCACCCCCACCCAAACATGTGCCAGGCTAGCAAGGGTCTCCACTCTCCAGTTGCCATCCCATTCCATATGCACCCCCAAATAAGGGCAGACTCTTTCCTCCAGCCAGGGTCACATCTCCCATCACCATCCCTAGCACCCCAAGGAGGGCAGGATTTGCACGTGCCAGCCAGGGGCTTTCTAGTTGCAATATTATCTAGCATCCCCTAGCACCCCTGGGAGGGAAGGATTTGCACGTGCTTTACTGGTTTCTAGTTGCCATCCCTAGCACCCCAAGGAGGGAGGACTAGAGGCATCATCATTAATGCATTATATTTATTTGGTGTTCTTATGTGTTCCCATTTCAGAGAGGAATCGGATTCTGGTCCCAGGGCCAGCCCTGCTGCCAGGACCAGGCCGAGGACTCGGACTCATCGCTGGACCCCTAGGTGGAGCTCGCCAGTGTTGATGCCCCCAGACATTCGGTGCCAGTCATCGGATGTCTGACGGTTCCACAACAAGGGCGACAGAACCACCACATGCAAGGTATGGTGCGGGGAATGGGAATGAATTGCCCTATGACCTGTTAGGAATGGAAGTACCCTGCAGACTCAGAGAGAGATTGGATGGCCACCCAGTCCACCCACTTGTGGAGAAAGAATGCAGGCAGGGCTTGACAGACCATTGGTCTGACACAGTATGGCACTTCTTATGTTCCTATCTTTTTCTGCTCTTTTTAGATCTTCCAGAAAATATTCCGCCGGCAGAGGGAGGGGACCACGTCGAGGCTCCTCTGCCACATTGAGAAGACCCACGGCATGAGAGTGAGGCGGGCGGGTGAGGACTCCTCTGGAGTGGTGCCCGTGGAGCCTCAGTGCCAGAAGAAAGGGGGGAAGGCAACTCACAAAAGGAGGCATATAAGGCCTTCACCCCCCCCCCCCCCAGGCCTGATGTGGAGACCCCCGGGGACCCAGAGGATGCGGAGGTCAAGGCCCTTCGGGCCAGGATGCAGTGGTGCAACCTGGCCCATGTGGAGGTGGTCCAGTGCTCCTCTGCCAACCTGAAGAAGGGCCTGGTGGAGGAGCTGCAGGCGGTCCAGGCGGAGCGGCAGAAGGTGACGTCATACGCCCAGTATGTCTCTGCTGAGCTCTGCTGCATGCAACTCTACCACCAGATGCTCTCCAGGTGGCATAGGGTTATGAAAGAGGGCCTGGATCATGCCGTGGTAAATGGCATGCTGAGCGCACACGAGGTCGCCAGCCCTCAGCACTGCGAAGTGCTCCTACTTCTCCTGCCTTTTTCCCAATTCGCTGTGGACCGGCCAGGTGGCAGCAGAGTCACAGACTCAGACTCTTAGGTTTATTATTAAGTTTCATTTCCATGTTTGCTTTTGTTTCATTTAATGTTGTTGTTGATTTTGTTGTTGCTTTGTTCTTGTTGATGTTATTAAAATTGTTATAATAAAAGTAGCTGTAATGTATTTCTTGTTACGAG
The DNA here is from genome assembly GCA_003113815.1 of Sphenodon punctatus. Classification (NCBI taxonomy): domain Eukaryota; kingdom Metazoa; phylum Chordata; class Lepidosauria; order Sphenodontia; family Sphenodontidae; genus Sphenodon; species Sphenodon punctatus. Next base: position 3,192,400 of record QEPC01011113.1, on the reverse strand, counting down.
CTTCGAGTTCTGGCTGGCAGTTGTCAGAATCTCATACAACTTGTCAATCCCTTCCAGCAGCACCTGCCACCTCATGTACCATAGTTGTGAACCCAAAGATGTGCTGTACCAGCAGCAGGGTCTCAGTTAGAAGAAATCCCCCCCAGGAGGTGCAGGGCTTGTGTTTGTGTGGGTAGGTGTGACATAGAGAAAGAGAGACAGGCTCCTTGGCAGCAGGCGGCAGGAGCTGGTGGTCAGAGGGGCTTTTAGTTCGAGCAGCCAGCTTCAGTGGGCATCCGTGGGTGGGTGCAGAGGAGTAGGCTTTTGGGGAGGGGGGGCTGGCTGGCATGCGGGCAGTGGGCACTGGGCTTCTGGATTCGATGGAATGGAATGCAGCCCCCAGTGACAGGAATGATGGTCCCAGATCTCGTTGATGGTCCCTGGGACAGGTGGGCATGTCTGAATCAGGGATAGTGGAATGACATCCTAAAGTCTATGGGGCACACTTCATTCGATCAGGCAATGGGTGGTAGCAGGGCAGCAGCTACAGGGATGCACACAGGCAGACAGGCACATATAAAATGTTGTGGGTTATATTCCATCTCATTATGGTAGGTTTGCTGTGTGCTGGATGTGGGCAATGGGCATTAATGGGTGCATGAGCACAGATGGGAGTTCTTCCTGGTTCTGGCAAGTGGCAGCCAGGATACACCTACCTCTCCCCATCTAACCCTCATCTCCCTCGTACTAACTGGGAACCTCTCTATCTATCTCTCTGGACATATAGTGCCGGTGACAGCATGGGTGGGATTGTGTCTGTCTCTTCTTCAAGCAGTAGGTGGACTTTCTCTCTCTCTCTCTCTCTCTCTCTCTCTCTCTCTCTCTCAGCAGCAACTTGGGTGGGCAGACAGGCATCTTGACATGAGAGGCAGGAAGGTGGGCCGAGGCATGCTTTGAGCTTGGAGGCAACCTGGGGTATAGATTCACTTGGCACAGACACAGAATATAGGTCTGGCAGCAGCAGCTGTTTCTTTATGCCATGTCATCATGGCACAGACAGCATATAGGCCTGGTCTGGCCTGGGGGCCATTGGCATTGGAAGAAGCAGACATTGGTGGCCATGGTACAGAGCCCTTGGCATGAATAGCGGATAGGCCAAGGATCCAAGAGATAGGTGAGTGTTGCAGAGGTATGTACTTCACTCTTGTGCTTGGAACATGAGGGAAGATGGCTGTATGTAAAGCAGGGGGGGAAGCAGTGAGATCTGCAGAGTGTTGTTGTGTCCTGGGGCAGGAGTGGCTGCTTCTCAGTGCGGTAAAATGACAGCGCAGTGTGCAATGAATGATGGCCCCAGACCCATCACGGTGGGTCCTGGGGCTAGGGTGACAGTTTCTGGATCTTGGCCACAGCCCTCCCTGCCTGTAACTTGGCCCCAGGATCCTAGCGGCAGGTCCTGGAGTAGGAGTGGCTGCCTCTTGTCATGCGGTGGAATAACTAGTGCCAGTGGCACTAGCAGCAGTAGACATTGGTTGCCAGGGTAGGCCAAGCAGTCAGGTGGCATGGTATGAGCAGCAGTCAGGCAGACTGAGGCACGGTTCAATCTTCGCAACCTGGGCGGGCAGGCAGGAAGCATGGCATGAGAGGCTGTAGGGCAGGTGGACTTGGGCATGGGCAGGCTTTTAGCTAGGCAACCTGGGTGGGAAGACAAGCACCTTGGCACATGGGAGACAGGACTGATGCATGCTTTGAGCCTGGCAGCAAGCAGGGTGGGCAGACAGGCATCGTTGCAAGAGAGTTAGTAAGGCAGGCAGGCTGGGACATTGGTATCAGGGCAATCAGATTGGCTAGCAAAGACTGTGCAGTGTGAGAGAGCGAGTCAGTCAGTGTCACATAGGCGGGCCGAGATTGTGTAGCTAGCCATAGGCCAACTGGCAGGCTTACAGTTTGTTTCCCAAAGCCACCCTGCGTCCTGAGGTCAGTCAGATAAGGCGGCCGAGGCCATCTAGTATGAGAGCGAGTGAGAGAGAAAGAGGCAGAGAGAGAGAGAGAGAGGCAGGGCAGGTGCCAGGCATTAGGAGGGAGGGACAGCACCTCAGCAGCAAAAAAGGAGCAATAGCCCTAGCCCAGATTGAGGAGGAGGAGGAGGAGGAGGAGCCCTGTCCCAAGACTGCCCCTGGTATGGGATGGATGGCGTGTGCCACTGCACCATCACTCCTTGTCCAGGGGCAGCTCGGGGAATCCCAGCAGCGGAAGGTTTACCTTCAGAAAGAGCAACTGCTCCACCAACTTGGCCCCCAGTCTCAGGCAGTGCCTGGAACATATGTCCCCAGCAATGGAGAAGACCCTCTCGCTGGGGACAGTGGTTGGTGGGCAGGACAGGATAGCCTTGGCCACATTGGACAGGGCTGGCCACACGTTGGCCTTGCCGGCCCAGTAGGCCAACGGATCGCTGCTGGGATCTATGCATGGCTCCTCCTCCAAATAGGTCTCCACTGCTGCTGATGTGCCATCATTCTCCCTATGGTAGCTCTGGGTGGGCACCTGCCCCACTGCCCTCAACCACGCTGCTTGCCATTTTGTGCTGGGCCCCATGCTCCCCAGAGTGGACTGAACAGAGGAGGAGCTACTGGCAGTATGGGTGGAAGGGGTCGCTGCTCCCACTCCCACCATCCCCAGGGGCATCCCGCTGCATGGCCTGCTCTACTTGCCTGACCTTCTGGACCAGTGTACCCTTCCGGAGGCCATAGACCTCAGTCTCACGTGCCATGCTGCCCTTGATCCTGGGGTCCAGCATGGTTGCCAGGACATATTCCTCCCGGCGCAGGAGCTCATTGAAGCACGCACTCAGCCCCGCCTTCAACTTCCAAGCAAGGTCAATCACCTCATCGGACATTCTTCTGCCCTGAGGGCCACGATCCCGCCCCGCCACCCTCAGGATCTCATCCAGGCTGCTGTGGAGACTATGCACCAGAGGGGTCACCTGGCTGAGGGTGATGGAGGAGCTGCTCAATGTCTCCGTGATGCCCAGGAATGGTCTCAGGACAAAGTTTGGGAGATAATCTCCCATTCCTCTTTGTTGTACCCTGGAGGTGCCTCGATGTCTGTCTCCAGTTCCACCTGATGCAGGGCGGCTTTCTGTTCCAGAAGCTGCTCAAGCATCAGGAAGGTGGAATTCCACCGGGTGGAGACATCCTGGATAAGGGTTTGCACCGGATACCCTTGCTCAGTCTGCTTCTCCCGGAGGAGCTCGCTGCCCTTCACGCTCCAGTTGAAGAAGCCCACCAACTTCCTCCCCTGCTCGACCAGGGAGTTAAGGGTGCCTGGGATGGGTGATCTCTGGGATCATCTGCCCGCACCAGCTTAAAATGATCTCAGACTGAGGATTTCCCCCCCCCCCTCCTGCCTTCTTGCCTGCCCCAGCGGATGCACTGCTTCCAATGCTGCTGGGAGGGGGAGATGTTTGTGACACTGGTAGTGGCGATGCAGCTCTGGGAGGAAGGTCAGACATCGTCTCAGGTACAGAGATCTCCTCTGCAGCACTAGTATCACTGACTGCGTCTTCCTCTCTGTCCCTGGCAATCATGGTGATATCTCGTGAAGGGGAGTACTGTGACCCAGAGGCTAGACTGCCCATGCCCGCCATGCTTCTGACACTCTCCCTGTGCCCCCCTCTGTAGCTGCTAGTGCTGCTGCTGCTCCTCTCCCTAGTACTGACATTGCTCGGGGATCAGACCCTGCCTCTAGCAGCCGGGGTGGGATCCACCAGCTCTGGACTACTGTGAATTGCCTCAACAGTGCGGGACATTGGTGGCCCTGGAGGAACATCAGAAGAAGCAGCCCCAGCACCTGCTCCAGCACCACCAGCAGCAGAGAAAGATGCAACCTGAGCCTCAAGTCCTGCAGGCCTTCCAGTGCCCTGCATGGCAGTGGTGGAGGGCACTGCCAGGAGGCGACGCTGAGCCACCACTGAAGCCTGTTGCCCTAAAGCAGGCCTGCTGAGTTTGGTGTGTGTGTGTGTGATGTGCTCTGCCTCTGGCTACTGCTGCTGCCTGCTGCCACTCGGCGTGCACGGCCACGCCTGCCTCTGGCACGTGCCCCATTGCCTCCCTTATGGGCAGCAGATCGGCCTCTCCTTCCCTTCTCCATTTGTCCCTCCAATATATATATATATTGTCCCTCCAATATATATATATATTGTCCATTTGTCCCTCCAATATATATTAGTTAAAATTTTTAACTAATATTTTATTTATATATATACACACACACACACACACACACACACACACACACACACACACACAGAGTCTAACTACTATTAACTAATAGTAATAACTATTCTAAATGCTATGAACTAAATGGTTTCAGTAAAGTACTACACACACGCTACTCCTACAAACACTAAAAACTAAAACAATAACCGCTATCCCTATCAGTACACTAACTCTTACAACTGTCTACTATCTCTAAACCTGAATCTATCTATCTATATATGGTGATGAGGGGGAATCGCAAGCAACACAAGGAGGGGTACAAAACTGAAATAAAACCAAAATCAAGCTAATAATAATCCTACAAAAAAACAAGGGAAGGGAAGGGAATCAGGGAAGGAATATAGAGAGAGGGAGAGGGAAAGGATTCAATGGAGGGGGAAGGGAGGAAGGAAGATTGAACACAGTGAACACAGGGAGGGGAAAAAACAAAAAATAACACCTAAATCTATCTAAGGTAAGCTAAAGAAATGATAATAAGGGGGGAGATGTGTTGGATGGGTGAAATAGGAGGAGGATTGCAATGGATTGAGGAGAACAAAAACTGCTGGGTGAAGGAGCCTTCTGAAGCGCCTGCTGCTAGGAACAGTGACTAGCTCAGAAGGTATTGGGAAGGGGGGAGGCAGACAGTTTTGTTTCTTGCTGCACCCGCCTCACCGCAAACCCCATTGGCTCCATGCAGCCTAGCTCGTGTCCAATCGCATACTGCCAAGCCAGTGGTCTGAGGCAAAAAGGAATGGTGATTCGACAGGCTGGCTGATACTCCAAGCCAATCTCCAACCCCCACCCCTGGTACCTGGAAGTCTCCTCCTAGCTGAGTCAGATGACTTTCCCCTCCTTGCTACATTTGGCCTTCCAGTGACTTGACAGCAGACCATGTTTTAACCACCCGAATTCAACCGAACACGATCCGAACTCACCAAAGCATTCGGTCATATTAGCGTTCGGATCTGAGTTCTGTTTGGGGAGTTCGTGTTCGTATTCGGGTTCGGTTGTCCGAACACCCTGAGTTCGGGCTGAACCCTGAACTTCCGAACCGTGCTCGCCCATCCCTAATGCTTACCACTTTAATGACTATCCATTTCACATATTTCCGTTCGGATATTCAGTTGTTTAGTTATTTTGATACAATTAGCATCATTGTGTATGGGTAATAGCCAGAATGTAGTCACCAAGCAACCAGAAATGTGGATAAGCAGATATTTGAATATCCATGTCAGTTGTGGATATTATTCAGACACTTGGAAAGCTATCTCAAAATCAGAATAAACTATGAATGCAAATTCCATTTTCCATTTCAGCTCTAGTCTGAGCTTATACGCTCCAATCCTTGCAATACAGAGTGTCCAGGGATGCATGACACTAATAACAACTTAAGTCTGATTCACCATTCAGTATTCATTGTGAGATCCCTCTATGATTTTTCTACCAAGTTGCTCACAGCAGTGATTTCCTGGAGATCTCATGACAATTCTTGAGGACTAGAAACTTGAGTGTACTGCACAATTTTCAGGCATAGGCCAGATTCCTCCATCCTTATCACTTTAGCGGGATATACAGACAGAATCTAGACCCTTTCCTCACAAGGAAAGGCACCTCACCTCACAAATGTTTTGATTCGTTTCAAGAGGAATGTTTGAGGAATAAGAGGCAAATATGTGCTACACCCTAATGTCTATGTAAAGGACCAGCAACACAGCTGAACTTCCCATCACTGTTACATCTAACTTAAATGTAAGTTCATTTCCTGCGGTCAGACTAGAAACCTACAGAACACACTAACTTACCAGTTAAGCCATCCTGGCAGAACTAAATTATCTAGCAACACTTCTGCCACCTAACAAACAAAGATTTATTTACAGAACAACTGTTGGCAACATCTAGGAAAACAACAAGAAAAAAATACTAGGGAAATTATGATCCAATAACTAAGAAAGTGCCTAGAGATTGCAGGACAGGGCTATTTAAACAAGAGATGGGACATTTACAATCTGGTTTAAAGCTGTTTGTGACTCGCATTCTAGTAGACTTAGCATGATTAATGCAAGGCTTATAACAGAACAGTATGCATTAAAGGACAAGTCATTACTTAGACTGATCAAAAAGGAGAATTTTATAAGAAAAGTGTCCTCTCTCTCTTTCTAATTCAGCTGAAAACTCTTTCTGAACTTTCAAAACTCTGAGGTACATGTGATAAGGAAAGTTAAGATTCACTCTTGGCAGTTGAAACATTATGACCTGAATGTTCTGGGGCTCAGAAGTTTGAAGGTACTTGCTTCCAGGGGATTTAGTTGCGGCAGTTGGAGAGTTTGCTGCCAGAAGACTTGCATGACAGGTGAAGGCCTCCACGTTTACTGTGCTAGTATAGTAGTTTCAAAGCACTGTGGTATATGCCTGAATGGATCTGTAAATATACTGGATTCCATGAATATGCTTCCTTGGGCTCATTTCATCCTGCAACAAAGTTTGTTTATTTATTTTATTTTATTTTATTTGTTTGTTTATGTTTCTGCCTGTCTTATCCCCCAAAGGTCAGGGTGGTTAAAAATCACAAAAATATATTTACGTTCATACATAAAATAGATGATTAAACTCATTAGACCAATGATAACCTTTTAAGGGAAGGTTATTGAAAAGGCAATGGCACAGCAGCTCCACGGGCATCTGGACCACATCGGTTTCCTTGATCCCTCACAGTCCAGCTTTCACCTGGGTTATGGCACTGAGACTGCACTTGTAGTCTTGACTGACAATCTGCGCCAAAGGTTGGATCGCCACATTCTTCACAGGCTGCAGCCCCTGAATATCTTCAAAGAAAGTCATATGTAGAGCATATGTCTGCATGGTCATTGGTCAGACCCAGTATGGGAGGAAACAGACATGACACTAACTCCACTTTAACAGCATTTTAAGATTTCTTGTACATGTTGCAGGGCTGTATTGGTGCCCTATGCAGCCCTGCAACATGCATAAGAAATGTTATTTAAGAAATAACATTTCTGTGATCTTTATGGTACCTAACACAATGAGGTCCTTATCCTGATTCTATATCAAATATTTAATTTGTTTCTGATTTGTGAATGTGCAATTGGAATTTACAATAGGAGAAGGATGAAAGTAATATCCACAAAAACAAATAAACTAATGATATCTATGAAAGGCCACAAGTGCAGTCTCAGCAGCAAGTAAACCAGCTATTACCTGCTATGCATTCCTATTTTGTCAGATGCACATTAAGTTTTTAGAGGGGTTGATAAATTTGCTTATTTCAGTTCAGTTATTCAGTCATTTCAGTAAATCGATTGTGTAATATATATATATATTTTGCATTATTAGTACTATTTCACATGTGCAATTGCCAAAACAAGGTTACTGAAACAGCAAAATAACCCAGATAAGTCAATCGAATAAGTGAAGTGAAATAGTGAAATGAAGAAAGTAACTGGAATATCTGAAAAACTGGATACGTGAATATACATTTTGGATGTGGGTATTATTGGAATATTTGTCGGGCTATCCAAAAATGTGGTTAATATCCAGTAATAGAAATATCTGCTATTTTTCAGCTGTATAATTGGGCAGGATTATAAGAAGTGAGCACTTGGAATTTGCATTGTTTTCAACTGTATTCACAAACAAAACCAAAGAGCCAAATGTTTGTCACCTTGAGGTTAATGGAAATCTTGCCATTGGCTTCAGTGCTATCAGGATTTGCACCATTGCATTCAGACATAACAGCTGATCAATTTTAAAAAATGCAGATTTCTAAATTGAGTGGGAAATAAAGGCTCATGTAATAGTATTCCACATAACAAATTACTGCTTTCCTTTATTCAGCCCTAATGATTTTCATTATCTCCTTAGTTGATAGAATCCATTTCCAAAACCAATAATCTCTTGAAATCCACTGAGCCACAAATTACTCATTAGAGAAAATTTTCAAAGATCATTACCTTTCCCATAGATTTTAGCTTTTCATTTCCTGGATACTCACTTGCAGTGCTCTTCATAATAAGGGGAGGGGAGATTATTCAGTCTCAAAAGAGCGATTCTAATATAATTCATGCCATTCACTTGTTTATTATTAGAACCATTGCATTTTTATTAAAGGTCAACACTGTATCCCTTTTTAAGATTGATTTTATGACCTCATCAACTATTAGCGTATAATAAAATGATAAATGTCATTATCGCTAAATTGTGTGCTGTAATGAAGCACTAAACTAGCATTTTATACTTTTGACTATTTAATAGCTTATCTTGAAACAATCAAAGAGACACACGGAAGAGGGATTTTTAGGTCATCTGTAATTTTCATGTTATGAAAAGATTCCTTCTTTTCAATGTGGGATAAGCCCATGAACACAGGAAAACATCTTATTGCTAAAACCACTTACACTAGAGTAGTACCACTGAAATCTATGGGAGTACTCCAGAGTTAACACTTTGGCCATTTTTACACGGACGGTCCCACCCACTGCTGGGTGTTCCGGTGGGTGTTCGGGGGGGGGGGCATCTGTGTAAATGGGCCGGTGGTGGGTGAGGGGATGAGTGTGTGCTGGGTGTCCGCCCATGTAAATACCATGGGTGGTATGCGTCTGTGCATGCATGCTCCTGGCACACACACATCTAAACCCATCACCCACTAATCTCCACCCACGGGGCCATCTGGAAAATCAGAGTAGGCCCTGTGGGTGGAGATGGGTGAAGGTGGGTGGGTGTCCATGTAAAATGACACACATAAACCTCCATCCACCACGCAAGCACAACCATCCTCCCACCATCCCCCATCCATGTAAAAATGGCCTTTGAGTGCTGCAGTTATATGTAAAAATAAAAATATAAGGTTCCTTTCTAACATGCCCTTGTCATGGATGGATCATTACCTCCTACAGACCTCCCTTCTAGCACATGTCTGCCCCCGGAAGGGTGTGGAACCTAATAAGATGGTCCGCCCCTAGAGGCTGATGGACCCGGTACAGTTTCTAGGTGCTCTGGGGAAGATACCCTCCGACCTTGATGACCGTCTCATTGATGACCTTGTTAAGCTATGGAACATGTTGAGGTTGGAGGCCATCGATAAAATGGCTCCCAGGTGTCTGTTTCCCAGGCAAAGGCCGCACAGGCCTCCTTGGTTCTCTGAGGAACTGCAGGTCCTGAAGCAAGCGGGGCGACGGTTGGAGCGATGGTGGTGTTGATCCTGACCTGAAGCTGACAGATTGTGATATAGAGCTAATTTACGAGCCTATGCCATGGCTATGTGGACAGTAAAGAGGGAGTTCTTTGCTGCCCTCATAGCATCTGCAAGATCCCATCCAGTGGAGCTGTTCTGGGTGGTACGGGGGCTGGTCAGTCCGGCCTCCCTCAACCCGGGGGTTGAGTCATTTTCTGCCCGCTGTGACCCTTTTGTGGATTATTTTGCGAAGAAAATTGCTCATATTCATCAAGGCCTCAATGCCGCACTTAATGTAGTGGAGGAGGGAGAGGTTGTACAAGCCCCGACTAGTCTGATTTTATGGGATCACTTTCAGTCGCTATCACCCGCTGACGTGGTGGAGGTGCTGGGGGATTTTTGAGCCACTTCTTGCGAACTAGATCCATGCCCATGCTGTCTGATTAAGAGCTGCTGGGAGACAATGGGGTCGTTGCTGGCCGGGGTGGTCAACACCTCCCTACGGGAGGGCAGAGTGCCAAGCTGTCTCAAAGAGGAGGTGATACGACCTCTGCTCAAAAAACCATTGCTTGACGTTGACTCCCTTGCCAGCTATTGGCCTGTCTCTAACCTTCCCTTTTTAGGGAAGATAATTGTATGGGTAGTGGCTCAGCAGCTCTAAGAGCATCTCGATCGTGTCAGTTATCTGGATCCCTCTCAGTCTGGCTTTCATCCGGGGCATGGCACTGAGAAAGCACTGGTGGCTTTGGTCAGTGATCTGTGCTGTGAAAAGGATAAGGGTCGATAGACCCTTTTAGTCCTATTAGATCTGTTGGCTGCATTTGATACCATTGACCATGATATGTTGGTGACGTGCCTGCGGGACAGTGTGGGGGTGGGCGCCATCATTCTTGAATGGTTCCGCTCATTCCTGACTGGGAGAACTCAGCGGGTGGTGCTCAGTGATCATTTTTCATCACACCGAGACCTCTCGTTTGGGGACCCACAGGGTTCTGTTTTGTCCCCTCTTCTGTTCAACGTGTATATGCAGCCGGTCGGCGAGGTGATCAGGGGGTATGAAGATGACATACAGGGTGAGGTGTCATCAGTATGCAGATGACACCCAACTGTACCTCTCATTTTCAACCGACCCAGGCCCAGCTGTCTCGGTGCTTACCCAGTGTCTGACAGGTGTGGGGGACTGGATGACGGCTAATTGACTATGACTGAATCCTGACAAGATGGGGATGATGTTAGTGGGTAAGTCGATGGAGATGACAGTCCCCATCAATTGAGGGGGTTTGTCCTCCACTGACTTCCCAGGTTTGGAACCTGTGGGTGCTCCTCGATAGGGCTGTAGTGGAATGTTGTAGCAGTAGCTATTTCCACCGGAAACAGCATTTCCGCAATTAGTGGAACAGCATGGCAGAGGCTTTCATTCTGCTAGTTTCATTCTGCTACTTCTACAGTTCTGCTAATTTCATTCCGCTACTTCCACAGGCTTCGCAAAATAGTGGAAACATGACATTTTCCCTACTTCCGCCATTCCGCCAGCACCACAAAATAGCGGAACAGCAGTTTTCTGACAGTTTCTGCAATTTTTCCGCAATTCTGCAATTTGCAGAATGCCAGCGGAATTAGCAGAATGTCCACAGAAAAGCCACGGTGTGGCGCGGGCAATTCCAAAATGGCAGAATGGATTTGCGGCATGGCAACAGCTGCTGCCACATCAGCCCTACTCCTCTATGCGCAATTCCACCTAGATCTCTAGGTGGAGGCTGTGGCAAGGGGTGCCTTCTGCCAGTTCCATCTGGTATGGCAACTTAGGCTGCTGGTGTCGGTTTCGGACCTGGCCATGATCATCCATGCTTTTATTACCTCTTGGTTAGACTACTATAACGCACTCTATGTGGGGATACTATGGTGATGGTTTGGAAGCTGCAACTGGTGCAGAACCCGGCGGCCCAGCTCCTGGTGGGGCTGGGCCACTGGGAGCACATTACGCCAGTGCTCCGATGTCTGCACTGGCTGCCAATAGTCTTCCAGTCCCAATTCACAGTGTTCGTTTTAACCTATAAAGCCTTACATGGCCTGGGCCCTGCCTATTTGCGAGACCGCCTCACTCCTCAGATTTTAGATCTGCCTCTGCGGTCGGCTGAGGGTGCTGTGTTGGAGGTCCCCCAGGTTTCTGGGGGGGGGGAACTCAGGACAGGGCATTCTCAGTGGCCATGCTGTGCCTGTGGAACTCCCTCCTGGTGGGGGCCCATCTGGCCCCGGACCTCCCGGCTTTCTGCAAGAACTGTAAGACCTGGCTGTTCCAGCAGACTTTTGGCGAGAGAAAAGGGCAGGGTTGGGTTGGGTTGGGTTGGGTTGGGTGGGGAGTGTCTTTTTCCCCCTGCTTTTGTTTATTATGTTTTAAAATGTTTAATTGTTTTGTATTATATTTTGATATTGTATTTTGTTTTTGTTAGCCACTCTGGGCTACCGTGATGTAGGAAGAGCGGGATACAAATATGGTTAAATAAATAAATAAATAAATAAATAAACATAATGAGTTTCAAAGTGCTTTACCATTGCAATCTTCACTGGAGTGAATGGGGTTGGTACTGGTGGAGAGCTCTGAAGACTGGAATGAGAATGATAGAGGAATGAGAAACGTATGGGTACACAGAGCTAAACAATTTATAAGATTGCATTTTATAATCCTTTCATGCCAGAAAGTTAAACAGCAGCATGTTTCTATTTTTTCTCCTCTCTCCAATTGTTTAGATCCTTAGGTTCTTTTAAATAGAGACACACACACCCGGTACACATGTGTGAGTGGTGTCCATTTGAATGCCACTGCAGGTCCTGGGGGGATCGGTGGGCGGCTGTGGGAATGCCTCAGCCAGCGAGTGAGGGTGCATGCGTGCTCCTGCACTCCATCCACCCACCCACACACTTAGACCCTTTTCACACAGATGCATGGATGGGTGGTGCATGCAGGCGCGTTCCCATGGACCCCCCACCCACCTACCCACATCTCCAGGCATGGGGCATCGGGCATTGGTGTCCATTGTTCTTTGTGTGGGTGATGGGTGGAGGTGGGTGGAGCTTGGGAGCATGCACGCACCACCACCCGTGGTGTTCCCATGGGTGCCCACTCATCCTACCCACACTCGCCACAGCATTCGTAGGGGCACCCCCTTCCAAAAACATGTGTGGGGGGGGGCATCCATGTGAAAACGGCCAGAACAACAGGCGTCAATGCTGGATTCTCCATGGGTGAAGGTGGGTGGGTGTCCATGGGAACACACACCCATGCACCGCCCACCCATCGCGCTGCCCACCCACCACCCCATGCACCCATGCCTGTTAGAAAAGAGCCTTAATGAAAATGTTATAATGATGACCCTACACTTCAGAAGATAGTCACTCTACTATCTGAATTGTGTTTTCACTATTGCTACCCGTTACTGTTTGCATTATGGGTTTATCTAGTTTTCCCAACTAATGTTGGTAGCTGATCACAATATGTACAGGCACATAATAAGAAACAGATCTTGCTCCAAAGACCTTACAAACTAAATAAACAGCTGAATTAAAAAAACCTGGTGACCTTCATAAATGCCACACAAGAGTTATTCAGCATAAACAGAAAGAGGACAGTTTTTGCTAAAGTCTCAGATCAAGGCATTACTCAATGGATCACACTGCATCTCAAATTCAGCAGAGAATTTAAAAGCTAGATAAATGCATTTTACCCACTACTTAGTTTTATGATGATTTGCTGAAAATAAGGTAATTGGTCTCAGAGAGAACAATAAAGGTGCTCAGACATTTCTGAATAACTGACATTTTAAAAACAAACAAACAAGGTGCATTTCCAAGTGAATAAAAATTGATGAAATTTACAGGGCAAAAAGCTAATACATTTCAGGTATGCTGAACAGTGAACTAATTACATTGCACACAAGAAGCTGAAAAAGCCATAATCAGTGCCTAGATAGCAAACCACCAACAGAATCCATGGCACTAAAATGGGGAAGTCATGCTAATATGCTTGATTCACTCACACTGATATCAGTGCAAAATATTCCATTGATTTGATTGTGAATACAATCCACAGAGTTTGACCTGCAATGAAGAAAGAGTGAGACAGAATGACGGAAAGGAAGGATTTTAACAAATGAGAGGATAGCCTGCTGAAGTCTGGATCCAGTCCATGAAGCCTCCACTCATATGTTGAGAGTGTAGAGACGAATAAAAGGGCAGCCCCTGTAAGTATATCCTATCCTCCTGCCCCCACTCCCAGTATCCCGCCCCTGTCATGCAGATGCTGCAAACCGTGGGAACAAAAAGCCACCCCACCCTTAAACAAAATGGTAGCATCTTGAGTGGTTGTGTAGGCTTTGCATCACCTTTGGAACTGTCTTTCAGCTGCCCATTAAAGCAAAGGATTTGGGTAATTAGAATGTGTATTTAAGTTTAATTTGCCAGAGACTTTTGCTGTATGGCGATTTCTCACCAAGACAGAACTCAAATGCTGTATTAAAAATGCTTAAGACTCTTGGGCTTTTGCTTCTCTTTTTATCTTTCCTTCTGGTGGTTAAAATGAGATGTGTTGTTTATAGCCTGTAACTGAAGCCAGCAATGCACTAGCCAATATCAGAAAAGCAGAATGAACAAACACACATGAACACACGGATTCACAAACATACTGCTCTGTATCCTCTTTTGAAATGTGAATTTGAAAGCTAGATTCATCAAATTTGCTATTCTCACTGTTCAATCAATCAATATTTTATTAGACACTAGCTTTCGCCATGGTCAAAAATAACATCAACATATAATAAAATAAAACTCTTAACCGTATAGGTAAGTAAACATGAACAAAATGTCATACATCGTCAAATGTCTTACAAATAATATAGGGGCTCGAGGTTTGAAAAAGCTAAGTAAAAGACACGCACAGAGCGTAGAAGGAGAGAGTTCTCAAACTTCAAAACAATGCAGTGTGGATTCTCATGGCCAATAAGGCAAACAGAGCAACCGCCTGGATAACTTCCTCATCCTGGGATGCCAATAATTCAATTACATTGTTCTTGTTTGATAAGTAGTTCTGTTCCCATAAGGGAGTTATTCAAGCCAGCCTAAGAGATTCATATAGAGGGCAAGACAGAAACAAATGCTCCATATCCTCCACTACTGCATTCCTGCAAGGGCAGAGTCTTTGTGCGTATGGTATATTCTTAAAGCGGCTCTCCACCACAGCTGTAGGAAGAAAGCCAAAACGCAGACAAGTAAGGGCTCTGCACACTGTCACATCCTTTAACTTATCCAAGTACGGCTCTAGCCTATGCAATTGCTTAAAGGAGCCTAATTGTGGAGCTGCCTTCCAAAATGCCAGGGTTGCCAGATCATCCTGTTTAGATATATCGGTCAGCCTTAATTTAATCAGATCCTTTTGCAAAGATAAACTTTTCCCCTGCAAATAGGGAATTGAGAGGCCTGCCCTGGTCAGGTAGATCATAATTTGGGCAGCCAAGGGATATAAAAGCGCCCCTGAGTACTCCAGCTCTTCCTCCAGACACTGGACTGGTAAATAGGAGCCCGCCTGATTAACTAACCTGAGCCAGTAACCCAGAGCCGCTGCTTC
Organism: Sphenodon punctatus; assembly: GCA_003113815.1. Lineage (NCBI taxonomy): Eukaryota > Metazoa > Chordata > Lepidosauria > Sphenodontia > Sphenodontidae > Sphenodon > Sphenodon punctatus. The sequence goes on along the minus strand of QEPC01011113.1, from coordinate 3,177,360 downwards.
TTGAGACAGTCTATAGACATAGTACCTGTCTCGGCTCTTACCACTGGGGCAGGAACTCCCTGGGGTACTCTCAGTAGTCTTCTCAAAAAAACATTCTGAACCATCTCCAGAGCCTGGATATTCATTGGCAGAGTCACCTCCGAGCCAAATGTTAGCAAAGATTGAACTTTAGCTCGAAATACATCCAGAATCAAGGATATCTTAATTCCAGCTGAGTCAGATGCCAAGCGCAGAATCTCTTTGTATGCCCTTTTAGCCTTCAGGACGGTAAGCTTCCTGTGCCTTGCCCACAACCCATTATCAGAAAGGGAAATCCCTAAATAAACATAGGAAGAAACCTGCTGGAATTCCATTCCCCCAATTGCCCAGCTGCGCTTAAGGGCCCTTTTCTTTCCCATAACCATAATATGGGATTTTTGCAGATTAATGTCCAGCTCATTTTCGGCACTATAGTCAATCAACATTCCCAGAAGATTACGCAGACCTTTTTGCATTTGGGAAAAAAGAACAATGTCATCTGCATACATTAGTATGCGAAGGAACCTATCTTTGCTCTTAGGGGAATATGAATCTGACAAGGCCAACCTGGCCGGAAGATCACTCAAATATAGATTGAAAAGGAGGGGGGCCAAGACACATCCCTGTCTAACCCCCCTCCTAACTTGAAAGGAGTCTGATAAGGTACCATCTGCTTTCAATCTGACTCTTGCTTGGTTCCCTGCATGTACATGCATAAGTAGGGACAGGAGGTGGCAATCAATTCCTAGGTGTTTGACCTTTTTCCAGAGTTTTGCTCTGGGTACAGAATCGAAAGCCTTTTGGAAATCGATACAGGCCATGAAAATCGTCCCTGCCCGTATTCTCACATATTTTGTAATTATGTGAGTCAGAATAAAACAGTTGTCAATAACGGAGAAACCCTCCCGAAATGCACTCTGTTCCTGGGGGATCAAATTTTGCCCATATGCCCAAGTCTCAAGATGGTCAAGCAATAGCTTGGTGTAGATTTTGGCAATAGCTGGGAGAAGACTTATGGGTCGATAACAACTCGGGTCATTGGGGTCCCCCTTCTTGAAAATAGGGATGATAATAGAAGTACCCCAGTCTTTGGGCATTCTCATTGTGATATTGATCAGTGTGAAAAACGAGGCCAGAAAAGGAGCCCACCATTCTGGGCAGACCTGCAGGGCTTCAGGGACTATGAAATCAATACCAGGGGATTTGTTGCACTTTAAGGATTTAAAAACCGCAACTACCTGGTCAGTTGAAACATATGGGCTGTAATCTGAATTTTGCGTTCGTGTCATGGAATTAGGGGAATCCAGAAGAAGCTCCTCTTCATCTTCTCCCCTCTGTCCAAAGAGCTCTTTGAAAAAAGATATCCATCTCTCTGCCTCTATCAAAGCTGTGCTGCTACCTGTGTATGGAGAGAGCTCAGCATTGAGAATAGCCCAGAATGACCTTGAATCCTTCATAGGGGCAGCAACAAGAAGCTTTGCCCATAGTAACTGGTTATACCCTAGTTTTATGTCCTTTAACAAAGCCTTATACCACCCTCTTACCTGCCGAAATTGTACTTTACTTAAATCAGTGAGCTCCCTTACCCACACACTCCGAGCATAAATCAGTGGGCGTTTAGCCCGCCTACACTTCTGATCAAACCACCCACGGGATTTGTGCCAGGAAATACCTGAGGCTCGAGAAAGAACTCGACGAGCTAGGGCCGACACAATCAAGGAGTACTGTTCCTCCCAAGCCGCGATATCCCGGCTTGTGTCGCAAGTTAATTTAAGTGCCTCTCTAGACTGACTCAGCTCCGGACTCCAAAGCAAACCAAGAGTCTTAGGCAGAAGCGAATCTTTCCACTTAACCCGAGTCCTATAGGTACCTGGGTTAAGTTGTGGAGCCTTGTTGGTGCTTGGGTTTAAACAGTGGGTAACTTAAACTGTCATAGCCAAATGATCGCTCTCTGGGCGTGGTATCAGTGTAAATTTTGTAAACCGTGCCCACTGGTGGGCCTGCACCACAATGTAATCTACTACACTCTGTCCAATACTGCTGACATAAGTAAATTCCCCAGTTGGATCTCCTGATCCATGTCCGTTTAGTACCTTCAGCCCATTCGTCGCAAGTAGCTCTGAAAAGCAGGCTCCTGTTTCATTCCTAATTAGATCTCTGGACTTTCTTGTCATAAAAGGCATAGGCTCCTCTGGTCCAGATTCTGGGTCCGGATCCTAGCGTTCCAATCCCCAGCTATAATATACAGGACATGGGGAAACTGCTTGAACAAATGTTCCAGCATGGCATCGAGTGCCCCCCAAACATCAGCTCTGTAATACACAGATGAGGAAGGAGGGATATATAAATTGAAAAGCAGCAACTGAGTCCCAGAAGGCAACCTCCACAGTCAAATCTGAAACTCTGTTCGTTGAGATGGTAGTAATTCCAAAGGTTCTATAAGCCTTTCCAAGATCAGTATAGCCAGGCCTCCAGAGATACGACCTTTAATTTTGGTTTTAATACCTGGGGAGAGATACGACCGGAACCCCGGATACTTAAATACTCGTCCCCCCTTAACCATGTTTCCTGTAAAAACAGCACGTCGTAAGATGTCAGAAAGGCAGTCCAGTCAGGGTCCGGGGGTTTGTATTTGCCCCCAGAAATGTTCCAAGATAGAAGCCTCAATGAGGTCTGATTAGCATTCCTAGTCAACCCATCGAGTGTCACAGATATAATTCCTTCTACCAGATCAGTAGGCAAAAGAGAAGAGCCTTCCCGGTCAGCAGGGGTCGGAGGTAAACTCAATGGGAATCGATCAGGAGCTTCCTGAAATTGCCCCCCATTGAGACCTTCATTAGTCAGTCTGGAACTGTGCATCGACCTGTATTCTCCAATTTGGCCGTAAACATAAAAATGGCCTCGTTTACTTGTTGGGAGCCAAGCACCTGTACATCAGCAGATCGGCCCATATTCAGAGACACATCTGACTTAGGCTCCACACAGGCAGTGGCAGCATGAGGCAGTCCCTCAGATGGATTGTCTGTCCCCAATTCCTGGGCCGACAAAAAGCGCATAGCTGTCCATGCCGCTGGATTATTAATCAATTGGCCAGAACTTTTCCCTGAATCTAATCCTGGAAATACATACTAAAAAGAAGCACGAGGCAATTTGCTTCTTAGAAAATCTAATTTCTGAATGTATATATCTTGATCCATGACCGGGAGAGTATCAAAGGCAGCCAACAAAAGCCTCCTCACTTTTGTAATCTTCCAAGAAAACATTAACTGTACTGGGAAAGGGGATTTGCTCTTTTACCACCTTTGTTCCCTGAACCACCTGAAGGAACTCCTTCCTGGGCCGTGGTAGTAAGCTAGTTGGATTGCTCTCATCCCCTGCAGTACCAGGAGATTGAAGAACAGCACCAGATGCTGCTGTCTCCATTGGTTCAAGCGGAGATCTCTCCCTACTTGGTTTACCTAGGGAATCTTTTTTCCTTTTGGCAACCTTCAATTGATCTAACACTAGTTTCTCCCCACTGGTATGGGTCGGGGAAGCTCTCTTCTTTATAGGGCAGGCTCCCAGTGCAGTAAGATTGGGAGACGATAAAGGGACAGGCTGAGATAGACTGGCCTCAAGGATATTGGTTACCAAATCAACCTTCAGAAAAACCCTATCAATTAAGACACCTTTAGAAATGAGATGTTTCCTGGCCAAGAATAATTTCCTGGTAAGGTGAGGTGTGAGGAAAGAGATCCTTATTCGCACCCTATTCCTTCCAGAGTGGAGATGGAACAATTTTGCAATGTCGATCCTAGACCATCTAATTCTAAACAGACATGCCAAATTTTTGGATGCGTCTTCCACACTATCCCAGTCGGGGAGAAACCCACTAGCTGAAGCCCTAGCTTCCAACCAAATCACATTATTGTCTACCTTTAAGGTCATAGAGGGCACCATTGGGGTCTGGGATTTACTAGGATTATTCCTAGCTCAAAAAAATGACCTTTTCTTTGGCCCAGTAGACTCTCTCCTGTGACTCCCGACTAAGGGAGTCACAGGTTCTCTAGCGGCACCTTCCAACAGGTGATTTAGTTTCTCTTATAGATGTTGCAGTTGGACTCTAGTAGAAAGTAGAGAGCTGCTCATATCTGTAATACTTTCAAACAGTAATGCAATGGTCTTTGAAATCAAATGGCACTGCATTCTGAGAGAGTCTCTAAAAACACAGAGTTACTGGCAGAGTCTGAGGACGGGACCTTTGCATCCTCAGTTCCATGACTTGGACATGGAGGGGCTGTTTCCCGGGCACCATAATCCAGCATTTTTGGTGCTGGTCCCCCACCAATCCAATTCTCTAAGTCCCAAGAGGCCAACCCCCTCTCGCATACCTGTTCCCGGGATGCCGTCAGCTTTTGGAGTTTCTGAGCTGGCGAGTTACATAAGGGAAGGAGCTCCTTGGACCTATGTTGCTTTTTCTCCATTGTTGACTTTCAAAAGCGGTGCTAAAATAATCCGCAGACTGCCGCCGCCAATGCCTAAGGCCGCGCGCACAAGAGTGAGCCCTTGCACGCGCAGCCCTTAGGTGCACAGCCCCCGGCGCATGCCTCCGGTGCTGCCGCAGGTGTCCAGAAGAAAAGATATGGGGACAAGGTCAAGTCACGTGGAGCCCCAGTCCTATTGGGGGAGAGGGGGTGGAGTCACTCCCCAGTCAATATCAGTGTCAATGTCCCACACCTCCAGCCCTATTAAGCTGTAATCCTAGTAGGTTGACAACACCCACACCTGTTGCAGGGGTCCCGCACTGCCACTCGAACTCCACTAATACAGATGCAGGCAGGGGTACCGCAGGCGTTCCCACCACCAGCAAACAACGTCTCTTGCTACTCTGGCACTGCCGCAGGCATCCAGAAGAAAAGATATGGGGACGAGGTCAAGTCATGTGGAGCCCCTGTCCTATTGAGGGAGGGGGGGCGGAGTCACTCTCCAGTCAATATCAGTGTCAATGTCCCGCACCTCCAGCCCCGTTAAGCTGTAATCCTAGTAGGTTGACAACATCCACACCTGTTGCAGGGGTCCCGCACTGCTTCACTGCCACTTGAACTCCTCTAATCTGGATGCAGGCAGGGGTACCGCCTGCTCACTGAATATTTGTTTTGACTGTATACAGAATCTCAAGATGCAACTCTTATTAGGTATTTTCAGATGTTACAATGTCACGGCCGACCACGATCAGCCACAGTGAATACCGTGGAGTGGCCGTGACCGACGTAACATCTGATTGATCCTGCTAGATGTTCACCACAGTGAATATCTGGTGGGGATCAATGATAACCACGGTTCCGGCCTTGCAGCCAGCCACAGAGCCAAAACCGTGCTTAGATTGACCATGATCAGGAATGGGCAAAAGTAACATCTGTTACTTTGGCCCATTCCTGAACATGGTCCTGGCCACCAAAGAAGTCAGGAGCAGTGGTCTCATTGGCCGCTGCACCTACCCATCTCCCTGAGGGTGGGCAGCTGTGGAAGTGTGGGGGCTGGGCCGTGCAGTCGCACGGCATGCTACTTAGTCCCACCAGACTCCCCCCTCCCCGATTCCCATCAGTGATGCATCTGGCGAATCTGAAGGACAGACAGCCTCATGACCCACCAGAATCAGGGAATGATCTCCAACCGTGATTCAGCGTGGCAGGCCCAGAGGCCTGTCACATCTGAAAATACCCATTGTTAACACTGGGTGCCATACTCTTTCTAGATTTTTTCTTATAGGGATTCCCTCACTTATTATATAGATAGATAATTTTCCCTGTGGTTTTAGGGAGAGGGGGCGGGGCCAGGGATCCATTCCCCGCCCTTCTGGCCCAGGGGAACTTCTAAAAAGCAGTGCGCCTCCTGGCAGTGCCAATGGCACGTGCCACAGGCCATGCAACAAAGGACTACTGCTAAAGGGCCCTTAGGAGTGACTGTTAGAGGGACCAGGAGGACTGGGAGCTTATTAAGTTGGGTGGGCGGTATTGTTCTTGCAGGGAGGTGGGTTGTTTAGGGGTGTATAGTAAATGTGTTTCTCTCCCTATGGAAAGGGGGGGCAATGGGATTGGGTTAGGGATGGAGGGGCCGGACCCCTTGGTGTGAGGGAGGGTTATGACCCCCCTTTGAGAGGGAGGCTCAGGGGGGTTGGAGGGTGGGTGTCTCCCTTGAGAGGCTGGCTGGCTGGCCTCTGAGGGGGGTGTCAGGGGTCCGCAGCCATAGACATCATAATGGGCCAGCGGAATTATGGTCCTTCTGGGAGACGAGTTGGATCTGGGAGATGGGACAGATGTTTAAAATCAGTCCCACTCAATGGTCCCCGGTCAGGTGGTGAGGTGATCATTAATCAGAGGGTTCCTGGCCTTGGTTTGCTATTAATAAATGTGAGGTCAGTTGCCAATAAATAAACTATGGTTTGGGAGGTGATCCTGGATCAGGCGGTCAACTTTGTGTGTATTACAGAGACCTGGCTGGACACTGAGTAGTGGCCTATATTGGCTGACTTTGTTCCAGCTGGTTACTCCATCCAACGTCAGCCGGGGCTGGAGGGACTGGGGGAAGGGGTGTAGCCATTATTTTTAAGGCGACATGGTCTGTGAAGAGGTTTCCTGTGCAGAGGTTTCCATGGGAATTGGGGGCCTCCACCTGGTGTTGGATTTTGGCTGGAGATAGAGTGGGAATTCTGCTGATATACCATGAACCTACCTGTGCAGCAGCTTCCCTGCCCACTCTGACTGAACTGGTGTTGGAGGTGGTCTTGCAGTCCCCCAGAATGGTGGTCCTGGGGGACTTCAATATCCATGCTGACACCGGTCTTGGAGTGGTGGAGTGTGAGTTCATGGTCACCATGGCAACCATGGGCCTGCCACAGAGAGTTGTGTGCCCCACAAAAGTTGGAGGACATATCCTGGACATGATATTTTTCACCAGTCTTGAGACGGGGGATCCATTGGTGGGGGTGGTGTAGATAATGCCCTTGTCATGGACAGATCATTATCTCCTCCAGGCCAGTATCCTGGTTCATGTTGGTCCCCAGGAGGGTGCAAAGTCAGTTCAGTTGTTCGCCTCTGGAGGCTTATGGAACCAAAGAGGTTCCAGATTGCTCTGGGGGATATTTCCTCTGATCTTGATGGCCGTTCACTCAATGACCTTGTGACCTTTTGGAATTCTGTGTTGATGGAGGCCATTGATCGTACGGATCCCAGGTGTCCGCTCCCAAATCACCGACAATGCAGAACCTCATGGTATACAGAGGAGCTGTGATAGATGAAGCAAGAAGGGTGGTGGTTAGAGCAATGTTGGCATCATTCTTGTTAGGTGAATGAATGATGATATGAGTTAGAACACTCAGGCTGAAGATACTGCAAGGAACTGCTTAAAACTGCAAGGAACTGCTTAAAGGCCAAAGCCCCTAAGTGAACTCATGCACAGATCTTGAACCGCAAATTGAAATGCAAACATATTTGCAAACACAGCTAGATTTTGGAAAATTTATTGCTTACACAACAGTTCTGTGGATATGGCTAAAAACAGACATTTGTGAAATGGGCCAAAGAACAACCAGCTAGGATGTTAACCACAAACGCCAGATGCATTCTTGTCTGAATGACTCAGATGATGGCATTGGAGGGCCGACTCTGCCTAACAACATATGCATGGCCTATGGAACCAGAAACCTATAAATATGGGACTGATGTCTTTTGGAACTTGGACGCCTGTAACATCAGTTCATGATACCATCTTAACATCAATGGACAGGTCCCGGCGACCCCATCACCTCTGTTATGGGTTGGCCACCCTGACAGGAGGATAGGTAATGTAAGAAAGGATGAATGAATGTTGAGAGAGTAACATTGTATTAACATATAGAGTAATAAGAATATATTTTGTGTTTTTTGTAACTTTGTACTAAACAAAGCTAAGGGGTTTGCAAATATATTTCTAGTCTATCTCTGATCTCTTGAATAGACCACAGTATCTAAAAGAACATTGTCATATTGGTTGAGTGAATGTGTGAGTGTTAATAACCGTGGACCAGGTCTGAGACTTAAGCCAGGGTCAGTGCCCTGGTGGAACCTCATGTACCCCATGGGTGTGATTGCATAAACCTTTCCCTTTCCCTGTATGAGCCAGGTCCTACAGTTAGCTGCCTTTCTGGCACTCTGTAAGGAAATGGACTTCCTTCCCTTTGTGTGAGTATCTGAGAAAGCTTGTAACACACTTGGAGTGAGGACATTTAACAACCCCAAAAGGTGCATTCCCCAAAGACACATTTGACAGCCCAAAACCACATGTGACAATCTCACACTGAAGTTGACTGATTGCGACATAGAGTCTGGTTATATACCTATGCCGTGGCAGTGTGAAAAGCAAAGAAGGCTTTTTTTACTTCCCTCACTGCATCCGCTAAGTCCCATCCAGATGAGATTTTCTGGATGGTGAGGGGCTGGTCAGTCCGGCCTCCCTCCACCTTTATCCAGAATTATCTAATGCTCGACGTGACTTGTTTGTGGACTTTTTTGTGGATAAAATCACTCAAATTCATCATGGTTTGGACGTGGCACTTTTAACAGTGGGTGAACCAGAGACAGTTGAAGCCCCATCTTGTCCTGTGTTATGGGATGAATGTCAAGGTGTGTCACCCTCTGATGCAGGGGATGTTCTTGGGACCATTCAAGCCACTTATTGTGAATTAGATCCATGTCATCCTCCTCTTAGTTGGGCCATTGTTGGCCAGAATGGTCAATGCCTCCCTCAGGGAGGGCAGGGTGACAGAGTGCCTCAAGGCAGCAGTGGTGCAGCCCCTGCTCAAAAAGTCATCATTGGACATGGGGTGATTTCAGACACTATGCGGTCCCGATTCACCACAGTGGATGCCCGGTGTGGGTGAACTGAACAACCACCCCCGGGGTCAAAAAAAGCCCCGAACAGATGTGACGGGACCGGGACCATGGCAGGGAATTGGAAATCGGTTGCCAGACTGGGCAGGGGTGGACGGGACTGTTCTTGAATGGGGCCACTCCTTCCTGGCCGGGAGAACTCAGCGTGTGGTGCTGGGTGATTATTCATATTCTCCCTGGGGCCTCACATATGGAGTTCCACAAGGTTCTATCTTATCCCCTCTCCTGTTCAATGTGTATATGCAGCTCTTGGGAGAGGTTGTCAGAGAGTTTGGTGTAAGGTGTCATCAAGCCTGTCTCAGTGCTATTCCAGTGTTTGCAGGCCATGGTGGAATGGATGTGGCAGAGAAGACTGAAGCTCAACCCCGATAAGACAGAGGTGATGGTGGTGGGGAGAGCGAGGGACGTGTCAGCCCCCCTGATTGGGGGGGGTTTGCCCTCCCATATCTCAACAGGTCTGGATTCTGGGGGTGATGCTGGATGCGGACCTCTGCCTGGAGTGGCAGGTGGAGGCAGTCGCAAAGGCAGCCTTTCGCCAGTTGCATATGGTGTGGAGGCTGCATCCGTTCATCTCTGGCCTGGACCTGGCCTCCCTCATCCATGCTTTCGTCACCTCGAGGCTGGACTACTGCAACACGCTCTTCGTGGGGCTTCCCTTGTGCCTGGTTCAGAGGCTGAAGCTAGTGCAGAATGCGGCGGCCTGTCTCCTTTCGGGAACGGGTCGTCGGGAGCACATAACACCTGTGGTCCGGGCTCTGCACTGGTTGCCGATAGTGTGCTGAGCCAGGTTCAAGGTGTTGGTATTGATTTATAAAGCCCTTCATGGTCTCGGCCCCTCATACCTCAGGGACCGCCTCACCCTCCATGCCCCGGAGCGGACCCTTCGGTCTGCAAGGGGTGCCTTCTTGGAAGTCCCCCGCGTTAAGCGTGGGGCCACAATGGAGAGGGCATTCTCGGTGGCCGGGCCGCGTCTTTGGAACTCCCTACTGGAGGAAGCTCGCCTGGTCCCAAGTCTCTTGATATTCTGATGAAAGTGTAAAACCTGGCTGTTTGCTCAGGCCTTTGGGGAGGTGGGGAGGGTTTAGAGGCTTTTGTCTTCCCTCCCCTATTGATTTTTGTATCCTGGATCCTGCTCTTAATATTTTAATATTTGATATTGTATTTTTATGTTTTAAACTATTTAATACTGTTCGGCCGTTTGGTTCGGCCGTTCGGTGTGGTTGCCGGGTTCGGGTTCGGCCTTTCAGTTTGGCCGTTTGGTTCAGGTTCGGCCGTTCGGAAATCAGTATCATGGGAGTACAAGCTGGAAACCGGAAATGTTTTTTAAAAATGAAGAAGGCTGCCGTGTTGCTTCCCTGGCTGGGGGCCAACTTTGTAGTCAAGGAGGAGGAGGAGGTCGCTGCCCCACCACGTAGTACACCTCCTGTGGTGGTGACCAGTTCCTCAGATGAGGAGCAAGCCTCAGGAGGTGCTGCCACCAGGTCTGTAAACTTTTTTTTTACTTAGCATCCCCTAGCTCCCCAGGGTGGAGGGCGGGATTTGCACATGCCAGCCAGGGCCTCCTTTCTTGTTGCAATCCCTAGCATCCCCTATCACCCCAGGGAGGAGGGCAGGATTTGCACATGCTTTCTAGTTGCAATCCCTAGCACCCCAAGGAGGGAGGACTAGAGGCATCATCATCATAAATGCATGATATTACTTTGGTGTTCTTAATGTGTTCCCATTTCAGAGAGGAATCGGATGCCGGCTCCAGCTCTGCTGCCACTGCCAGGCCAAGGAGGACCCCTAGGCCAAGGTCGCCAGTGACACCCCCAGACATCTGGCGGTCAAGGTCGGATGTCTGGAGGTATTTTGACAAGGGCGACAGAGTCGCCACATGCAAGGTAAGGCACGGGGACTGGAACAATAGGGAATGAATTGCCCTATGACCTGTTAGGAATGGAAGTCCCCTGCAGAGAGAGATTGGCCACCCAGTCCACCCACTTGTGGAGACAGAATGCAGGCAGGGCTTGACAGACCATTGGTCTGACACAGTATGGCACTTCTTATGTTCCTATCTTTTTCTGCTCTTTTTAGATCTGCAAGAAAGTTTCCCGCTGGCAGAGGGAGGGAACCATGTCGGGGCTCATCACTCACATTGAGAAGATCCACAGCATCAGAGTGAGGTGGCAGGGTGACACTGATGAGGAGTCTCGAGTGGCAGCTGTGGAGCCTCAGCAATGGAGCCTGCACTCACCATGCCCGCACCACATCCTTCACGCAGATTCTTGCATGTTCATGAGTGGGAGAGTCCAAGGTGAAAGGGCCCAAGTCAAAGGAGATTGAAATCCCATCCACAGATGATATGATATCACTTGGGGTCCTGACTGACCCAAAGTTTTGGAATCTCTGTTTTTGCATCTGGGGAAAATGGAGGTGGCCCCTCCTAACTCCCCAACTTCTAGGAAATTCAAATGCTGGTAAGGAGCATAGTGACACAGGGGGCCTTCTCCCCAATTTTTGGTCCTTTTTCTGCTACACAGGTTTAGATGAAAGGAATCACGTACTGGGATGTGCATGTAATTTTTGTAATTATAATAATGATAATGAAAATTGTCATTTTCGTTTTTGTTATTGCAATAACGAAAATGACAACCGAGAATAATGACAACAACAAAAACGACAACCGAGAATACTGATAATGGTAATGATAATGATAACGTTACTGATAACAATATTGAAAACGTTACTGATAACAATATTGATAACAAAATAATAACAAAAAGGATAACAAAAGAATAACAATAACAAAAAATATAGGAAAAACAATAAGAAAAATAACAAAAACAATGAGAAATGAAAATAACAATGCCATTATCGTTGTGGTTATTATTCGACTTCTCCATAGTGCCCATTTGCAGTCCTATGTTGAGGCTGTGAGGACGGCAAAGGAAGAATTCTTTGCTGCCCTCATAGCGTCTGCAAAGTTGCATCCAGCGGAGCAGTTCTGGGTGGTGCGGGGACTGATCAGTCCAGCCTCCCTCCACCTGGCGGGGACTTGTCCCAAGCCTGCTGGGAGGAGTTTGCCACCTACTTTGCATACAAGATAGTTCGGATCCAGAGCAACTTCGACACTGGATTAGGGACAGTAGAGGTGGAGTGCGAGGTGATGGAGGCCCTGTCTGGTCCATCTTTTTGGGATGAGTTTCAGGAAGTGACACCAGCCGATGCTGTAGATGTCCTGGGGTTTGTTAGGGGCACCAGTTGTGAATTATATCCTTGTCCGTCCTGGTTGGTGAAAGCCTCCAGGGAGACATTGGGGACGGTCCTGGCGAGGGTAATCAATGCGTCCCTTTGGCAGGGGAGTTTTCCCCAGTCTCAAGGAGGCCATGGCACACCCCCTTCTTAAGAACCCATCCTTGGATGTGGACGCACTCGCCAGCTACCAACCTGTTTCTAACCTTCCCTTTTTAGGGAAGGTTATTGAATGGGAGGTGGCACTGCAGCTCCAGGCTCATCTTGACAGCATCGGTTTCGTTGATCCATTTCAATCCGGGTTCTGCCCCAGCTATGGCACAGAGAAAGCGCTGGTGGCCTTGGTGGACAATCTCCGCCGGGAGATGGACGCAGGACATTCAACACTTCTGATCCTGCTAGATCTCTCAGCCACTTTTGATACAGTGGACCATGGACTGCTGTTGAGACAATTGCGAGCCCTGGGGGGTCTGGATGGGACTGTCTTTGGATGGTTCCAATTATTCCTCTCAGGGAGAAGTCAGCGGGTTGTCCTGGGGACTGAGTCTTCCAGCCCCCGGGCCCTGGATTGTGGCATTCTGCAAGGTGCCATTCTGTCTCCGTTACTGTTTAATTGTTATATGCAGCCCTTGGGGGAGATCGTGAGAGGGTTTGACGTTCATTGCCATCAATATGCTGATGACACCCAGCTTTACCTCTCTTTTTCAACCTACTCAGGTCCTGCTGTCTCGGTGCTGTCCCAATGCTTGGAGGCCGTGGCGGATTGGTTGCAACAGAAGCTCTGAAGCTCAATCCTGATAAGATGGAGGTGATGGCGGTGGGTAGGGGTGGGGGAGGTGGAGGCTCCCCTCATAGAGGGGATCCTCCTCCCCCCCCGTGTAGCCCAGCAGGTTCAGAGTCTGTGAGTGTTATTGGATTCAGACCTCCGTCTAGATCAACAGGTGGAGATGGTGGCTAAGGCTTCCTTCTGCCGACTGTATCTGGTGCCGAGGCTGCATCCATATATTTCCAGACCTGACCTGGCCACCCTCATCCATGTCTTCATCACCTTGAGACTGGACTACTGCAATGTGCTCTACATGGGGCTTCCATTGATGCTGATTCAGAGGCTGCAGCTGGTGCAGAACATGGAGGCTCGTTTCCTAATGGGGATGAGCCAACAGGAGTATATAAGACCTGTGCTTTGCATGCTGCACTAGCTGCCTATAGCGTACCAAGCCAGATTCAAGGTGTTGGTCTTGGCCTTTCGTTCTGCCGGGGGCACCTTCTTGGAGGTCCCCCATGTAAAGCGGGGGCCACAATGGAGAGGGTGTTCTCGGTGTCCGGGTTGCGATTATGGAACTCCTTCCCAAAGGAAGCCTGTCTGGCCCCAAGTCTTCTGACCTTCCACCGGGCCTGTAAAACTTGGCTGGTCTCCCAGGCCTTCGGAGGAGGGGAAGGAGTGGGATAAAAGTTTGGGTGGGGGTGTTTTTAGGTTTTTTTTTAGATGTTTTAATTTTTTGTTTTATGGTAATTTTAACTTCTTGTGTGTTGTAAGCCGCCCTGAGATGCAATGGGCATGAAGGGATGGCTAATAAATGTAAATAAATAAATAAATAAATTATTAGTACTGTGGCAGTTGGATTTTGGAGGGAAAATGTTGAGAGGGGAGGAGGGAGCAGACATCTCGGAGACTTAACAGTTTTGAACTCTTGAACCTGTGCCTTTGTTGGGAGGGGAAAGCAGCTCAGCTGTATGTGATGGATGTATCACTGACTAATGAGCAGCGCAATCAGGCTCCAGCAGTCTCATAGCACTCTATGATTGCTCAATGCCTGCTGCCTCCTACAACCAATCAGGGGGGCTCTGGGGGAGGGTAATGCAACCCTTTATAATGGGAAGGCCAGGTTTTTTCTCTTTGTTCTGTGAGTGCTCTGCTTGTCAGGTTGTGTTTACAGAACTGTGGTGCTTGCACACAAAAAATCCTTCCTAGTCCTCATTGTATTACCACCAATACCTTTCCCTCCTCATATCTTACATTTTACCTTCACCCTTTCCCTGCCCTTCTCCCCCCTGTACATTATATATAGATAAATATTATAGACATATAGATTATATTAGAACAGTTATATAGATAACTGATTACATAATTGTTTTCCTTTTCCCTTCCCCTGTCTCTCTTAGATTTAGATAGATATTAGTTGTGCATGGGAATCATTAACGATACCAATACCAAAAATAAAACCTTCATTTGAAATGGTACCAATATCACTAACAAATATCAATAACGATACCATTACCGATATCAAAAACAATATCAAAACAATATCAAAATCAAAAACAATATCAAAAACAAAACAAAAATGATATTGTCATTAATAACAATAACGGAAATGACATTTTTGAATAATGAAAATGAAAAATTAAAACAACATGGGGGCCTAGTGGTGCACACCCCTACTAGGAATGTACAGAAAGCACTCAATTTGTTTTTGTTTTAGTTTAATGAAAGCCACCCCTTTCCAGATTTTCATTGAAAACCCGTATGTTTTTGTCATTTGTACTTGTTTTTAAGAGTGTATAAAAAAATTAAAAATTAATAAATTACTGCACATACACAAAATGGCCACCAGACCATTCTGCGTATGTGTGCCCTTTTGAAAAATGGCAGTGGCAACAATACCACCATTTTTGGAAAAAGCAGCTGGGCTGCGAATGTGCCAAATGGCTGCCCTTTTCCAAAATGATGTCAACACTGCTGCTGACATTTTAGGGCACACATGCGCAGAACAGTCCTGTGGCCATTTCAATTGAAAATAAATAATAATAATAAATCACTATGCATACAAAATGGCCACTGGACCTTTCAGTGGAGGTTCACTTTTTATGAAATGGTAGAAGCCATGTCACTGGCTTTTTGGAAAAGGTCATCTAGTCTTAACATACACAGATGCTGTTTTGCACGTGTGCAGATGGTCTGTCCATTCCTAAAATGGGAGCAATGCTGCTGCCAACATTTTTTAAAATGGCATGCCTGTATAGTTTGTTCCGGTGACTATTTTGTATACAGAGTGATTTATTTATTATTATTAATTAATGTTATTATACAAAAATGAAAGCAAATGAATGCAGTTTGCTTATTCATTCATTTTTGTGTCCTTAGTTATTAAAATGAATGGGACTCCACTCATTTTAGTAAGTAAACAAAATGAAACAACTACACACCCCTATCATGACATGTACTGATTTCTGGTCTTGTTCATTACATAAGACAGTGGGATATCTGAGAACTGAACCAAAGCTACAGCTTGATGTATTGATTAATTGCCATATTTCAGACAAGATATAATATTGTTCTTGAATGTTTGTAGTCTTTCTTTAGTTAGTGGTTATAAGTCCTTTAAGTGTTGTCCTATGTGGAACACTATGGAATTGTACCTTTGATTAAAATTACCCACATAGGGTGTTTTCAGACATTACGAGATCACAGTCAACCACAGTGAACCACACACAACCCCGCAGCGGGACCAAAGGGCCCTGAACGTCTGTTCGGCAGCCGCCAAATATTCACCACAGACGATCCCCAGCAGGGGACAAAATTAACCACTCTTCCGGAACTCCGGCCCGGACCATCTCCGAAAGGGTAGTCAAAGAAATTCCCACTGGGAAACAACAAAATGTAATGGCTAAACAGCAACCACCAGCTGGAAGCAATCAAAACGATTCCCAGCCAGGAACAAAGTACTCAGCGTCACTGCCAGGCAACGAGCAACAACACAGGATGGGGAGGGAGATTTAAAGGGCACCTGGCAGCAGGGCAATGTGGTGGGATGGAGTGAGGTGGAAGGGAGAGGAGAGCGGCAGGCCCAGTACTGATCAAAGGTCAAGGGGCTCAAGAGGGAGTACAAGGACATCAAGGACAACCACCGGTGGTCCAGGAATGGGGTCCGGACCACCCCTTACTATGACACCCTGGACTGTATCCTTCACATGAAGGGATCCATTGTCACTCCATGCCTCATGGGGAGTGCCGTGGTCCAGGGAAGGGAATGGGCTGAGGCACCCCCTCCCCTTGCTGCCCTGTGACAAAGCACCAGCTCCGGGGCTCCCGCCCCCAAGAGGAATGCCCCAGGACCTTGAGGAGCAGCAGGCTCCTCTCATGCACCAGCCCCAAGAGCCCCCAACTGATGTCCAACATGGCAGGATTCGAGGCCGGCACACAGGTCACCCCCCAGCCAGGGGATGCAAGGGGACCACAGCAACACCGAAGGGCCAGCCTCGGTGAGCTCAGAGACCACTGTCGAGGGTAAGCAAATGGGCGGGAGAGGGGGTGGACCATAGGGAATGGGCCGAGGGGGGAAGGTGGGCACACTGGCCACGGGACCGCCCCTAGCAACACCTGACACCTCAGACTGCGGACAGGGGGCCACCGGGGACACATTCTTCCTAGCCCCACCCAACCCATCCCATATCATCACAGGTCAAGGCATGCCCTGGCACCCAGGACAGGACAACAGCGAGCAGACCAAGGACCAGCCAGTGGTCCCAGGTGAGGCCATTCAAATATAGGGGGCAGAGGAGCCCAGGGGAGGCCAGGCCCGGGGGACCCAGCCAGCGCGGTGCGGGGGAGAGGGGGCCCATGCAAAGGGGGACGAAGGGGGAGAGCATCTGCCGACTTCCCGAGAGGGGGGTAGGACCCCCAGCTGTGTCACGGGAGGGGGGCAGGAGGCTGGGGTGCCTAACCAACCGGTACCGTGCACCCCTACAGGGCAACCTGAAGGGTCCTAGCAAGCCGGCCCAATGCCCCAGGCCCAGCGGATGAGGTATCACCATGCATGGGTGCACAGGGAGGATCAGGCAGAGGACATAGTCCACACCACCACCAAGCAGGATGAGCGGATGATAGCGGCCATTGACCACATGGAGGTGGCCACCGAAAGGGCCATGCAGCAAGTGGAGGCCAGGGACTGGAGGCTGCAGGCGGAGTTGCACCTCAAATGGAGGCAGGAGCACTGGGAGCATAGCAGGCAGGTGGAGACATTTGGGAGGCTGGAATAGGCAATTGTCTGGATGGTGAGGAAGTACTCGGCCAAGATGACTGGTCCCATGACATTGGCACCTCACTGCTCCTGCACGCAGGGACCATTAGTGCCTACGTGATTGACCCCGCACCACCGGGAAACCTGCCTGCCCCGGCCCCGATTCCAGGCCCCTCGGTGCCCCCACTGCCTCCGCCACTGCCCTAGCTGCCGGTATGCCTGCAGGGTCCACGCATCTGCCTGCCGGTCCCTGCAGGCCTCCGGAGGGAGCAGTTACCCAGGGGGAACCCTCTGTCCCCAGGTCCACCCACCCTCCAGCCAACGCCTGCCCCTCAGGGCAGCGAGACCTCCCAGTACACGGTCGGGGACATGGACAGCAGGGGGGAGGGGAGCTCCCAGAGCTCCGTGGCGCCTACAGGGTGGCCGAGAGGAACACCCCAGAGACAGGAAAGTCATGGGGGTAGGGGGGAAGAGGGGTGGTGGACTCGGCACTGGGAGGTGGGTGGTGGTGGCGGTGGGGTTACGTGTTGGTGGAGGTAATACTAATAAATGCACGGGCACCAGCGTCGCTGCCGTTAATGACCATCTCAGGCCTGGGGTTAGGGGTGGGTGGGTAGCCAGGTGCATGGCAGGGGTGCATGTGGGGGACCCGGGGTGATGTCGACAGTGGTGTGCGGTCTCATATCTTGGTCTCCTGGCTGATCCACCTAGCCAGGGTAGCACGGATGCGTTTTGCGTGTCGGTACTCCTGTGGGTTCTTGGCATTTACATAGAGGCATGAGGCCAGGAGGGTGCCAGGGTACGGGGTAATTGAGGGCAGCCCCATCGGTCTCACACACGTTGTGCAGCACACAGCAGGCTCTGATCACCAGGGCCGAGGTCTCCACCATGTAGACCGGCCGGCCTGTGAGGCACCTCCAGCATCATTTGAGGGCCCCGAAGGCTGACTATGGTCCAGCAGGCACACAGGCAGTTATTGTAGAGTGCCTCCACAGGGTTCTGAGCGACCATGTATGCCTTCATCAGCCACCGGGTGACGGGATAGGCCATGTCCCCCAGGATACAGGGGGGCATCAGCACCCCCTCGATCCGGGACATCCTCATGTCTCCGAAGTCCCCGCAGTAAATTCGGGCATAAAAGGGAGAGTTGGTCATGATCCGGACATCGTGGATGCACCCAGAGTGGCCAGTGTAGATGTCTATGAACTGGTCCCGGTGGTCCATGACCGCCTGCAGCTGCAGGGAGTGGTACCCATGTCGGTTGACATATTCCATGGCATCTCCTGCGGATGGGTGGAGGATGTCGATGTTGGTGCTGTCCACAGCGCCCATGAAGTTGGGGAACCCTCCAGCCATGAAGCTGGCCATCATGGCCTCCTGGTCCACCACCTGGATCGCTCAATCCAGGAGCACACCCTCCACCGCCTCGCAGATGTCTCGCAGGATCCCGGCGATGGTACTCACCCCAACGCTGAAGTGCTACAAAATGGACCGACAAGAGTCGAGTGTTGCAAGGGCCCAGACCCCGATGTCCACCCTCTGTACCATGGGAATGGGGAGCCGCATGGGAGTGTGCAGGCACTCCAGCCAGGGCATCAACAGCTCCACCAGTTGCAGGAGGCTGAGCCTGTTCATCCAAAAGTGTGCTCTCCAGGTGGCCTTGTTCCACTGAGCCAGCGCCCTAGACCAGCACCCCTGTGCCTGCTCTGTGACCCATACCTGCAGGGCAATGAGCATAGCAAGCAGGGATGTGTGCCCCATGGCCTCCCTCCACCATTGGAGCAGGCTGTCCACCTCGCGGAGCACATCAGCCCACTCCCAGGCACAGAGGAGGGCCTGTCGGGCTGCCCCGGACACCCTCTGGGCTCTGAGACATGCCAGGGAGCACCTGCGCCCATGGTGGGCTTGCCAGGCTCTAGCAGAACTCCTGGCCATGCACACCTGCAGCCGGGTGGCCAGGTGCACCTTATCGGTCTGAATGTGCATGAAGTCCGTGTGCGAGCAGTACCACTCTGCACAGACTGCTAGGTGAATCCCGCAGGTGCCTAACCATCCCAGCTCCATGGTGAATGGTGCCCCAGGTGGGGTGAAGCTGAAAACTTTATAGACTGCTGCCTGTGTGGCCCCACCCGCAGGTTGCGATCTGGTAACCGACCGCAGGGCCCCTGGTCACCTCTGGCTGCCCCCCTGGCTGATAGGCCCGGCTCCTGCAGGGAGGCCGGGGGGGGAGGCAGGGGGCACTCTATTAAGCATACCTGCAGTCCATGAATGGGCCCTGTTGCATCGACCGGCCTGCACCTGGGCGTGCGGGAAGCAGCTGCATGCCGGCTGTCATCATCTCCCACCTCTCTGTGTGTTGGCTGCCTGTTGTCCTCACCGCCCTGATCTCTGTGTAGGCTATCCTGTCTGTGTGCACTGTTACAGCAGCTGGGCTGGGTCTGCACCCTGTGCTTCGCTCAGCTGCTGTGCCAAGTTGTGGCCTGTGGGGGCCTTATCACTTGGCCTTGGAGCTCCCCTGCTTTCCCTCCCGTCCATCCAGGGATTGTGGAGCCTCTCGTTCTTTGTATTAAGTATATGCTGCTTGCTGGACCATGGCTGGCAGTGCTTCCCCAGGGCTCGTGGGCCCCACCCCGCCCGGCACCCACCATAGCTGGACCTTCCGCGAGACCATGGCCCTGTGTGACCTGTGGCATTCCTCAGCCATGCAATTGCTCCTGAGCTTCCCGGACAGCCTCACAGGTGCCTATGTGAGTCTGAGCTCCGGCCTGTGTTACTTTGGCTATGAGGTGAGTGCCCGCGATTGCTGGCTGCATGTGGAGACACTGGGCCTCCGTCCCTTTCCCGAATGGCGCATCTCAGAGATGAGGTGCTTGCATGTGTGGTGATCAGCGGTGGAGACCACAGCCTGGTCACCTACATGGCCTTTCTGGTGGAGGGGGGCCCTGCCCTGGCTGTTTACTTCTTTGGCTGCATTCACGGGGCCTGTGGGTACCAGCAGTCGTGTGGGGTGATCTATCACCACCTGTTGGAGCTTGGTCACATTCTGTGGCCCACGGATCCTGACTATGTCTTGACAGAGCCCACCGGGGAAAAGCTGGCGGTGCTGGCTGGTGTGTGATCCCGATCTGATGTCCAGGAGGGGCTTGCCGTGCAGGATCCCTTCGAAGTGTACTATCTCATTGCCCACCACATGTCTGTGCTGGGATACCGTCGGGGCATTCTCCAGTGGCCCCATTTCATACACCTGGTGGGCCACCCATCCCCGGGCCCTTTTGTGGCCCCCTGAAACTGGCTGTGAGTCCCCCAGTGCCTTCCTGGCCCTGGATGCTGAGCCTGCTGTAAGCTCCCACCTCTGCCCTGACACCATGGCTTGCTGCCCACTCCTTCCATGATGTCCCTGGATCGCTGCTGTGCTGGCTGGTTCCTGGGGTTCCAATGCCCCTGCTTGTGGCTCCGGGCCCCCTCCATGCCCCCCATCCACCTCTGAAACCGGTGTTCCCCTCCATGGCTGCCTTCTCCCGTGGCTGTGTCCTGCTCTCTGGCCCAGCTCCCAGCAGCCCAGTTGCTGCTGTCCTTCATCATCCAGCCTAACTCCCTCCTGTGCCTGTGCCCCCCCCAGGTTGACTCTGTGACCATGGGGTTCCCGGGCCCCCAGACTGCACCTCCTCGCATCCCCCCAGGGGGGGTGTTGGATCGCCTGCTCTGCTTTTCGGCTCCGGCTCGCCTCCATCCCATTCATCACACCCTTGCCAGCGCATGGGGTCCCTGTCTGCCTCCTGGACTGTTCCTGGGATGCTCCCTGCCCATGTGGTCTGCCCCTGTGCCTGTGCTCTGCCCCTGAGGGGTCCCCCCATTCCAGGGGTGCCTGTGTAGTTGTGGGGTTGCCCGTGCTGCCTGTGCTGGTGTAGGGGTTCCGGCTGCTGTTCCCCATGTCCTGCCCTGCCCCTGTGTTGGCTCCCCCCACCTCTTCCCTGTCCCCAGGCCCTCCTTCCCTTTGCCCATTGTGCCATGTGTGTTGTCCGTCCCGCTGTGTTCCCCCATCCCTTCCTTTCCCATATGGGTGTGTACTTGCCTGGGCGTGTGTTTGTGCTGTGTGTTCCGCTGTGACATCATCATCTCTGTGCCCATTGTGTGTGCTGCTTTGGCGGCTCTTCTCCCTCCTCCCCCTCCCTTCCCATTTTCCTTGTGTGGACATTTTCTTTTGACACTGTTGGGTTCGTTTGCCCTCGGTTGGTCATGTCTGACTCCCACCCCTCCCCGGTGCCTTCTGGGTGTTTTGACCATGGCCCAGAATTGGCGTCATGTCTGTTGCACTGCCCCGGGCCATGGTCTGTTGGTTCGATTCCCTGTTGTGGTCCCGCTCTCGTCACGTCTGTTCAGGGCTTCCCTGGAACACGGGGGGCGGGGAGGGAGGGTGGTTGTTCGGCTCGCCATTGCTGGGAATCCACTATGGTGAATCGGGACCGTGTAACATCTGAAATCACCCATAGTCAACCTTTTGAAGAGGACTGTTCTACAACTACACTGAGTGAGAATGTTGTTCTACTACATTCTAATATTATTGAAGTGTCTCCTTTACTTAGATGATACTTTCTTAGGGAAAATACTATAGCTTAGATGAAAGGTATGGTAAAATTGAAATGAGCAGTAAAACGTTTACTCATGAGTAATTTTGCCGTATCAGGAACCAGGATCAATTGTTCAATGATTTCCTAATACTAATATGATTTCTCAATTCTTGCAATATCGCAAGATACCATCCCAATTTACCAACTATCCATTTACTATGCAACATTAATTTACCACTTACTGCATTACCAAGGGTTCTGTTTTACTTCCAGGTTTGTTGTTTCCACATTTCCAACCTAATCAATGTTCAAATAGCCCACCCTATAATGCCCCTCATCTGCCCAAACACAGTTTAAATAAACAGTGCCTCCATTCCACTGTCTCCAGTCAGAATTGTTGTTCTGTGTTGTTCACTTTGCTTTGAAAAATCTGCAACTGGATTACAGATTTGTAAAGGAATCTGTGTAGCAGTCAATGGGTGTTTTACACACACATTTCTCCTGTATGTTTGCTATTACATTCTGAACTTTCTGTGTATCTAAATCACTCACCCAGATCATAAACATCTGGCTCTTTGGACTTCTGCATAGAACTTCTCCCACAACTTTTGTGTCTAAAAAGTTCTCCTGGTAAACTGCTTTGCTCCAGGCAGCTGTGGTCACTTGGTTTCCATGGCAGTCTGTCATGTCTACAGCTGTGGCTACTTTAGACTGCCTCAGGGCAGTGTTTCTGTGAAGAATGCATCCAAGAACTGCCTCAGGGCAGTGTGTGTTTGTGAAAAATGAATCCGGAACTTACTTGTGGACTTGTAAACCCAGAAGATTGAAAAATCCGAAACTTTACCGTGTATGTAAAAATGCCCATTGTCATCCATGTTTGCTGTGTTGTTTTTTCTATGGTAGCATAATCTGGTATCTTTATTTAAGAAGTAGGGTAATTGACTCCACATGTATTGCCACTGAGGAAAATGTGGCTGGTTATAGAGTAATGCTGAATCTGAGTAAGGATGGCAGAATTGGGACATATTAGGGAAGGGCAGCATATAAATTGAAATAAATAAATTATAAAAAATTCCTTTGGAGGAGGAATCATTTTCAGGCCACGGGGTGGGGTGGGGGAGGGTCACAGGGAAGGAGGGGGATCTGTTTTGGGCCACAGGGGGAGGGTCATAGGGAAGGAGAAGGGGGGATTTGTTTGGGGGTGCAGGGGGAGGGTCACAGGTAAGGAGGGGGGATCTTTGGGGTCACGGGCAAGGGAGGGGCACAGGGAAGGAGGAGGGAATCTGTTTGAGGCTACTAGGGGTGTGGAGGGTCACCAAGAAGGAGGGGGGATCTGTTGGGGGCCACGGGGGGAGGGTCACACAGGGAAGGAAGAGGGGGGATTTGTTTGGGGCCACAGTGGTGGGGAGGAAGGGTCACACAGCACAGGGAAGGAGGGTCTCACACACACAGACACATGCTCACACACAGAGACACTCTCTCACATAGCCACTCTAAGAAAATATGAGTAAACAGGTTTTGTTATCATATAAGCAGTAGTTAGAAAGCTATTATAGTTTGTTAACAACTCATTGATGACTATATGGAGTATAATAAATGACACATTAAATGCCAGATCAGCATTGCAAAAAATAGAGTGCACGATGGAGATGTAGGGTTCTGAAAGAATGAACATCCAGCATGTTCTATGGAGAGGTGGGGCGCTAAAATAAGAGACACACATTAAGCCCTTTTCCATAAGGGACATGGTGGATGGGAGGATGGGTGTGCACCCACGGTGGGCGGACGTTGGTGTGCAGCCGTTCCCATGGTTGTACATCCATCTCCACCCACCTCCACCCATCTCCACGCATGGAGCAACCGGCATTAGAACCCCTTGCTCTGTACGTGGGTGATGGGTGGAGTGCGGGAGCATGTATGCACCCCACAACCACGGGTGCCATTCCCACAGACGCCCCTTCACCTCATACCCAGCGTAGGTGGCGTTCATATGGGTGCCCCCACACACACACGTGGAGGGGGGGGGGGCTCCCATGTGAAAAGGACCTAAGATCTCTGGAGTTCTGAAGGAAGAGACATTCATTATGTATAAAGCTGGGGAGTTCTGAAATAGGGGATGTTGCTTATTAAAATAAGGGACAACCCTTTAAAATAAAGGACATCTGGCAACCCCTGCAGTAGGATGATAATTTATAGCAAATTTAAAGCATCAGT
The DNA here is from genome assembly GCA_003113815.1 of Sphenodon punctatus. Lineage (NCBI taxonomy): Eukaryota > Metazoa > Chordata > Lepidosauria > Sphenodontia > Sphenodontidae > Sphenodon > Sphenodon punctatus. The sequence goes on along the minus strand of QEPC01011113.1, from coordinate 3,153,402 downwards.
TGCTGAGGCATAAATGAAAACATTAGATAGCTGATAAATGCATTTATAACTGCACTGTTCTAATGAATGCCTGCTTTCTGTAAGATGTTCATAAAATGATACCTTTCAAATGTATCATTCATGATATGCTGGTTACTTCTTTTCAATTTTCAGTTATCTGTCTTTCCTTGTAAAAGCTTCTTCCTCGTATTCTTTGCAAGCATTCAACAAAAGTAGTTCATTTTTTCTTTTCTTTTTCCAGTTGCCCAGTTTCTGCGTTGCTTAATCCATCTATTTCAAACTAATCCTACTTATATTTTTACAGCTGATTACACAAAAAGTAAGGTTATTTTAGCTGATATGATGCCTAATACCAAATGCTGGCATTTATTTTACATGAATTTTTTAAAAGGGGAATATTGAGAGAGATTTTGCAAGAATGGAAATTATTGTTGGAATTCCAGTTCCTGATACCATCTTGGTCAAACTGAGAACCTCTCAGTAGTTGACAATGGCCATTTTTAGATGAGACTTGTTCACGTGGGTCAATCCATCACCCACGCATCCAGACACCGGTCTGAAGGCAGCATGGGCAGTGCACCCTGGCATGACCAATGCACCACCCACTCATGCCCATGCATAGAGCATTTGCGGCATAAGTTAAGTTAAATTCTCTCCAGTGGTGTAAATCCCTGCAGTTCCAGGCACCCATCAATGGCTGGGTTTTTAAAAGGCATCATACGTAGCACACACAATGTCAACACTACCAGTTTTGATTCAATAAATAAGGGGGCAAATCTAACATAATGCTGAACCCATTTGGACATTTGGGTTTGAACTGAAAACTATTAGGGTTGTGCATTTTGTTTCTGTTTCGCTAAAAACCAAAATGACATTTCCTAATTTTTGTTTTAGTTATTAGGGAAACAGAAATGAATTTTAGCGCAAATAGAATTCTGTTTGCTAATTTCTTTTTCAGTTTGCCTCCCAGACTGGCTGATGTATAGGGATGTGCGAACAGATCACTGTTTGGGCATTCAGTCATTCAGTTATTCAGTTTGGGAGCCGAGTTCGGGTTCCCCGGACCGGGTTCAGTCGTTCGGTCGTCGGTTCAGTGGCGTTCGGTTCGGCCATTGGGAAGTCGGTTTAGGTTTCAATCTAGGTATCGTGTGGTCCTGTGATCACATCATAAACCAGAAACTGGAAATTTGAGTGCATGCAGAGCTTGTGTGGCGAGAGAGTGTGTGTGTTGTGGCTGGCTGGCTGTTTGGTTTCGTTTGGTGTGTGTTGGCTGTGTTGGACTGTGTGTTGGTTTGACTGTGTTGGTTTGGCTGGTTAGCTGGTGTAGGTGGCTGTTTGTTGTTTAAAAAAAATGAAGAGGAGTATTAATCAGGCCTGGGGGAAGGCCAACATGGTGGAGATGGTGGTGGAGGAGGAAGAGGTTCCTGCCGCTGAACCTCCTCAGAAGAGGAGCAAGAGGGCACAGAAGGTGCTTCCAGGTTTGTAAACTTTTACTTTGAGGACAAGAAGAATACTATCCTTTAGAGCAAGCTCACTGGCATGCGGGTGGGTGCATGGGTGGTGGGCGCTGGCAGTCAGGCACAAACAGTGGGCATCAGCAGGTGGCGGCAGATGTCTGCCACAGAGAGAGAGGGCATGGGGGGCTCTTCCAGCAGTCAGGCATGAGCTGAAGCAAGCACCCACCCAAACACGTGCCAGCCATCCGTAGCAAAGGTCTCCAGTTGCCATTGCCATCCCTTGCACCACAAGAAGGGCAGCAAGGGTCTTTCCAGTTGCCATCAATACTAGCACCCCAAGGAGGGCAGGATTTGCACGTGCCAGCCAGGGTATTTCCATTTGCCATCTCTAGCACCCAAATAAGGTCAGGATTTGCACGTGCCAGCCAGGGTCTTTTGTATTTGCACGTGTTATCCAGGATCACCATCTTCCATTGCCATCCCTAGCACCCCAAGGAGGGAGGACTAGAGGCATCATCATATATCCATGATATTACTTAGGTGTTCTTTATGTGTTCCTGTTTCAGAGAGGGTGAGGATGAGGAATCCAATGCCAGTGCCAGGTGCAGGACACCAAGGCGGAGGTCGCCAGTGCCACCCCCAGACAGTGGGAGGACAAGGTCCAATGTCTGGCAGTGGTATGAGAAGGGTGACAATACACCGTCTGCAAGGTAAGGCAACGGAGCTGGAACAACATGGAATGGATTGCCCTATGACCAGTTAGGAACGGATATCCCCTGCAGAGAGAAAAATAGCCACCTACCCACTTGTGGAGACAGAATGCAGGCAGGGCTTGACAGACCATTGGTCTGACACAGTATGGCACTTCTTATGTTCCTATCTTTTTATGTTCTTTAGATCTGCAGCAGAAGCTTTAAAAGGCACTGCCAGGGGACCACATCGGTACTGATAGCCCATGTTGAGAAGCTCCATGGCAAGATAGTGAGGCGGCATGACTTCGGCATGGCCGTGAAGCTGGACCATCAGCACCAGAAGAAGGGGGGAAGGCACACCAGAAGGGACACCATGTAGCCCTTCCCCCTCCTCCAGCTCTGATGTGGAGTCCCCCAGGCCCTGGGAGTCTGCAGCGGCAAGGATCTTTCGGGCCAAAGTGGAGAGGCATACCCGGGACTTTGTAGATGGCCTACGGCTGCATGCAGCCACCATGGAGAACCGCCTGGTGGAAAAGTTCCTACTCTAAATAAATCCCAAAACAGGGGAAGGTAAATCAGGGATGGAATATATAGAGGGAAAGGATTCAATAAATGGGGAGGAAGAACACAGGGAGGGGTAAAAAATAAAAATAATGCCTAAATCTATCTAATATAATATAAATAAATGATAATATGGAGGTAAATGGGTTGGATGGGTGGAATAGGACGAGGATGGCAATGGATTGGGGAGGTGGGAGGTACACAAACTGCTGGGAGAGGAAGCCTTCTGAAAATGCCTGCTGTCGGAAACAATGACTAGCTCAGAAGGTGTTGGAAAGGGGGAGGGCAATGAGTTTTGTTACTTGCTGTGCCCGCCTCACCGCAAGCCCATTCGCTCCATGCAGCCCAGATCATGGCCAATTGCAGCCTGCGAAGCCAGTGGTCTGAGGAGAAAAGGGATGGTGATTGGGCAGACTGGTTGCTATGCCAAGCCTCTCCACCCCTGGTGCCTGGAAGTCTACTCCTCTGCTGACTCCCCCTCCCTGTCACGTTTTGCCTTCCAGTGACACGTTTTTGCCACCTGAACTCATGTGAACTTGATCTGAACCGACCGAACAGTTCGGTCATTTCAGAGTTCGGTATCATTATCAGGTTCGGTTCAGGTTCAGTCATCTGAATGGACCGAGTTCGGTTCGAACTTCTGAACCGCGTTCGCCCATCCCTACTGATGTATGCCTGAGTGGCAAAACAATGTTGTTGTTGAAAGACTGGGAACCACTTACCCCGTCCTCCAGTGCCTCACATCTGTGAGTGCGGGAAAGGCACCCAGTCTTTCAAAGTGATAGGGAGTCAGGGTGCTTTTAGACCAGTGGGTTGCTGTTGTGTGACCCGTTCGCGCAATTTTTCAAAATCCCGCAAGACAGACTTTAGATGAGCTGATGGCTGCAATCAGGCACATGAAAGACGGTCATGCATTGTTTGCTGACCGCAAATTAAATACCTCACAATTGAGGTATTTAATTCACGGTCGGTAAACAATGAATTTGGCTCAACTGTTTGGCTCCCAGGCATTCGCTCCTGAATTGCTGACAATGCAGCTCCTTGTGGTATACCGGGGAGCTGTGGTGGATGAAGCAGGAAGGACGACCGTTAGAGCGATGGTGGTATCATTCACATTCTGAAGTTTACTGATTGCGGCATAGAGCCTGGTTACGTGCCTATGCCGTTGTGGTGCGGACAGCAAAGAAGGTTTTCTTCACTGCCCTCATTGTGTCCGCTAAGTCCTGCCCAGATGAGCTGTTCTGGGTGGTGAGGGGGCTGGTAAGTCTGGCCTCCCTCCACCTGGACATAGAACCATCAAATGCTTTCTGTGATTTGTTTGTGGACTTTTTTACAGAAAAAAATCACTCAAATTCACCAGCTTTGATGCAACTTTTTTAGCAGGGAACAGGTCAGAGGTAGTAAAAGCCCCTTCTTGTCCTGTTTTATGGGATGAGTTTCGGGCGGTATAGCCCTCAGATGAGGGAGATGCTCTTGGGAGTGTTTGAGCCACCTATTGTGAATTAGATCCATGCCCGTCCTGGCTGGTTAAGGCTAGCCGGGAGACACTGGGGCCATTGCTGGCGGGGATAGTCAATGTCTCTCTTGGAGAGGGCAGGGTGCCAGGATGTCTCCAGGAGGTGGTGGTGCAGTCCCTGCTCAAGAAACCATCTTTGGGTGTTGACGCCCCTGCCAGTTATCGGCCAGTCTCTAACCTTCCCTTTTTTGGAAGGTTATTGAACAGGTGGTGGCTCAGCAGCTACAGGGGCATTTGGACTGGGTTAATTTTCTCGAACCCTTGCAGTCGGTCTTTTGTCTGGGTTATGGCATGGAGACTGCACTTGTCGCCTTGGACAACAACCTCTCCCATGAGTTGGACCGGGGTCGTTTGACTCTGTTGATCCTGTTAGATCTCTCAGCTGCATTTGATACTGTTGATCATGATTTGTTGGTGACCCGGATGCGGGTCCGGGCAGGGATTGGCAGGACTGTTCTTGAATGGTTCCTCTCTTTCCTGGCTGGGAGAACCCAGTGTGTGATGCTGGGGGAGTTTTCATCTCCCCCACCTCTCCCAGGGCCTCACATGTGGAGTACCGCAGGGTTCCATCTTACCCCCTCTCCTATTCAATGTGTACATACAGCCTCTGGGAGAGGTTGCTAGGGAGTATGGAGTGAGATGTCATCAATATGCTGATGACACCCAGCTATATCTCTCATTTTCCTCCAACTCAGTCCCTGCAGTCTCGGTGCTTACCTAGTGTTTGTCCACTGTGGGGGATTGGATGAGGGTGAGTCACCTGAGGCTAAATCCTGACAAGATGGAGGTGATGGTTGTGGAGAGGGCCAAGGGAGTGGTGGCCCCCATCATTGATAGTGTCCACCCTCCCCTGGTTTCTCAGGTCCGGAGTCTGGGGGTGCTCCTAGATCCACAGCTCCGCCTGGATGCCCAGGTGGCAGCTGTGGCGAAGGGAGCATTTTGCCAGTTACATCTGGTGTCGACTTAGGCCGTATGTCTCAGCCCCGGATCTTGCCACAGTCATCCATGCTTTTATTTCCTTGAGACTGGATTACTGCAACGCGCTCTATGTGGGGCTACCCTTGTTGCTGGTTCAGAAGCTGCAGCTGGTGCAGAATGCAGCGGCCCATCTCTTGACGAAGATTGGCCGATGCAAGCATATTACATCAGTGCTTTGCTCTCTGCACTGGCTGCTGGTAGGTTTCCAGACCCAATTCAAGGTGTTGGTGTTGACCTTTAAAGCCCTAAATGGCTTGGGACCCACCTATCTGTTGGACCGCCTCACCCTCTGGGTTCTGAAGCGACCTCTGCGGTTGTCTGGGGGCACCCTCCTCGAGGTCCCCCGGGTTTTCCTGGGTGTCCACTATGAGGAAGGTGTTCTCCGTGGCTGTGGAATTCCCTCCCATCGGAGATCTGCCTGGCTTCCGGCCTCCCCTCTTTCCGCAGACAATGTAAGACCTGGCTGTTCTGCCAGGCCTTTCCCAAAGGAGATGGGTTGGGTGGGTTGGATTAGGGTAGGGTAGGGGAGGATGGGGTTTTATATTGTTGTTTTAATTGTAATTATTATTGTTTATTTCAATGTTTTTAAATGTTTTTTAAATGTTGTGAGCCGCCTCGAGATGTCTGAGGCAGGAGGGGGGCGGCATATAAATGTTAATATAAATGTATATATTAAATGTATGATTAATTATTTATTAATTAATATACATTTATTATTAATTAATATAAATTGTTATATATATATATATAGGTGGCAGATCGTGTGGGCACACATGTTCTTTTTCTAATTCTGGTGGGCTGCAGATTGTGGGGGCACAGATGTGGTCTCTCTCTCTCATTCTGGTGGGTGGCAGCTTTAGCTGCATGTGCCTCTCTCTCATTCTAGAAGCATGGTGAGTCTGGTTCTGGCAGGTGGCAGTATGGACAGGGCACACCTCTCATTCTATCAGCAGGGAGCGTGTGTGTCTTTCTCTCTGGTTCTGGTTGGTGGAAGCTTGGACAGGGTGCAACTGCTCTCATTCTTACTAGTTGATGAGAAGGAGAGCAGTTCCTGGGCCACCTTGGCCAGGACCTACTATATATGGCCTTCTGCACCCAGTACTGCAATGGGGCACTGCTGGAATCCACAAAAGGATCCTCCAGATACGTAGCCACCACACTCTTTACAGAATCAGGCTCCTTGCAGATGTGGCTGCTGCTGTTGCCAACCACTTCCCCAATGTCCTGTACCCAATAGTGCCAGCTCTGGTGTGCTCCAGAGGGTGGTGGCTAAAATGATGCTGCTGTCCCTGCTGCTAGCCTTGCTGCTGGGGGTGCTCTGAATCTCATCCCCTCTGCTGCTTTCCTCTTCCTCAGGGCCCTGCTTCTGCTGTATGGCACTCTATGACCTCTGCACCCTCTCCACCAGTGCATGCTTCCTCAGGGTGAAGTCTGGGGAGCAAGCTACCACACTGCCCTTCACCCGGGGGTTCAGCATGCTGGCAAGAATGTATTCCTCCTTCTCAACCAGCATGTCAAAGTGCTTCCTCAGCAACTCCTGTAACCTTCATACAAGGGCCTCACCTTCATGTATGGCAAGATGTTCTTTCAGCCCATGATCCTGGTCCCTCAAAAACCTTGCCAATTTCCTACCTAGAATCTGGATGAAGGGGATGAACTGGCTCAGGGTGGTCGTTGAGGGTCTCTATCAAATCCTTAAAGGGCTAAATGATGTGTTGCTGCTCCACCAGACACGCCAGCATGAGGGAGGTGGAGTTTCACTTTGTGCTAATGTCCTGCATGGGACAGTCATCCTGTACCCCAGATCTACCTGCTTCTCAACAAGTGACTGCCCTTCACACTCCTGTTGAAGTAGCCCTTGCTCTTCCTGCCCTTTTCAATCAGTGAGGGAAGGGGTTCACCAGGTCCCTCCTCCTTCAGGCTCAGGACATCCCTCACCACAAGGTGAAGTGTGTGGGCAGTAGGGGTGGGCGTACCGGTAAATCCGGTATCCGATAATGCCGGTACTGGGCGTACTGGCATTATCGGATTCAACCTGGTAAATCTGGTCCCGTTACCAGATTCCGGGTACCGGATTTTTTTACATTGCAGCCATTTAAATGAATGGCTGCAATGTAAGTCCCACCCAAAAAGTTTTTTAAAAAACCCTCCCCGAGTCCAGGCTGCGCGGGTGGAAGGGGGGACACCCCCCCACCCACCCTGCCCAGCCTGGATTTTTGTTTAAAAAAAGAGCTGCCCCCCCCAGCACCAGCGGCCACGGCGTCCCAGCAGCCATCAGTAAGTATAGACCCGATCCCTGGGGGGGGTGTTTAACACCCCCCCAACCCCCCAGGGATCACCCCTACTACAAGTGACAGTTTTGCTGTACCTTTGCGGAGCTCCGGGTGCAGCGGCAACGGTGGCAGGCGGTCCGGAGGCCTCAGCGCCGGCTGTGGCTGCCGGCATCAGAGATGCTCTAGGCCTTCCGAGGAACTTCCGGGTTTTCCCGGAAGGCCTAGAGCATCTCTGACGCCAGCAGCCACAGCCGGTGCTGAAGCCGCTGGACCGCCCGCCGCCGCCGCCGCTGCACCCGGAGCTCTGCAAAGGTACACAGCACTGTCACTTGTAGTAGGGTGATCCCTGGGGGTTTGGGGGGGTGTTAAACACCCCCCCAGGGATCGGGTCTATACTTACCGGCGGCTGCGGGGACGCCGCGGCCGCTGGTGCTGGGGGGGCGGCTCTTTTTTTTAACAAAAATCCAGGCTGGGCAGGGTGGGTGGGGGGTGTCCCCCCTTCCACCCACGCAGCCTGGGAGGGGGAGGGGGGAGGAATTCTGGAATTGTATTCCATTGATTTCAATGGGGACACAGTGCCCCATTGAAATCAATTAAATAAAACCGGTACCGGATACCGGATTTAATCCGAGAATTCGGTTCTTTGAGAACCGGAAACCGGTAAATCCGGTATCCGGTAATTGCCCCTGGGTCCCACCTCTAGTGGGCAGCACTGGGGATGCTCACAAACCAACCATCCCGCATTACGTTTCTCCATTGTCTGTCACCACAAACCCACTACTGAATGGTGTTTCTGCCATTAGCCACCTCTCCATCATGGTTTTCAGGGCTTTCAGAATGTTCACGAAAGTGTGGCTATGGTCTATGACCTGGGTGTGAAGCAGGGCCCACCTGTACCTTGCCCTTTCACAACTGCCCCCTACTGCTCTTCCTCCTACCACCCACTGCAGCCACCAATGTGCAGCCAGGACCAGGTAGGCATGCTATGCATTTCTGCTGATCCAGATGTCAATTGTAAAATGCACAACAGGCTCACCTGCACTGGCCAGCTACTCCTGTAACTGCTCCCTGGCTGTCTGGTACAGGGAGGGCACCACCCACCTGCTGAAGGTGGTGTGTGAGAACTTCTGGTCATGGGATGCCAGCAGTGCCATCAGATGGGGAAGTCCATGCTCTCCATGATGGTGAAGGCCTCATAATCCATAGCAATCATCTCACCCATCCACCTGGTGATTGTATTGCCACTGGATGACACCCTCTCCAGTGTGGCACTTGCCCCCACGCCAGCTCCTCCATGGTGGCCTGCCAATGCTGCTTCTGCTGATGCACATAGGGAGGGGGAGGTTAGACGAGGGCTGAAATGAAAATAGTATCAGTTCTCATGAGGATCTCATGAGTTTCTCATGAGTTTCTTGCAAACCCAGCAAGATCTCACAAGATCTCACTATGGTTTGTGAAAATCTCACAAGATTCTCAAAAACACTCTGTGCATGTGCAAAATTACCACCACAACCATTCTTTGCATGCAAGGCCCCTGGCAGCCATTTTTCACATGCACAGAGCTGGTTTTCAGCCATGCAAGATTCTCGCAAGAACAGGTTGAGAACTGGCCAATTCTCAACCCATTCTCGTTCTTGAAAATCTTGGAGAGAACCCAGTTCTTACCGAGCTTTGTGAGAATTGTGAGGGCGAGTTTCAACCCTCCTTGAGATGGAGCCTGCTCTGCCTGGTTCCTCTCCTTCCCCTTCCCAAGTGTAGGAGGATTAGAGCAGGGAACCCACTGCTGTCTAGTTTGCCCGGCAGCTCTTTCAACAGCAGAGTTCAGTAGTGGGTTTTCATTTGGGAGTCCATCCCTCTGTCAGTGAAGGCCCCTTGTATCTTGCCATGACTGATGCACTTCTCACAATAGTTGCACTTTACCTCTCCTGCATGACCCCCCCCCCCCAACTGACTAAATGAGCTCACATAGTCCACCTGTGGGGCTCTCTCTTAGGGGGACAAAAGAGGTGGACATGCAGAGACCTCAGGAGGAACAGCAGGTATGTCCTCCTCCTCCTCACTCCCCTGATCCTCCACCAAGGGCTATAGAAGGAGATCCACCCCATGCTACTCCTACAACTGCTACTGTTGTTGCTGCTGTTCCTGTTAAACTGAGTTTCTGGGGAATATGAGAGGATATCCTGCTGCTAGCAGCTGAAGAGGGGATGATTACGTTCTTCTTGGGTTGCTGCCGGGGGGCAGGATGAGCCCAAACAACTCCGCCCCAACTCCAGTTTCCCACTGGTGGACACCCTCTAGATTGGGCCTGGAGAGAAGCCTGCCCAACTGGATCTCTATCTCTATATCTATCTGTAATCTATGAGCATGATCCAGCTCCCATTGAAGTCAGTGGCTAAACTCCCATTGAAATGTAGGGAGCTGGATCTCACTCTATATCCCAGGTGTCTACTTTGAGGAGGACGTTCTCCATGGCTACGGAAGTCCCTCCCATTGGAGATCTGCTTGGCTGCCGACCTCCCCTCTTTCGGCAGACAATGTAAGACCTGACTGTTCCTCCAGGCCTTTCCCGAGGGAGATGGGGCAGGTGGGTTGGGTTGGGGGGGCGGGGGGGATATGGGGTTTTACATTGTTTTAACTGAAATTACTATTTTATTTTAATTTTTTAATGTTTAGAATGTTTTCATATGTTGTGAGCTGCCCTGAGATGCCTGAGGCAGGAGGGGGCGTCATATCAATTGTAAAAATAAATAAATAAAATATCTGCCTGTCTGTGCGTATAGGTATGAATATATGTATATAAGTATATATCTGAAAACACTAGGTGATTAGATAAATATAGATATAGGTGTAGGTGAAGGCAGACAGATAGATAACCGATGTCCTACAGGGGAGGGTTATCCTGAATAATGGGAGATAAGAATTGTGGAAGGAAATGGTTAAAGGTAGTGGGATTGGGTTTGGTTCAAAAGGGTAGTGTAAGAATGAGTGTTGGAGTGATGGGTTTGAGGAAGGGAGGAGGAAACAGTGAGGGCTAGGGAAGATTTTTGCTCGAGAGCAGTGTCTTGCAGATGCCACCTGACAAGCAAGAGACTAACACAGAATAAGTGCAATCAGGCTGGCTATGGCAATATAAAGCTTTCCCAGTGCCCTTCCAGAGCGCCTGTGATTGGTTCTGAGAGGCTGGAATCACTGAGCAATCAATAAGTGCTATGCCACTGTCTGGGATGTGCTTGCAATACCCATTTGCTAGTCGAGACGCCAATCATGTCTCCTGGCTCCATGTCTGCTCCCTCCTCCCCTCCCAGAAGTTGTTTACAAGTTTTCCTCACCAAAATGGCCATCAGGAGGGCCAGGCAAAAATCAAAATAATGAAAATGTTTTAATTTTATTTTAGTTATCATAAAAACAAAAAGAACATCCCTAGCAGATACCCACTTCACCTCTACTGATAACTCCCAGTGTCACAAAGTCATAACTATCCACACAGAGTCACCAAGTCATACCTATCCATATAGACACCCACTTCACCTCCACTGATATCATCCAGACTTACAAATGAAGGTGCTTCTTTCCTTGCAGCTATAGCTGTTTCCCTCTGCAGCAGCAGACAAAAGAGACCTGCTTAGTATTGTTCTCTGAGTATGCATCTTGGAAGCGGTGTGTGTATCCCCATTATACAAGGTACTTGACTGAACCACCCCCCCCACAGTATTTGGGTCTGTCTATCAAGAATTTTGGACCTGGTTCTATGAGCGTCTGAGCAACCACACAACTCCTTTTGACTTAATAAGGAGTTACAGCTGTTTGGCACTTTTGAAAAACAGGTAGGTGGCTCAGTTTGGACACCCAAAATCAGAAATCATTTGTAAAAGTTGTGGGCTTTGTGTGCAGCTATACGTAGAACCTCCCGAACGACTCCTCTTCACATGGTTGTTTTGGAAAGGGTGTAGGGTACGTTTTGGAAACTGGAGTCAAATAATGAGTTGAAGATGTTGTGTGTGCTTGTATAGGGAGTAGGAAGTGTGAGTGTGTGTGTGTGTGTGTATGTGCGCGCGCGCACATACACATGCATACATTTGTATGTGTGTTTAGGAATTATACTGTTTACAGAGTGTAACACACACACACTCAAATTTCAGTTCTAAGTTTTCCATCACCGTGAGTGATGGTCACTCCAGAAACACTGCAGTATCAGGAACACCTTCTTATTTCCTCCAGTCCCAAGTTTAGCTTATGTATCTTCCTGCATAGCCATTGAAAGTCAATAAATAGAATCAAGTTTCATAGAATTCTCATCTCACCTAGTGCGTGTCTCTTTCACTGAGATTATAAATGTGTCTGTCTCTTATCTTTTGAAATTTGCATGCATCACATTTACATGATAAGCTGTGTTCCACAGATAAGTCAACAGCCCTCCAGAATTTCCAAATCTTATCAAACAAAGCTGCTTCAGAAACTGAATCTCATAACTGCTAAAAAATTCAAAGCACCTGCCATTATGCTTCCAGTGTTATATATCATCTTAAAAGATTTCAAATTTCTGGTGATTTATTTTTAAGTTAAGCAGCACTTTCCCCTATTTTTTCCTTCAACAGTTTTATCCCAGTATCACTCCTATCGTTGAAAATAAGGACATAATGTAATCTATGCTTGGTCTGAGCAATAGACTATATATCCACTATCACTGTTGTTGGCCAGTATTGGATGTTGCAGAACAAGAATGCAACAATAAGTAACGTGTGGAGTAGGAATGCAGTGGCTAGAGCATTTGCTAACCAAGAGTAATACTCGCATTTCTGGGCACCCCCAGGGAGCCCCCATCAGGTACCTCACCCATCCTTTACCCAGCCCGCATCAAGTTCCTAGATGCCCAAAATGCAGGTCTTTTCCAGGACTTTCTAGGATGGATTGGGAAGCTTGTGTTCTCACACGCTCTACAGACTGACTCATCCACCCTGCTGTACCACTGCTCCTGCTGCTCCTCCCAGCCTGACCCACTGCACAGCTGAGCTGGCACCACACCACAATCCCCATAGTGACTCAGGCCTCTTCCAGTATACATGATCCACACACAACTTTATGCACTGCCGCTATGGGGAATGTGGCTCAGCTAAGCAGCAGGCTGGTCTGGAAGGAGCAGTGGTAACAGCTATGCAGCCACACAGGAAAATCAGCCTGGGGAGTGTGCAGGTATTGACTTCAAGTACCAATTGGTGCCCTAATGTCATCAGGTCAATTCCGGCACTCCAAATTTGACAGGGTGCCAGTTTTTCTGGGTACCCTCTTTCAGCTCTAATGTGGAGTCAAGTCATCAAGTTTCTTTATTTACATAGCCAATGGCCATAGCAGAAAAAACTTTGTATACAAGACAATATACAAATACAAAATCCCATATATATATAAAATTACAAACTAATAATATTCACTTACACAACCACAAAACTCTCCCAGCTAATTAATCATGTTGGAAGTTTAAGAACTTCTTCCTAGCATAAAAATCTGCCAGCAAGAAAGCCATGTCAGTTTGTGTAACCGCAGGTTTATAATCCGACAAAAACCAAAACAATAACTCAGTGGACGTTTTGCCCAGTAAATGATCCAAAAACTCAGACAGAAATTTGGTCCTTTGACTGTCATAGAGGTTACAGTAAAATAAAATATGCCCAACAGATTCCACTTCTAAATTATCAAAAGGGCATTTCCTCAAGTAATAAGGGAGTTGGCTGCACCTACCCTCCAGGACTCGCGAGGGAAGCACATTAAATCTAGCACACATTAAATTGTATGCTTTCATAGGCAAACATTCAACTGTCAAGTATCTAGCAATAGATCCCGCATCTGGAGCCAACCCACTATAGCTGACCAGTGGGGCAGAGGAAGAAACCACTGCACAGTCCTCTGTCTATTCAAATCATTTATCCTCCTACAAACCTCTGTTTTTGCAGCAGCTAGACCTTTTGAAAGCAAATAAGATATAGAAAAGTCCATCAGAGTGAGCTTAGTCACTATTTGTTTGCTCCACGAACTTACATGAGAATCTTTCAAAAGGTATGGAAATAAGCCTAAATTTTGCTGTAGACTTGAACAAAGCCTTGTATCAAAGGCCATCTTCGAAACATCATGGTTGCATGCTGTTTGTCCCAACTCTAAGTGCACAGCTGCTGAAGGTACAGCACACGGGACATTTAACAGGGCTCTCAGAAATTTGGATTGTATAATATTTAAGTTGAAAGGGCGCTGAATAGCCCAAATAGCTGCACCATAGAAAAACTGGGCTACCGAATTAGCCTCTAATACCCTCATACCAGGGACCCAGTAACCGCCACCTTTCTTGTGAAAAAATTGCTAGATCACTGTGGCACTACCTCTAGCCCTAGTGCTGGCTAAATTAAATTGAAGATCCCACTTGAGAAGATTGAAAAAGAACGCCCAAATATTTGTAGAACTTCACTTGGAGAATATTATGCCCTTTTATACACCATTCATAAGTTTTCCTCTCTTTCCCAAAAACCATGGCTTTGGTCTTTGCATAATTGATTTATAGCCTATTTAATCTCACAATATTCAGCCAAGGCTGAGAGCTGTCTTTGAAGACTCAGTCTGGTCCGTGAAAGTATGATTGCATCGTCTGAATAAAGCAGACATCCAACAGCTTGGGATTCTAATTTAGGAGGAAAAAAAGTTTCATTTGCCATAACGGAAATTAAATCATTCACAAAAAAGTTAAACAGGATAGGTGTCGAAACACAGCCCTGCCGAACCCCTGTGTAGATGTTTATACACTTGGATAGCCATCCTGTCTGGTTTAATCTAACTGCCAAAGTGGTTTGGGATGCTGAGCTTTAAGCAAAAAAAGCAGTTGTTTATCTATTGAGGAGTTCCCCAAATTAGCCCAGAGAAGCTCTCTGTCTATAGAATCAAAGGCTGCCTTTAGATTCCCAAAGGCACAAAAAAAGGCTCCTGTTTAGGTTTACATATTTTTCAGCCAAATGGAACAATATCAGGCAATGGGTGAAAACAGACATGACATTAACCACCCTTTAACCACTGTTGGTGGTTATTTATGCATGGGTGAAAACAGACATGATTATAGGCCAATCAGTTTGTTAAGTATTATCAGCAAACTTTACACCAAACATTTACAGATCCGATTAATTTTATGACTCACGGAAAATAAGATTATTTCACCAGAACAAGCTGGATTAAAAAAAACAAAAATGTGCTACAATACATCTTTGGGTGAAAACAGACATGACGCTAACCACCCTTTAACCACCCTTGGTGGTTATTTATGCATGTTGCAGGGCTGTATTGGTGCCCTCTGGAGCCCTGAAACATGAATAAATGACCACCAAGGGTGGTAAAATGGTGGTTAGCGTCATGTCTGTTTTCACCCTAAGATGTATTGTAGCACATTTTTGTTTTTTTTAATCCAGCTTGTTCTGGTGAAATAATCTTATTTTCCGTGAGTCATAAAATTAATCGGATCTGTAAATGTTTGGTGTAAAGTTTGCTGATAATACTTAACAAACTGATTGGCCTATAATTCCCAGGTAGAGCCCTCGAACCACTTTTATACACTGGAACTACTATAGCATCCCCCCATCCCTCAGGAATAAATCAATCCGATCAATGTGTCTAAATAAGGCCACCAACAGCAATTTCCTGTTCTGTTACCAGGAGCCAAACAGGAAGATCTTGATCAAGAGAGAACAGAATTTCTGAAGAGGTTTATAGGGGGAAATAGAGTGGAAATGAGTTTCCCAAGCATTTTTTGGTACAGGCAAGATGAATACACATCTTTCCCTATTCAGAGAGCCATTTATGATTTTCCAAAAAAAATTGGAATCCCCAGACTGAACCACAGAGACCAAGGAATCCCAAAGTCCTAATGTATATGCCCTTTTCTTCTTCTGAACCAGATCTCTATAAAGTTTTTTAAGTACGAAGAATTCACTAGGTATCGTTGGCAAAACACCTGTTCTATAGAGATCATACTTTTCCATCATTCCATATTTTGCAGCCCTGCATTCTGAGTCATACCATGGTTTGGAAATTTTACTCAAAATTCCAACATTGTGGTTACCAGTGCTCTGTTTAGAAAGGTAAGGTTGTAAAAGTTTAATAAAAAGATCATATTCCTTAACCACAACACAAGGTGAGGGATCTTCCATTATGACAGATTTAACCCTGGTGTAGTCCTGTGCATTAAGGACATTAATAAACAAATCTGACAAACCCTTTGTCCAACAAACTTTAGTGTGCTGCTCAGCCGAGGCTAGCGTGTCCACAGACAGTGTGTCATATGCTATACTATCATGGGTTTCCCTGACATTTAAAAGAACTATCAAGGGGAGATGGTCACTATAAAAAGTCGGAACAACACAACATTTATTTATGAGAGGGATCAAGTTAGCTGATAACACTACATAGTCGACAACACTGGTTCCCTGATGGGAAACACACATGTATTCTCCTTCTAAGTCATCTACTAAGGAGCCATTTAAGATGAACAGGTTAGACTTAACAAGAAAATTAGCCATTGAGATAGCCATTGAGATACTCGATGAATTAATACTTGAGTCCTTGGAATTTCTAATTAATAACCCTTGGGCATTTCCTCCGAGCTCAAGATTACTGGCTAAACATAAAGCTTCATCATTTGGGCCAATGAGAACATTTAAGTCGCCGGCCATCACTAACTTTGCTGAGGAAAACTTATTCAAAAGATCCTCAACAAAGGCCTCCAATTGCGACCATAAAGAAATCTTAAAACTTCTGGCATTAATTGGGGGGGGGGGGGG
>QEPC01011113.1:3065190-3123127 GCA_003113815.1 Sphenodon punctatus | reverse complement strand
TTGTGCTCATTGCCCACGCCTGGGGATGATTTCCTTTGATCCCGGGCGGCAGCTGGCGTCCAGACGTGACTTTTGGTTGATCACGGGTGGGGATATCGTTCACCACGCGTCCACGGGAATTGGTTCGGCTAGCCCGGGAAGTGTGGTTGGAATTGGCCCCGCGCGGGTGTTCAGCATGGTGAACATCTGGCGGCCGCAGAACAGACGTTCACGCCGCCTTGGCCCTGCCGTGGGGTTCACCGTAGTTCACTGTGGTTCAGCGTGATCTCATCACATCTGAAATCACCCACAGTGAACAAGATCCATGCCCATCCTGAATGATGAAAACCAGCCAGGAGATGTTAGGGGTGTTGCTGGCTTGGGTTGTCAGTGCCTCACTTCAGGACGGCAGAGTTCCTAATGAACTTAAAACTCTGGTCATCCTTCCCCTGCTCAAGAAACCATATTTGAAGCAATTTTTGCAAGTCACTGAGAAAAATGTGTGTGTGTGGGAGGGGTTTTCTCCAAGGGAATGCCCTGGTAGGGGATGTGGGAGACATCCCATCCCCCCTGCCTGACTAGGAAAGTGCTTCAGAAAAAGCCCCCCAAGCCCCTTTGCAAAGTCTTGCACTGGAGGCGGGGGTGGGGGGAATCCTGGTCTCTCCACCAGTGTAGGGAAACCTCAGGGGTCCCATCTCTCCTGGAAATGCTGCCCCTTTGAAAGCCCTCAAATAGCTGTCTTGCCAGTTTCAGGCTGAAATTGACCAGGCAGCCACTTGTGGCTTTGGAAAGGGCAACTCTAGTAGATCAGAGTAGTCCTTTACAAAGCTGGTTTCCCGAGGGGCTGCCCTGGCAGGGAAGGTCCCCAGCTCCATCTGGCAGGGGTGTCCCTCAGGAAAGGCCCCCCAAATCTCTCTGCAAAGAACAGCACTGGGGAATAGATCAGATCCCCTGGCACATGGCTTTGTAAAGCAAAGACCCTACAAGCCTTTGTAACTGACAAGCCCCAGTGCTGAGGGTCAGTACTTGTCAGTTACAAAGGCTAACAAGTTCTCAACCATGCCCTCACATCCCCAAGCGTGCCTCCAGCCATGTCATTACCTGAACATCAGGCTCGCTGCCCCCTCCACCTTCCCTGTCATGAGTGAGAGACATTGTGACCCCATTAATGTGCTACAAACTGGATGGGATTCATCACCACTGGGAAGCTATGACAGGGTGCAACCTCCCAGGGAAGGACAGACCCAGGTGTGCAGTGACCAAAGGGCAGCAAAAAGCTGCCATTTCTCATCTCTGTCTTGTTTCCCAGGATGATCTGAGAAATGGGTTTCTCACCTAGAAAATCAAAAACACCAAAATTGAGATTCATCACTAACTCTGATGACAGCCCCCATTCCCACTTTGAAGCATGTAACCATCACAATCTGGAAACTAGCAACACTGGACTCTAGCCACTCCATGCCCCAACAGTTTAGGGTGGGCTGATCCACCATGGCCTCCATAGCAGTGGAGGTCTTCCAGGCCATCCGGGATGTGCTGCTGGTCTGGGTGGTCTGATTGGTTGATCCCTAGGAGGACATTGAGGGCTTTCTGGGGTTATGGTCCCCTCCATTGCATCAGAACAATCAACAGTCACCATTTCACCACCATCCAGCCAACACAAAGCCATGATGACATCATAAAACAGAAGGAGTCAGTCGTACTTCAGAGGGTCGTGGATTACTGGAGAAGATGCATAGACATCATGGCTGCCTGGTTCGGCTGTGACCATGACTCCTGCATTCTCCACCACTCACCCCTTTGTGGCCACATGTACTCTGGGTAATTTGTGCCCAACCACCTGGCATGCATTGAGGGAGTAGTTATAGGGCCCATTAGTCTGAAGAACGTGCCATACTCTTCATAAGCCATGGCATATGAAGTCCTATGGCATGCCCCACACTGATGAGGAACACTTTTTCAACTGGCAGTTGAGCACCACCCATGAGCTGAGGCATGGTGGAGATAGTATTCAGGGTCCTAAAGCAGAACTGGTGATGCCTTGTGACATGTGTAGATTTTAAGGTGCAGTCTGCCCCTTGATGATCTTTCCAGCTTGTGTCTAACAGCTTTTTCAAGACTAATGGGGCCACTTTGGACAACCTACCCCTCGTTCCACATGACCTCTCTTGAACCAGGACACCTACAGTCTGGGAGGAGAGGTGCCTGTCTGTAGCAAGAAGGCACTGTGCAGACAGATAAGCCACATGGCTGATTCCCCGCCCCCCCGTAAATGCTATAACCTGTTCTGTTAAGAATAGCCTGTGCATATATATGTATAGTGTGTGTGTGTGTGTGTGTGTGTGTGTGTGTGTGTGTGTGTGTGTAGTAAAACCTGGTGAAAGAACATTTCAAACATTTTGTACTCATTACATCATTCAATATATTTAGTTTTTATGAATAAAAAAATAATGTATTTGGTCAGCAAGAGCCATTCGGGTTTCAATGGAAAAATTTGAGTATTAATTTCTTAAAATGTTAATCTCTCAATATATAGAAACAAATATAGGTATTTATGAAGTTTTAACAGTTAAAGTCTTTATATATAAGAATATATTAACAGTCATATGTTTGAAGTTAAAACCATAAAATATTATTCATTTTCAGTGCATGCCATGTGACCTTTTCCTTTATTTTTTGTTTTTAATTTTAACTAAATTTTAGTCCACATAGACCCAAATGTAAAAGTAATGTAGAATTTTTTTGAGACAGATCTAGGATTAATGATATCCATGTTAAATATCTATGCCAATCATGTATGATAGTGGATAAAAGCATATTATACTGATTTAGCTCTTACAGATCAGACAGCAAAGATTGCCTGTGTAGCTTTATATTATGACATAGGGTCTGGTCTGGTATCTGTCAATAAGTGAGATTTAATACAGAGTAAATACTCTGACAAGAATTAAATTAAGGAAGAGGAAAATGTGGAATAGAAATCAGCTAGCAGACAAGAAACTACTGGGTGAAGCTGTCTACGGGTGTTTTTACACACATATTTCTCCTGCATGTTTATTATTACATCTTGAACTTTTTGTGTGTCTAAATCACTCATCCAGATCTTAAACATCTGGCTCTTTGAACTTCTGCATAGAATTTCTCCCAAAACGTGTGTGCAAAAAGTTCTCCTGGTAAACTGCTTTTCTCCAGGCAGCTGTGGTCACTCGGTTTCCATGGGAGCCTGCCATGTCTACAGCTACGGCTATGTTAGGCTGCCTCAGTGCAATATTTGTGTGAATAATACAACCAGGAACTGCCTCAGGGCAGTGTGTGTGTGTGAAAAATGCATCTGAAACTTACTTGTAGACTTGTCAACCCAGAAGATTGAAAAATCTGGCACTTTAAGGTGTGTCTAAAAATGCCCAACATTAAGCTTGAGACTCTATTAAGGATCTGCACCATGAATTGTTGGGACTGCTCTGGCAATTCATAGTGCAAATCCTTAATAGACTCTCTCACTTTATTGATGCTCCTGAAAAAATATGTAGTAAATGTGTGAACATCTACAGAGTCAATGTCTCATCTGGAGTTGATCATAAAGCACCTTAACATGAGGCATTATTTTATGGAACAAGAACAGGAACTAAAGGAACTCCCTGTCCTCTTCCAGCTTTTGAGTAAATCCCCAGGCCTCACTAGTTGCAGTGGCATCAAAATTACCTCTTCTTATGTGGTTAAAGCAGTCAATTAGATCTTTTCAGTGCTCATAAACTACATTTACTTTCCACATGTTGAAGTTCCAGCGTGTGGGCGGGTTCCCTGGGGAGCCTTCTCTTCACTATCATATCCTGTCCTTTTTGGAGATGATGAAAAAATTCTGTTAATCCACTCAATTCTGCAAAACAAACACTCTAACTTTCTTTATATGTAATACAGCTTGTTGAATGATCATATTTAGCTGATGTTCATAGCAGTGTACATAATGAGCATTTAGGTATATAACATGTGTATCCTCTTTTGGAACTCACTCCCACCCCACCCCCACCCCCAATGCTGTTTGCACCATCATAGCTCTGAGCAATCACTTTCTGTTTGTCAGTGTCCTGTGGGAAAACAGCATTCAACTGCTGCAGCAATGCTATGGCAAGGGTTTCTACAGGAGAGTCTTGAAACTGTGTAAAGCTTAAAAAACAAAAGTGCTTTGCCATCAATGTACTGATAAATTAGTACTGACTGGCAATAAGTTCACACATATGTGGTGTCATCAGTCTGAATAGCCACAATTCAGTGCTCTTCAACTCCTGAATTATGAAATCCCTGGCTACTGTGAGCATACAGCCTAGGGGTTCATTTTGGATTGTTTTGGAAGTGTCTTTAAAAACTGTGGCAGTTTTCAAATGCTTCTCCATTGCCGAATCGATGCTGCCAATCAGATGCTGCCAAGGCTCTAAACACTCCTGGGTTCAAAGAGTCCTCAGTCTCATCATGGCCACGCAATGCCAACTCAAAAACATCACAGAACCTAATACAATCAAATATTTTGTAAAGAATATACTGGTTGTTGACAAGTTCCTCATTGTGCTTTCTAATGCTCAGAAGATAACATTCATCCAGTTTTGCCACTATGTCGATTTTAGCAAATGCTGCAAGCTTGAAACAGTTGTCAATATGACCTTTGCATTCTTTGCACTTCTTTATCTTGTTAGCTAGATTCTTTAAGTCTTACACTCCAGTCTCGGTCAACGACATCTTACCACCAAACAGCAAGCATGGAAAACAAAACAATGAAGTCTTTGAAATGCTGCTGCACAGCCACTTCCTCTCATACCATGTTGTGGTATGATATGTTCAGCATGTTCAGAAAGCAAAAACTGTGAGGATAGGCTCAGGAAACTAGCATGTACCTCTGTACATGTGTAAGAGCTGGATTTGAGATGCAGTCACTGTGGCAGCAGTGCGGAGGCCAAAAAAGAGCAGGGAAACCAGGAGGGAGCGAAGGGAGGGTGTACACCCCTCCAGCCATTATAAGGAATCTCCATGTATGGTACCCAAATTGTACAATAGTTCTTCCTAATTATTTGTTTGGGACCTATAAAGGTGAAATGCATATCTCATTAAAATTCTTATCCCTCGATGCTTCAAAATGAATCTGCCTGACTAAATATTTTGCTCTCGTCCATCCAGACATACAAATTGTTTTGTTACATTTAGTTTGGCTTGTTCAGTTTGTGCTATTGCATATTTGCAATACACCAAAAAACTGAACCAAGCAAACCAATAAAACCAGACAAACCTGGTGAACCAAATAAGCCCATGCAAATATCTGGTTCAGATGTGGATATTGCTCAGAAATTCAGTTGCCTGTCCAAATGTGAGAGTAATATCCAGAAATACTGAACTGTTTATTTTTTTTACCACTAGGGATCTAATCACAATGAGTTAAAAGGTATTTGAAAGAGTAATTGCTTGGCATTCTCTAAGTTGTTTGTGTACCCAACACTTGTCTGAATCATGCTACATTTAATGAAGTGTTTGGCAGGTTTAGACTCTGGAGTGAGGACATTATCTTGATCACTTTGCAATGCTTTCTTACACACAAAGCAATCCACAAACATAGGGTGTTGTTCATTCACACATCACACGATAAGTCAATTCCATCTTATTTTTTAAGCTACTGATACACTTCATCTCCACAATCTATTGACTGTGTCCACATAGGTTACCAAATGAAAGGGTTCAAAATAACCTAAAATGTTAGGCAAGTAGGTGGGACAACTTCTGCTTTCCTATTTTGTGGTAACAAAATGGCTACTGCCAAGTGGTCCAAAGGGCTTCTACATACTCTGTAGTGCTTTATGACACCACAAAGTACTGCATAGTTTGCTTAATGGTTGCCTTGCTGCACTTGCAATACCACAAAGAACACCACAAGAGGCCAGGGGTAATTGTAGTTGGACTATTCTTGGTTTTCAGTCACCAAAACCCAACAACCTATCTACATTACTTACCAGAATATGTTTTTGATGTTTGCACTCTAGTCTTTGCCCTGGATTAAAAGAATGTGGTGTAGACCTAAAATAGTAACAGAATAGGTTTGTGGTTCCTCTCCCGCCACCCAATTTTGGACTGAACAACATCCTTTGATAGTTGATTAACTGAGGGTTTCCTGTAATTTCAACTAGTTCATTAGTTTTTGTTTGTTTTCACTCTTTTGTCATTTCATAAAATCATCCCGCTGTGGCCAAAAAGCCTGGAAAAACTGCAAGGCAAAGAGAGCTGGGGGGGAGGGGAGACAGAGAAAGTGCGGGTAAACATGGCGGTGGCAACGTGATCGAGACTGGGGGAGCAGCCTGAAATTTCAGAATAACTGGCTAGCCTGGCCAGTACTATAACTTGTCAGCATGAAGATACTAAAAAACATTGGGAAATTCTTAATGATTGGATTCAAAAAGTAACTAGTGTGGCAGACACTTTAAATAAAAAATTTGATGGAGTCTCTGAAAGGGTTACCAACTTAGAAAACAGGATGGAGGTAAAGGAAGGCCAGAGTCAGTGATGGGAAGACAGGATCCAGGTAATTGAGAAAGCACTGGGGGTGGGTGGGGGGCAATGCAAGATCGAGGATTTGGAATATAGGGGAAGGAGGAACAATTTAAGGATCTGGGGGAAACCTGAGGCCACGGAGGCCCAGAAGGGAAGGGACCTGGTAAACAAAATCCTCAAGGCCATCTTCCCACAAAGTACACATTTACATGAGATTGAAGTGGTCAGGGAACATAAAACCCTGCAGCCCAGACCAAAGGAGGGGGATCCATCCAGAGCACTCATTTTTTGATGCCTATGGTATCAGGATAAAGAACAGATACTGTGGGAGACCAGAAAATCCAAAGATCTGAAATTCAAAGAGTGCAGAGTAACTATACAACCAGACCTGGGCCCTACCACAGTCGCTAGAAGGAATAAATGGTATCAGATACAAGAGAAGTTTGATGTGCAAGGCATCAAAACACAAATCAGATACTCGGCAACATTTTCTTTTCTGCATAAGGAGCATAGAAGGATTTTTTTCGACATCAAGGCACTGGAAAAGTACATGACTGCAAAGATGCCGGAGTTCAGGAATGGAGGAGGGGAAGAACCAGAGGGCCGACCATGACAGATATGTGAGAGCCAGCATGTAAACTGGAGAAATGTAGCTACCAAGATTCTAGGTTGGCATTACAAGAAAGTGAACTTTACATAGTAAGAAATGGATGCAGGACGCTCAGGGAGAGGGCCCATTGGGGGGGATAGCAGAGTACAGACACTCCATGGTTTGCCCCTCGAAGGTTTTTTCCAACCTTCCAGTTGGGAAAGGGAGAGGGAGGGAAAGGGGGGGAGGGAGGTGGGAGGGAATGATGGGGAGGTACAAGGGTTTCAGGGGCTTATGGTTGTAGGTTGCTGTAGACTAGCAGGGAGAGTGTCTGGACAAATGAAGGATAAAGGATATGGCTGAATTTAAAATCTGTACACTGAATGTAAAGGGCTTAAACTGTCCAACCAAGAGGGGAAAAAACATGGCAATATTTAAAGTGGTTAAAAACTCAGGTGGCAGCTTTACAGGAGACACACCTCCTACAGAAAGATAATGTCAGGGTCCGAGATAAATATTTTGAGCACATTAAATTTGCTAATGCAAAGAAAAAAAAGGCTGGGGTACTGTTAACTTTCACCCGCTCACTCAATTTCATTAAGCAAAAAACAATCAAAGACCCGGAGGGCAGATACTTGTTAGTCCAGGGGCTCCTGAGGGGTGAGGAATATACCTTTCTGAACTTCTATGCTCCTAATGCAGGTCAGGCAGGTTTTCTGCAGAAAATGATAGAGCTAGTAAGACTGGAAAGCAGGGGAGTCTTACTAATTACGGGAGATCTCAATAGCCCATTGACCAAACTGGATAGGTCGGGGGGGGGGTTAAAAAAGGGCAGAAAAAAATGGCATGTGACATTACTAAAGCACAATTGGTTGACATCTAGAGATTGAAACACCCAAAAGATAGGGAATACACCTTCTTCTCTAATAGACATACAGCTTACAGGAGAATTGACTACATCTTTATGCATGACAGGGAGTGGGAACGATGTTGCAGCTCATTCATAGACCATAGTGCGGTAATATCCCTAATCAGGACAGGACAACAAAAGACACATAAAATACACAGATGGTCATTAAATAAGGCATCTTTATTTAATCTCACAAATAAGGAAACAATTAAGCAACAGATCGAGGAGTACTTCCAGTTGAATGACAATGGAGAGATATCACAGGTGACCTTGTGGGAGGCTGCCAAGGCTTAAATAAGGGGGCATTATATAAAACTGGATGCCTGTAATAGAAAAAAGAAAAAAATGAATTAAATGAATTGTATCTTAGACTTAAACATTTAGATGGACAATTGAAAGACAAGCCAACAAAGAACGGGATTAAGGAAAGGGCAGAGATTAGGAGACTGATTGACGCGATGGAAACGGAGGCGGTAGTAAAAAAATTGTGTTACACTTAACAATTTTATTACATTAAAAGAAATAAGGCAGATAGAATACTCTCCTGGATGATTAAAAAAAGCAGGAAAAGGGCCCAGATAACCCAGATATTACACTGAGAAGGTCAGAAATGTGTTGCAGGGCAGAAGATGCAGGAGCAGTTTTTGCAATTTTATAAAAATGTGAACACTTCTGATACACCCAAAAAAGAAGAAATAAATTCCTATTTACATAAATTAAAAATGCCCACAATAACAGAAGCACAAAGGACGATGCTTAATGAGCCATTACAGCAAAAGCGGTAAAAGGGGTCATTAAAGAGCTGCCCAAAAATAAAACACCGGGCCCAGATGGCTTCATTCCAGAGTTCTATCAGGTTTATGGAGAACTGATAATCCCCCAATTTAGTAAAGTATTTAACTTAATTAAAGAAAATAAGGAAATGCCAGACACATTCTACATGGCTACGATCACACTATGCCCGAAGACAGGGACGGGAGGAAAGGAATGCAGGGACTTCAGAACCATATCCTTGCTGAACACTGATGCAAACATTTTTACCAAAATACTGGTCAACAGATTGCAAACCATAATTAAAAGCATCATAGGGCCGGACCAGACCGGATTTATAGGGGGCAGGATGGGGATAGATAACGTCAGAAGAGCAATCAATCTGATTTACAAAATTAACAAGGACAAAAGACTAACAGCCATGGTCTCTCTGGATGCTAACAAGACCTTTCACAGATTAGAAAAGGAATTCCTCTTGGCAACACTGTCAAAGATGGGATTCTCGGGGGTCTATCTAGACCTGGTGAAAAAGGCCGACAGCGCAAGTAGTGGTTAATGGAGAACTGACACCAGTTTTCCAAATGATGAGAGGAACAAGACCATTATCCCCACTTCTTTTTGATATAGGGATAGAACCGCTCATAGTGGCTATAAACCAAAATGATAAAATAACAGGGGTAGTGACTAAAGACACAGAGCACAAGACAATGGTCTATGAGGATGATATGCTTCTGTCAATTACTAATATACAAACATCAATACCAGAGCTTATGGCAGTATTAACTGAATTTGGATCCCTATCAGGATACAAAGTGAACACACATAAAACACAAGTGATGATTCTTAACCAGGAGCAAAATGGGGTGGGGGTACTTAGAAGTCTTAGCTCAATTTCAAATACAGAAAGACCAAATAAAATATCTAGGGATCCAACTCACAAAGAACAACAGAGACCTATATAAAAAAAATTACATACCACTCATTAGGGAATTCCAGGATAAGCAACACTCCTGGCATAGACTGAGGTGTTCCTGGCTGGGGAAAATAAACATAATTAAGATGCAACTACTGCCAAAAATTCGATATACTATACAAGCTATCCCAATACAAATTCCAAAGGAATTTTTTTCAGAAGATGGATAAGATAATGAGATTTATAATCTGGGGGGGGGGGGGGGGACCATGAGTACATAGGCCCATTTTAAAGACCAGATTGGAAAGTGGAGGATGTAACCTGATGGATCTGAGACTGTATGGCATGGCCTCAGCGCTCCGGACAATAAAAAATTGGTATAATGAGGATAAAGAGCCCAAGTGGAGGAACTAAGAGCTAGACATCCTCGGTATTTCCCAGGTGAAAGATCTATTTGAGGGCACATCGCGGGTCCTGTTAAGAGGGAAGGAAGAGAGGGATCACCCCTTCACAGGGGCAGCTATGCGGGCATGGCACAGCTGTCAGAAAAAGTTAGAGATTACACAAGGAAAAACACCCTACACCCCATTAGAGAAGGTGGGGCCCAGTTGGAATGGGAAAGAAAAGGAGACATTGAAGAGATGGCGGAAAAGGGGTGTATAGAGCCATGCATCTATTTATACAGGACTCATTTAAAACTAGGGATACACTGGAAACTGAACCCAAGGAGAAAATAGAATTTTGGGTGTACTGTAAGCTGCACAGTGCTATGAATAACTCAAGAGACAAACCCTGTTTTACTAGAAACCCTACAGGGCTGGAAAACTTTTATTTAACCAAATAGGACAAAGGGGCATTTTCTCCACGCTATACAGGTTAATGAAAGTCCTACATCACTTCCCGGATGCAGGTTACATATCTAAGTGGGCGGACTAATTAATGATAGATATTACAGAAGAAGACATGAAAAAAATTGGGAACACACGACTATGATCCAGGTCCCTATTAATGAAGGAACTGCAAATAAAACTGATCCAGAAGTGGTATAGTATGCCTGATGGGATAAACAGAATCAAAAATACCTATCCCCTGACATGCTGGAGGGGATGTGGGGAAAGAGGGACTTACCTACATTGTTGGTGGGGATGTCCAAAGGTTGAAGCATTCTGGAAAAAAATATGGAAAGTTATTAATTATCTGTTAGAAATCCCTCTGCCGTTCAGACCAGAGATAGCCCTGCTGGGAATATACCCGCCTAAGACTCTTACCACACAGCAGAAGAGAACATGCAGAAATCTGATCTTGTCAGGAGTCCACACGATTGCCAAGACTTGGAAACACGCCAAGGGACTAACTAGACTTACCTGGCTGCAAAGATTGTGGCATGTTGTGTCCATGGAGAGGATCACGGCTGGCTTGGATGATGCCTTAAGCAGCTTCTATGACACGTGAGTGCCTTGTTGGACAGTCTTGACACAGAAAATCAAAATGGACAAGTACATGCACTCGACCTGCTTAAAAGATATATATTAATACATGGGGGGAGGGGGATGGAGTAGGGAAGGGGAGAGTAGGGGGGGAGGGAAAGAAGGGTGGGGGTAGCGTAAAATTGCAAGGTGGAAAATTGGGGATATCCACAAAGGGAACAGTTCAGAATGTAATATTAGAATGGATCTCTCAGAAAGTACCACTCAGCTATATGCCAGGGATAGACCGGTAAAGGAAATTCTATAAATGTAAAGGACAACAGCTGAATGTAAAATGTGCACTTATGTTCATTGAAAATAAATAATTTTTTTTAAAAAGCAAGAATCTCAATAAAATCCCTCTTCTTGATTTGTCCGAGATGAAATAAAAATCAGGACTTTTTCACTGAGTTCTTGGTGAGTGTTACCCTGAGATTCTCCCAGGAATTAGCTCCACCATGGGGTAAGGGAACACTTTTTCATTAAAAAGTCACAATAGACAATTATTATGACTAAAAATACTACAGTATATTGTCCTGCCACACTGGCTTACACACAACTATAAAAACACTACAGAAGCACACAAAACACGTTATGGATTACAAAATATATATTCTTGGAGAACATATCTCACCAAACAGATATTGCAGGTCCCATAAAAGTTGTTCAGGGTCTGGGGGGGGTCCTGCTGAGGAAGATAAGATGTTAACTTGCTGCTATGCTGGAGACTTGGTAAGAATTAAAGTAAAAATAGTAAAATTAAAAGATGGAAACGATAAAGAAAAATATAAAACATAATTTGTCCAGAGGTTCAGGAATGCCCCCTCAACAGACAAGGAGCATGAAAGCTCCAAAAAGGGAGGGAAAAGAAAGTGAAGCACTTGGGGAAATTCGACCACAAGGCTGAGTTAAAAAAATAAAAGGAAACAGTCCCATCTGAGACCAATACAGTGCTTCTTGAAAGAAAACTTAAGTTGGGAAGTAGGGAGAAAAAATTGAGAAAAGTAGGAATTGCCATTTTCTCTGGCAAAAGATTAGAAAATCCCAACTGGGAATTAAAATAACTTTAAAAAGAAGAAAACAAAAGAAAAGAAAAGAGAAATTAAAACAAAAGTGGCTTGGAAATAGTGAAAAATGAGAAAATGAAACAAAAGAAATAAAATTAAAATTAAATAAAAGAGAAAAGTAAAAATTTAAAAATGGAAAAGAAAAGACTTAAGAAAAGACTTAAGTAAAAGTAATGAAAAGTAAAGAATTAAAGCAAAGGAAAAAACTAAGTCCCTTCAGGCCTAATTCAGGCCTTTGTCTTTCAGCAAGTCTCCATAGCAAGCAAGATCATCCCTCTTTTGTCAACAATACCTTGCCAGTTTTAAAGGATTTGCGAGAGTCTTTCAATATGGTTGCCATGTGTTCCTCCAATCAGTGGCAAACAGGTCAGGGGTTCTCCAATAAAAACGAAGCTTGCTTCTTGCCAAGTGATGGTGCTAAAGAAAGATGTTTTCGGTTTCCATGTCTTCACTCTTCTTGATTATTTTGGCTTCGTCCCTCTTTACTTTTATGAACCAAGACCATGGTAACCTATTACCGGTTTTGATCTTTATCCCACTTCAAAAAAGTCTTCCAGTTTCACTGGAGCTTTATGGAACCCAGTGGAGTCTATTAGCTTCACTAAAGTTTTATTAAATTCTATTCATTTTAAATAATTTCATATATGGATTCTTTTCAGGAAGTTGTTGAAAAACAGGCTAGATCTGCCTTGGTTCTACCTAATTTAGGAAGGAAATATTAGAGCAACATTGATTTATAAGATTTTGAGTCATTAAGACACAGTTCAAAAGAACAATTACTTATTTATCTGAAGGGGGTATTTAGATATAATTTGAAGCCAAACTTTACTTTAATTTGAAATAATCTTTAGTTTGCTAATTTATTTATTTATTTATTTCAAAGCATTTATATCCCGCCCCTCCTGCAAAGCAGCCCTATAAGGAATACCTCTTTCTCAGCTGGGCACTTCCTGGGCAGTCCATTTGATTCATTAATGCTTTCAACAAACACAGCAAACAATATGTCTAAAACATGTCACCTGGTTTAAAGGCTATGGCTTCTTTTGCCATACCATTACCCACTTAACAAAACACCCACTATATGGGGTCCAAAAGCCCACATACATATATGGGTGGGAAGTTCGGTTCCCCCGGTAATTAAATACATCACTCTCAATGTCTATAGTTGGTGTTATTTAGCTTAAAAATTAAACCTATTTCAGCATTAAGATATGATTGAAACAATAAAACACCTTTTCTGCAGGGTGGCGGTGTTTCTCTATTATCAATATTACTGCCTACTTATAAGCTGAAAACATGTTATGAGTAATGTAACTGTTTTGACCCAACTTATAAAAAGTTGGGTCACAAACAAACATGTTATCAGTGTCTCTTAAAATTCCTTTGTGCCGATTATCTTGAAAGTCAGACTAAAAAGCAAACTGCTTTCTAGGCCAAATTAAATTCCTATAATCCTTGTCTCCCCAATAAAACCAGACCCCAAGTTAAAGAAAGCTATTGCTTATTTTGATACTCCCACCTAATATCAATGGAGACAATTCAAAGTTACATTATTAACAAAAAGTTAACAGAAGTTAAAATACAAGGTCAATGGATCGTGAACAGATCAAATGTCTATGCTGAAGAGAGATGAAGAAACTAACATAAGCAAGTAAATTCCAACAAATTATAAACAAATGGCAAGTAAATTATTAAACAGCAAGTAAATATTATATCCAAACAGGTAACCAGTGTTTTTGCTGTGACATACCACTAGGGGACCCCATTGTGATAATATAATTAGAATTAACTTCTAATCAGCATCTTCTAACAACTATATTGTTTACGGGATTTCAGACCTCCTAATATCGTCAAAACAACTTAGCTGGAGCAAGGTCTATCATGTAATCAAAACAAGATAACATTTAGTGAAATGCCGGTGCTTACTGCCGATTGTACAGCGTGCTATAGGTCACAAGAAAGGAAAAGAACAGAAAGGAAAATGGATTCCATGGTCTATTCTGAAACACGAACACTTTAAATCTATGATGGATTTTATCCTTAGCTAGGATGGAAAAGTAAATCTTAGACCTGAGTAGACCCTATAAGGAATACCTCTTTCTCAGCTGGGCACTTCCTGGGCAGTCCATTTGATTCATTAATGCTTTCAACAAACACAGCAAACAATATGTCTAAAACATGTCACCTGGTTTAAAGGCTATGGCTTCTTTTGCCATACCATTACCCACTTAACAAAACACCCACTATATGGGGTCCAGAAGCCCACATACATATATGGGTGGGAAGTTCGGTTCCCCCGGTATCCGATACTGCCAATATTTTGCTGTACCGGCAGTATCAGATTAATCCAGTTATTGGGGGTACCGGTGCCGGTTCCCCCGTGCCGGATTTTTTTACATTGCGGCCATTGAAATGAATGGCCACAATGTGAAAGAAAGAAAGAAAGAAAGAAAGAAAGAAAGAAAATTTTTTTTTCCCTCCCCCGTCCAGGCTGCGCGGGTAGAAAGGGGGACACACACACCCCACCCTGCACAGCATGGATTTTTAAAGAAAATTCTTTTTAGCTGAAGTCCCTGCTAGTGCGGGCTCTGGGCCGCCACCATATCGGCAGCGGCAACCCGAAGCCCACACCAGCAAGTTCTAGGGTGATCCCTGGGGTGGGGGGTGGTTTAACACCCCCCCATCCCAGGGATCACCCTACCCCCCCCAGAGATCACCTACCTTTTGCACTCCAGGCAGCGGCGGCGGCTGCACAACGGTCCAGCGGCTTCAGCGTTGGCTGGCTTCAGCACTTGACTAGGCCTTCTGGGGAACTTCCAGGTTTCCCTGGAAGGCCTAGTCAAGCGCTGAAGCCAGCCAGCGCTTAAGCTTCCGGACCGCCGTGCAGCCGCCGCTGCCACCCGGAGCGCAAAATGTAGGTGATCTCTGGGTGGGGGAGGGTGAGCCCTGGGATGGGGGGGTGTTAAACCACCCCCCACCCCAGGAATCACCCTAGTACCTGCTAGTGCAGGCTTCGGGTCACCGCCGCTGCTGTCGACACGTCGGCTGCCCGGAGTCTGCACTAGCAGGGACTTCGGCTAATTTTTTTATTTTTTTTAAAAAAAACAGGCTGGCCAGGGTGGGTGGGGGGTGACCCCTCTTGCACCCGTACAGCCTGGATGGGGGAGGGAATTTTTTCCCCCCCCCATTTATTTCAATGGGGACAGTTCCCCATTGAAATCAATGGAAAAATACCAGTACCGGTATACCGGTTCTAATCCAGTAAACCAGGTTTTTGGGAACTGGTATTCAGTAAAACCGGTATCCATTTTTATGGGTGAAGTCCCACCCCTAATATATCCTAAAAGTGAATAGGTTAAAAGCATTGATAGAATTTGACATAGAAACCAAGCAAACAGGGTTTTTCAGGCATATGGCCAACAAATACATAAGAAAGAACATGATTAATAAAGATCTTTCAGCACAGAACCAAAAACTGACAATTTCAAACTGACCTGTCTTTTAGCAATTCAAAGGTTGAAATGGACCTACTTTTCAGATTTTTTTAAATCATTTAACATCCACAAATGGCAACCAGATTATTTTGCACATGCATAATAGTGACCTCTTCCCTCAACCATAATGGTAGTGATAAAATCACCACCATTTTGGTTGATGGCAACAGCTAATTGTGTATGAACGAAACAGCCTGGTGGCGATTTTTACATGAGCAATGACTTTTTTCTAATCCAGAACTAGTTCTTAGATGAGAAAACAACAACAACAACAACAACAACACAGCAGTGTACCCTGCTGGTGCTTTACAATTGTTGTTGGGAGACAGGTCCCCACCCAGTGCAATTACAATCTAAGGACGACAAGGGTGAGTGGAGCAAAGGGAAAGATAGACACACACATTGCCATTTTTGTACAGATGGGTAACCGAAGCTGTAAATTTCCATATTAATTTCAAAATTTGTGTTGGCTACGCTCTGACTACTGTTGGCCTGTTCCCTTCCACTTCTAGCCCTGTCCTGTGCCCCATAAGTCTTGGAACTCACCAGCCTCCCTCTTTCTCTGGGTAATTTCAGATATTACGCACTCCCGGGTTGCTAAAGTGGATTACCAACCATGGCTAACCACCAAACCCCTACCCATGGTTCCACCAGGCCCCAAACAGACATGATGGGAACGGAAACATGGCAAGGAAACAGACAGCCAGACCACAATCCCGGATAGTGCAACAGACATGACACCAATCCCAGACCATGGCAAGGACCCCCAGAAGCCACCAGGGTGGGGCAGGACACAGACATGGCCGACTGAGGGCAAAGGAAGCTAAAAGCACCACAAGGCACTGCCCATGCAAGGGAAATGGGAAGGGAGGGGGAGGAGGGAGGTGAACGTCCAAGCCGAACACACACAACAGGGAGAAGGAACCCATTGACAGAGCTAAACATAAACCACACACATGCTGGCGAGAACACGCAGAGCCGAAAGGGAAAGGGAGCAAGGGGGAAACACACAGGGGTACACAAAGGGGGATGGAGAACACCACAATGGGAAGCCCAAGAGACAGCGGCAAGGAGATGGGGGGGCTGAGGCCAACAATGGGCAACAAAACAGGAGGGGGCAGGGCCAAAACAGAGCAGGACACAGGAGCAGACACCCAAAACCCCAGGGACAGCACAGGCGCCATGAAGCACCCAACAGCAACACAGGCTGCTGAACAGACAGGGGTCCACACGATGACAGAGAAGGATCACAGGGGACAAGTCACCAATCCGAGGAAGACAGTGGGGAGGTCAGAGGCAGGTCCATCCCAACAGCAAGACAAATGGTCCCGGATGGTAATGCACAGCCAGCAAGGGAAGTGAGCCTCATGTTGCGGACAGCCGATGGTGCCTCTCCAAACAAGGGGATGCTGGGGTGTGTGTGCGAGCAAGGGACCCTCAGTCACAAACAGTCACAGAGACATCACGGGGGTCGGGGTGGGGGCTGAGCACAGACACTGGCAGGGAGCCGGCTGAGCAAAGGATGCAAAGGTCCATGGGGATCCCAAGTACAGGTGCCAGATAGCAGCTAACAGCTGACTGGGGGCAGGTCATGGAACAAACCCCAAGGGTACAGATGGTACAGAGGTGCCACACAGACGGCCCCGGGGGTGCAGGCAAACCAGCACAGCTGAGCGGAACAGGGGGAGCAGATCGAGCCAGGATAGCAGTGGGTCCACAATGGGAACGATGTAGCGGGTCACAGAATGGAAGGTCCAGGGAGGTGCAGGGAGCACCTGGTGGAGGTGATAGTTGGGACACAGATGACCCAGGGGGGACCTACAGCCAGCTGCATAGGGTCATGAAGGAGGGTGGGATGGAGTGACCCAACAGATTCATGTAGTGGGGAACTGCAACATGCCCTGGCAATAGTCCATCCATGCCATGTGGTGTGCAACAAGATCATATGCCTCAAAAGGATCGGGACTGGTGAGCCCAACATGAACATCAGCACGGGACCACACCTCAGACAGCACTAGCAGCTCGGGTCTGGTGGGATCAGGCAAGGCTTAGTCAGAAACAGGGGGCCATGACAGCTGTCTGAGCTCCAATAGGCAGTAGTACGATGCCCCCATGGGAATGCTGGTAGCCACTGGCCCCTAGGATGCAGCAGAAGTACGACACAGCCAGGGCAGGGCCGCCCTCCACCAGACAGGTCTGGAAGCTGGACAAGGCACAGACAGATAGAGCTGACACCATCTCAGCAGCAGACCACAACACCAGCGACCCCCTCAACTACGGAATGCGCCCATCCAGAAAAGGATGGAGGTCCAGATCCACAGCATGAAGCGGGCACTTGCAAGCAGTAGCTACATATCCAAAGTGGCAGAGGCCTGAGATCAGATACCGATAGGCATCCAGGAGGTTAGATGAGGAGGCAAGGAACAGTTGAATGCCAGTGGAATGCCACAGGTCATCTAGAGCCATGGTCTTCCTGTAAGTCCAGCAACTTAGACTGGCTGTGGAACCGCTGAGTGGGAGCTCTGCTGCAGCAGCATCAGCCATGGTGCAGCTGGCAGAGGGTCTGATAATCAAGGACAGTGGGGCCCCTCAAACCATGGTAGGCAGGGGAAGCAACCAGGGGAGCTCCAAGGCCATGCAATAAGGGTAGAGGCAGCACAATCGGATGGCAGGGTAGCAATGCGTGGGGAGGATACATAGCACAGCTGCAGGAACCCAAGGCCAGAGACAGTCTACACACAGAGAGCAGTTGTACGCACAGAGATCATTCACCCTCCAAGGCCCCATCACACCACCTACATGCCGGGGGCACAGCCCTCCCCACTCCCATGCACCCGAGCACCCAACACCCCAATAGCCATTAGCGAGTGGCACCAGGGAGCGCGAGACCTACAGGCGGAGCCCCCCGGTATGGGTGAGCAGCCCCGTGCCACCAGGAGCACCTGGTAATGTACAGGCCACAACCAATCAGTGCAGCACCTGGGTACAGGGCCCAATGGACAGCCGGTGGCGCGTGGGTGTGTGCTGGCCCCAGGCCCCTTATAGTGAGCCACAACCTGCAGCACAGTGGCATGAGCGTGCTTCTGAACAGTGTGCCTGACACTGCCCGGTGCTCCTGGGGCACCTACCAGCTAAGGTCCTCACAGGTACCTGACATGGATGCAAACCAGCAGGGTGTCTGCTGACTCCTACTGGAGACCATAGCTGAGTGGTACCGCCAGCACACCGAGCTCCAGCAGGTCACCACAGAGCTGCTCAAGATGTACACTGGGGTGTGTGAATGCCTGGCTCAGTTCACTGCAACCAACCTGCTCGCCCACCACAGGCGCTGCCGCATTGAAGCCATGCGCATGGCGTGCCAGCTCTCTGGGATGTCCTGCAGGGCCCTGCTGATTGCACACACCCATCCGGCTGGCCTCAGGCAAACATCTGGCTCACTATGCCCATTAACAGGCGCCTCTCAGGGCCCAGAAATGGTGGGAGGGGCCCCCGACAAGATGGGATGATGCTGCTTGGAGGGAACACTTCCGGATGGACCAGCAAATCCATCTTCGACTGGTAGAGCTCCTGCATCCCTGGTTGGAGCGGCTGCTCACCCCCATGCACTCCCCTATCCCAGTTGCAGAGTGGGTGGGCATAGCTGTCTGTGCCCTGGACACCCTGGATTCCGCCGTTCCATGGCTCAACACTTCAGTGTGGGCCTCACAACCGTCACCAGCATCATCCGCGACTTCTGTGAGGCTGTGGAGATGATCCTCCTTGACCGTGTGATCCAACTCATGGATCAGGGGGTTGTGACAGCTGGCTTGGAGGCTACCAGGTTCCCCAACTGCCTGGGTGAAATCGATGGCACCCATGTGGCGATCTTCCACACTCCCCCCCTCCCCCCACAATGATGCGGCCAAGAACATCAACAGGCATGGTTACCACTTGTTACAGCTCCAGGCCATTGTCGATTACCGGGGCCAGTTCACTGAATTCTTCACCGGCCACTCCGGCCGCAGCCATGATGCCCAGATCCTCGCCATCTCCCCCCTCTTTGCATGAATGTACAGCAGGGACTTTGCCAACATGCGGATGACCCGGATTGAGGGGATATTGATGCTCCCCTGCATCATCGGCGACCCAGCAAATCCACTGCTCCACTGGATAATGAAGGCCCATCCAGTGGTCTGGAACCAGATGGAGGTCCTATACAACACCTGGCTGTGCACCGCAAGGACCGTGGTCAAGGGGGCCTTTGGTGCCCTCAAGCAGAGATGGAGGTGCCTGGCCAGGCGCCTGGACTACTCTGTGGAGACCTCCACCCTGGTAATCGGCA
Organism: Sphenodon punctatus; assembly: GCA_003113815.1. Classification (NCBI taxonomy): domain Eukaryota; kingdom Metazoa; phylum Chordata; class Lepidosauria; order Sphenodontia; family Sphenodontidae; genus Sphenodon; species Sphenodon punctatus. The sequence continues at coordinate 3,103,092 of QEPC01011113.1, read as the reverse complement.
CCTGCTGCATGTTGCACAACATCTGTGAGACTGTTGGAGTGGTCCTTGGGTATTCCAGGCCACAGCGGTCAGCTGGCACCGTTCTGTTATACGCGAACGTACCAAACCCCAGGGAGCACAATTGTGCTAAGCGGATCCGAGCAACACTTATTTATTCATTTTCATTCATTTATTGGATTTTTACCCCTCCCCTCCTAAAACAGGTTGGGACGGTTTACAATAAAAATAAAATATAAATATAAAACCAATCTATAAAATACATTAAAACACTTAAAAAATACCAACCATTAAAACAGGACTAGGGAACAGCAACAAAATAAAACAATAAATATTGGTGAAGGGGAATAAAACCCCTACTCCCTTCCCCCCTCCCCAAAGGCCTGGGTGAACAGCCAGGTTTTACAATTTCACTGGAATGTTAAAACGCTTGGGGCCAGATGAGCTTCCTCTGGGAGGGAGCTCCAAAGGTGCATCCCAGCTACCTAGAATGCCCTCTCTATTGTGGCCCCCCGCTTAACACGGGGGACCTCCAAGAAGGCACCCCCGGCAGACCGAAGGAGACGCTCTGGGGTGCGGAGGGCAAGGCGGTCCCTGAGATACAAGGGGCCCAGACCGTGAAGGGCATTATAGATCAATACTAAAATCTTGAACCGGGCTCGGCATGCTACTGGCAACCAGTGCAGACTCCGGAGTACTGGTGTTGTGTGCTCCTGACAGCCCGTCCCCAAAAGGAGTCGGGCCACCACATTCTTGACTAGCTGAAGCCTCTGGACCAGAAACAAGGGCAGCCCCATGTAGAGCACATTGCAATAGTCTAGCCTTGAGGTGATGAAGGCAGGGATGAGGGAGGCCAGGTCTGGGCCGGAGATGTACGGGTGCAGCCTCTGCACCAGACACAGCTGACAAAAGGCAGCCCTCGCAACTACCTCCACCTGCTGCTCCAGGTGAAGGTCCGCGTCCAATACCACCCCCAGACTCCAAACCTGCTGAGCTATAGGAGGGCGAATGCCCCCAATCAGGGGGGCCGACACCTCCCTTGCTCTCCCCACCACCTTCACCTCCATCTTATCGGGGTTGAGCTTCAGTCTGCTCTGCCACATCCAATCCACCACGGCCTCCAAATACTGGGATAGCACCAAGACAGCAGGGTTGGGTCCATTGAAAAAGAGAGGTACAGTTGAGTGTCATCAGCATATTGGTGACACCACACCTCGAACCCCCTCACGACCTCCCCCAAGGGCTGCATATATACATTGAATAACAATGGAGACAGAATGGAACCCTGCGGAATGCCGCAGGATAAGGCATGGGGGCAAGATGTCTCAGGCTCCAACACCACCCATTGTCTTCTCCCCAAGAGGAATGAGCGGAACCATTCAAGAACAGTCCCGTCCATACCCCCCAGGTCACACAGCCATCTCAACAGCAGCCCATGGACCCTTCCCCCCTCCCCAAAGGCCTGGGTGAACAGCCAGGTTTTACAATTTCACTGGAATGTTAAAACGCTTGGGGCCAGATGAGCTTCCTCTGGGAGGGAGCTCCAAAGGTGCATCCCAGCTACCTAGAATGCCCTCTCTATTGTGGCCCCCCGCTTAACACGGGGGACCTCCAAGAAGGCACCCCCGGCAGACCGAAGGAGACGCTCTGGGGTGCGGAGGGCAAGGCGGTCCCTGAGATACAAGGGGCCCAGACCGTGAAGGGCATTATAGATCAATACTAAAATCTTGAACCGGGCTCGGCATGCTACTGGCAACCAGTGCAGACTCCGGAGTACTGGTGTTGTGTGTTCCTGACAGCCCGTCCCCAAAAGGAGTCGGGCCACCACATTCTTGACTAGCTGAAGCCTCTGGACCAGAAACAAGGGCAGCCCCATGTAGAACGGGCATGGATCTAATTCACAAGAGGTGTCCCGAAACACCCCCAGAACCTCCATCACATCAGCGGGTGTCACCAACTGAAATTGATCCCACAAAATTGGACATGACGGGGATTCTACAACCTCTACCTTCTCTACTATATTAAGTGAGGCATCAAAATCATGGTGAATACGAGCAATTTTATCCACAAAATAGTCCACAAACATGTCACAGTGGACAGATGATGACTCAGCTCCAGGGTCGAGGGAGGCGAGACGGACCAGCCCCAGCACAACCCAGAACAGCTCCATTGGATGGGATTTATGGGATGCTATGAGGGTAGCAAATAACTCCCTCTTTACTACCTGCATAGACACAGCATAGCCTCATAAACTAGCTCTATTCCCCAATCTGTTGGCTTCAGCACGAAAACAATGCCACCATCGCTCCAACCATCACCCAGCTTGCTTCATCCTCTGCAGCTCCTCGAAAAACCACGGAGGTCTGCGGATCCCCCACCTAGGTAACGGACACCTGGGAGTCATCAGATCGATAGCCTCCATCAGCAAGGTGTTCCATAGCTTAACAAGGTCATCGATGAGACAGTCATCAAGGTCAGAGGGTAGCTCCACCAGAACACCTAGAAACTGCAATGGGTCGAACAGCCTCTGGGGGCCGACCATCCGAATAGGTTCCACACCCTTTAAGGGGCAGATGTGTGCTAGAACGGAGGTGTTCAGGAGGTAATGATCTGTCCATGACAAGGGCACAGCTGATATCTCCCCCATTAATGGAGCACCCACCTCAAGACCAGTGCAAAACATAAGCACAGTCCAGGATTACCTCCAACCTCGCCACTGACCTCCCCACTGAGCTCGCATTTAACAGCACCACCACCAGGTTGGGAACCCCCTGACTGAGTTCTACCTGCTCTACTGCTAGGGGAGAGGTGAGCGGGACATGCAGTAGGCATCTATCCCACCTCACCGATCTCATTTCCCTCTCCCTGAGACCATATCTCCCCCGACCTGTCACAACACCAATAGCCATGCCCCCTCACCCCAGGATGACCCCCTCGCCTCCCCTCTCCAGCTGTCCCATCCAGGCAGTGAGGGAGATCCCCCTTACCCTGAATTCCCTCTCCCTTCTCCCAAAGTATCCCTCTCCCCATCCCCTCTCCCTGGGTCTCCCTCTCTCACAGGGAGTCCCCCCTCCCTGTTATTCAGGATGAAACCCCCACCTCCCATACCCCTTACCCTCCTCTGCCACTGGAGGGTAGTGAACCTCCCCCCCATATAGGGATGGGCGAACGTGGATCAGAAGTTCAGAGTTCGGACCGAACTCAACCAGTTCGGTCGACCAAACCGAACTTCCGAACCGAACTCGATTTTCAAACCAAACCGAATTTCTGAACTCGTCTCTGTTCACACATCCCTAAAAGATAATATTCCATTTAGTTCAATGGGGTTGGAATTTCTGAACTTTGTTTGGAAGTTCAGAGTTCGGACCAAATTCAAATAGTTCAGTCGACCTAACCGAACATCCGAACCAAATTTCCAAACTGAACAGAACCGAATTTCCGAACTCGGTTCTGTTCGCCCATCCCTACCCTCATGGACTCCCCTCCTTCCTCACACTGAGGGGGGTAGCCCCCTCCCTAATCCAATCCCTTTGCCCCCCTTCCTCATAGAGGAAACACCCCATCCTCCCTAATCCTCTTAAAATCAAAACAAAGATAAAAGCCTCCCCCTTCCCCGGCCCCCTTGGTCCCACTAAGGGCCACTTTGGTGTCGCCCTTGGATTCGCCACCTGCTGTGCGTGCCTACATCACCCACTGGGCAAAAGGTTGCTTTGGTCGGGGCCGAACCTGGAAGTCCTGGCCGTGTGCCCTGGCCCACGGATAGTGTCTGGGAGGTCTGTGCAGCACTGCTTCTCACTGAGGCCAAGGTCTGGGGTCCCAGAGCGACAGTAGTGGTGGCAGCAGGAAATGGCGGCAGCAACAGACTCCATATGAGCCGCAGGGATGGTTGGTGGGTCTCGAAGAGGGCTGGCCACCACCGCCACAACTGCCCACTTACGGCACGCCAACGGTTCTTCGCCCTTTGGCAGTGCCCTTCAGCTGCTGCCCAGAGGGCACCACCCCTTGGGCAACAGCCCTTTGTCCTGTAGGCCCTTTGTACACTTGCTATGTATCAGCAGAGTTAAATTTAAATTATAAAATGAAAATGACCCTGCTCAATTAGGATAAGAGTTATGTGTATACTTTGTCAGATTAAAATATTATCAACAAATTGTAAGCAATTTCTCCTAATTTACGTAAATGGAAAATATTGGAGCATGAACTCTGTTTTGGCTTACCTTACAAAATAGCCATTAGTATCCCATTCCCAGTTCTTGATACACAAACACTTAATATATTAAACAGAGAGAGAGAGAGAGAGAGAGAGAGAGAGAGAGAGAGAGAGAGTCCTGTGCTTGCCTTTGTTCAGTGCATTTCCACTAAAATCAGTTTGTTTCACATTGGAAGTTGTAATATTATCCCATGGAGTCACTATGAGGGGCTTTTTTTGAATTTGCCAAGAGTTTTTATCAACAGGATTGAAAGTTTCCTCACTCCTTTTGGAAGAGATTGAGAGAAAAATGGCAACTGCTTATATAGTGAAGTGTTGTAATTTCACTAGAGCTGAATCAGGAATAGCATTCCCAAACCGTTGGTAAATCCTTACCTTTTGGGAACATTAATGATGTTATGTTATTATTTCTACATTCCATATCCTTATCATACTTTCGTTGACATTTGGAATACGGATGACAATTTTTCATCACTTTTGACTTTGACTCCTGTTTTTAATTTACAGTTCATAGGCAGTATATACAGTTCAAAGACCAAAGTTCCAACAAAAGAATCAAAGTAGTAAAAGTAGCAGAACTAGTAGAAGTACCCAACAAAGTAGGAGAAGTGCATCCCCCAATGGGAATTTAAAAAATCAGCAAGAAAGCAGTAAGTTTTCAGATCGTGTGAAAAGCTTGAATGGCTTGCTTCTGATGGAAATATTGGGACTGAATTTAACCCCTGCACAGTGTGTTTAACCCCTGCACCCCACATGAATATTTTTTTAAAGGCTCCAGAAGCAACCCTGGAAATTAAAGCTTGATGTCTGTGCCTGACAAGATGGTGGAAACGACTAGTACTACTACTTATCATTTCTATAGCACTACTAGTCATATGCATCACAATGATTATTAAGAACAAAATTACTGGGCATATTGATAAATATGGCTTGATGGGGAAGAGTCAACATGGATTTAGCAGAGTTAAGTCATGCATCACTGATAGGGATGAGCTGGTCGATATAGTGTGTCTGGATTTTCAGAAAGTATTTGACAAGGTCCATCATGAGAGACTCTCATTAGAGAAGAAACTAAAAAAGTCTTGTGTTAGGAGGCAGTGTTCTATTGTGAACGGGTAACTGCTTAAAGGATAGGAAACAAAGATTAGGACTAAATGGTCAGTTTCCAAAATGGAGAAAGGTAGATAGTGGAGTGTTTCACGGATCTGTACTGGTGATATTTAATGTATTCATTAATGATCTGGAAAAAGGCGGAAGGAATGAGGTGATCAAAACTGCAGATGACACAAAGTTATTGAAGGTAGTTAAAACACGAGTGAACTGTGAAGAATTGCAGGAGGATCTTGTGACAATGTGTGACTGGGCATCTAAATGGCAGATTAAATTTATTGTGGACAAGTGCAAAGGATGTACATAGGGAAAAATAATCCAAACTATATATACACAATTCTGGGTTGCCACTCAGGAAATGAACCTTGGAGTCATTGTGTACAATACACATTGAAATCCTCAGCTCAATATGTGGCAGCGGTCAAAAAAGCAAACAAAATGTTAGGAATTATTTGGAAAGGGATAGAGAATAAAACTGAAAATATCATGCTGCCTCTATACAAATCAATGGTACAACCACAGCTGGAATATTGTGTGCAGCCCTGGTTCCCCCATCTCATAAAAGATATAGTAGAAATAGAAAAGGTACAGGGAAAGACCATTTTATTTTATTGATGATATGGGATTTTATTGATTTAACAGTAGGGATGGGCGAACGCGGTTCAGATGTTCGGAGTTCAGACTGAATTCGGTCTGTTCGGGCATCCTAACCGAACGACCTAACCGAACTCTCGAACGAACAAACAGTTCGGTCGTGTTCGGACAAGTTCGGAGGCAGGAAAAACGTTTTTCCAGGGCCAAAAAGTAGGTCTCGGTTTTGATTTCATTTCGGTTTCAGTTTCAATTTTGCTATTTTTGAAAGTTCGGCCAAACTGAACTCGACTGAACCGAACCATCGAACCCAAACTCGGGTTTTGAACCAAACAACCAAACATACGAACCGCATTCTGTTCGCCCATCCCTATGGAACAGCTCCCCTATGAAGAGAGGCAAGATAGGTTAAGGCTCTTCAGCCTGGAGAAGTGAGGACTGAGAAGGGCTATGAGTAGGGATGGGTGAACGCGGTTCGGAATTTCGGACTGAACTCAATCAGTTCGGTCGACCAAATCGAATTTCCAAACCGAACTCAATTTTCGAACCGAACCAAATTTCCAAACTCGGCTCTGTTTGCCCATCCCTATAAGATAATATTATTATTTTATTATTATTAACAAACATTTATATAGTGCCAGCAGCGTACCTGGCACTTTACAAAGTAATAAAATAGACATGGTCCCTGCCCCTAGGGCTTACAATCTGAGAGATAGGAGCTGGGGGAGAGACATAGGAAGGGGAACAGAGGGAGAGACAAAGGGTCTAACATTCATGAAGATGGGGGGTCTCAGGTGCACGTACTTGGCTTGGATATGATGAGAATGACAGCAGGCAGGTCCATGTGGCAAGGATAAGGATAAACAGACCGTAGGTATAGGAAATAGTGGCTCAGCAGGATAAAGAGTCAAACAGAGCCGAGCGAAAGAGGTGAGTTTTAAGGAGAGATTTGAAGGTATGAAGGGAGGGGGCAAGGCGGATGTGGACAGGGAGGGAGTTCCAGGCATGGGGGTCAGCAAGTGAGAAGGGACTAAGGTGCTTAGGGGAGCAGGGAAGGCGTGGAAGGGTGAGAGAAGGGACAGAGGAGGAGCAAAGTGCACGGACTGGAGTATGGAGGGCGATATTCCATTTAGTTCAATAGAGTTTGAATTTCCGAACTCTGTTTGTAGGTTCGGAGTTCAGACCTACCTCGAATAGTTCGGTTGACTGAACTGAACCTCCGAACTGAACTCGATTTCCGAAACAAACCGAATTTCCGAACTCGGCTCTGTTCGCCCATCCCTAGCTATGATAGACGTTAATAAAATCATGAGTGCTCTGGACTGTGTAAATAGAAAATGGTTATTTACTCTCAAATAGAACTAGAACTAGGGAACACCCCATGAAACTAACAAGTATCAGATTTAAAACAAATAAAAGTTTGGGTTTTTTTTTGTCTCAACCCCCAGTTAAGCTATGGAATTTGTAGCCAGAAGATGTGATCAAAGCTTGTAGTACAGCTGGGTTTAAAAAAGGATTTGACAAGTTTCGTGCTGATGGGTTCATTAGCAGCTATTATCTGTGTAGGGTTTGGAGACTGTAACCTCTTACTGTCGGGAACTGGGAGTGAACAACAGGGAATGGATCATGCCATTGTGACCTGCTATGTACTGAATGGCTACTGTCGGAGGCAGGTACTGGGCTCGATGGACCATTGGTCTGACCCAGTATGGTACTACATATGTTCTTAATACCTGCACACGGACCACTATGGAGAGTATGGCATGCACATAAAACACATACATAAGCTTCACGTACATAAACCACATGTGTGGGGCTTTACAATCGGCCCTATAATTCTCAGCGAATCATTAATTCATCTCTAAATGACACCACCACTACAAGAGGTTGTGGTTTTATTAATTAGATTTTATTGGTTAACTTCTTGATAAAACATTTACAAACTTATTGACCATTCATACAGCATACAGTCAAACATCGCATTACATCCACATGGCCAATTTTAACCAAAACAAGATCTTGTCCTTCATATTGAATGTGTGTATACCTTTTTTCTCGTGGCACTATTAACTGCACATCTCTAGTATAGATCTTATTTGTGTCCATCCGGTGAACATCAGAATTGGAAATCGAAAAGGTTTTGTAGGTCATCTTGATTCATCTTTTTTCCATCCAGTTCATGCATGATAGGTAGCCATATGTCTTTAAAGTTTTGGAAGTTGTTGTGTAGGCCTGCATGGAGTTTCTCCATGGTGAACATTAATCTGAGACTGTTAGCCCAATCTTCATAAGAAAGTTCAGTTTCAAACTTCCAATGCCTTGCTATTATGTATAGCACTGCCAGAAAAGGCATCTTACAGGATTTTTGACGTATTTGCATCTCTTTTATCTCTGGGAATAATCCCAGCAGGGCCACTTCTGGCTTAAAAGGTATCACTATTCCCATCACCTTGTTTGCCACTTGCCAGACCTTTATCCATAAAGCCTGCACCTTCCAGCAATCCCACCAGCAATGCCGGTAGTGTCCCACTGTCCCACACCCTTTCCAAAATAGCCCTTTTTGCACAGGGTCACTAAACTTCATTCTAGATGGTGTAAAATAATATCTTGTGGTGAGTTTAATTTGGATCTCTTTCACTTCTAGCGAGAAGGCACATTTATTCATGTGACACCAGATCTTTTTTGACTCTGCTTCCCCCAGTTGAATTTGCAAGTCTCTGCTCCTAGTGGCAAAATTTGGTTTGGCTGCTTATAGAATTCGACGCCCCTTTTTTAGCTCGGTTGAGTCAATTAAGTAGTCCTAAACTAGTTTTAGGGCATTTTGTGGCTCTGGATGTGTGGTATCTTGTATGCACTTGGGATTTTACAGATTGTTATGATGCGTCAATTTTATTTTGCTATGTATGAAGCAGTCCATCAGGATGATTCACATTTAGTATTTTATTTTTCTTTTAGTATGACTGTTACTAGTGTCTAATTGTATTGTATTTGTTAAAGGGCTTTGCCTAAACAATAAACATTATTCATTCATTCATTTGCAAGTTTCTGCTCCACTTTTCAATGTAGGAGCTAACCTTATCATAAATTAAATTTTTAATCTCTTTATATATTTTGCCGAATCTCCCCGCTGGTTTACTCCTCGTAAAGAGTATTTTTTCTATCTTATGTGGTTCCCTGCCATAATCTTCCTTATTTTCTAGAGAGGTGCACAGATCTCTTAGTTGCAAGAATTGGAAGGGATCCACTTTTCCTTGTTTCAACTGTTCCATCCTATATATTGTTACAAATTTCCCTGCAGCAAACCCTTGCTGCACTCTCGTTATACCTCTTTCTTTTAGAAGGCCTCTTAAGGCAGGAGCCAGTGGAGAGTCTATAGCTTGCTTTGAGTCAATTGGGGAATATGGAGTACAGCCTAATTTTATTTTCATCCTTTTTTGTATTTTCCTCCAATAGTGAAGAAGCGTCCTTGCAAAAGGGTGTCGCTTCTTATCGCCCTTCAGCACAGCGCCATGGTCCACTATCAGATCTTTTAATGATGTCACCTGCAGACTATTCCTTTCAATGTCTACCCACTCCAGAGCCTCTTGCTCATGATACCAGTCTTGGAGAGCACCTATCGCTGCTGCCATATGATACATCTTCAGGTCCAGCAGATTTATCCCCCCATTATCTGGCGTTTTAGTTAGTCAGTTTTTTTATTCTTGGCTTTTTCCAATTCCAGAACAAATCTCTTAAAAGTGCATCACACTGTTTGAAGAAGGAGTTTTCAATATGTATTGGGAGAGTGCTGAATTTCTATAGAATCTTGGGCAGGATTATCATTTTGAACAGATTTATTTTCCCTAACCAAGATGTCATTAGTTTCCGCCAGGGCCATATATCTTCTTTTAGTTTTTTAAGTAGAGGTGTATAATTCGCTGAATATAGGTCCTCTGTTTTTTTAGTAAGTGTTACCCCGAAGTATTTAAGTCCCTCATCACTAGTTGGAAAAGGGGAGATGTTTTTAGGTGTTCCTCCTGTTTCTTTTCTTACCCATAAATTAACACAAATTATTTTTCTTTATTGATAGAGTATCCCAAAACTTCTCCAAAAAGTTCTATTATCTTAAGGAGTTCTGGAACTGATTTGGTCGGGCTTGCTATGACCAACAGCAAATCATCCGCATAAAGATTCAGTTTATATGTCTGTCCACCAATCTCCACCCCTTCTATCTTTTTGTTTTGCCTTATTGCCGATGCTAACATCTCCAGCACCAGATTAAAGAGCAGGGGAGGGAGTGGACATCCCTGCCTTGTACCTCGCTGCAGGTCAAAAGGCTCCGTTAGGCCCCCATTTATTAATAATCTTGATTATGGCTTTTTGTATATTGCCTGTAACCAATATAAGAAATTCCCTTTAAAGCCCATCTTTTCTGGGGTTAAGAAGAGGCACTGTGGCTCAATAAAATCAAAGGCTTTCTCAGCATCTGCTGATACTATCATTGCCGGAATTTTCTTATAAGCTAAATTATCGATTATATTTATAACTTTCCTGATATTGTCCTTGCCCTGCCTGCCTGGAATAAAGCCTGATTGGTTTTTGTGTACTAATTCCCAGACCACTGTCCTTAATCTAGTGGCCAGTATCTTTGAGAAGATTTTAAAGTCTGCACTTAACAAGGAAATAGGGCAATAACTGCCGCATTGCTACAAGGGTCTGCCTGGTTTAGGGATGAGGGTTATTGTTGCTTTATAGAAGCTTTCTGGCATAACAGCCTCACTTATAATATTGTTAAATGTATTGGTCAATTGAGGGACTAATATTTCTGCAAATGTTTTGTAAAATTCATTAGGAAATCCATCTGGGCCGCATGCTTTGTTTCTTTTTGACTCTTTGATTGCCTCCCTTACCTCCTGTTCTGTAATGGGCCTAACTAGGAAGGACCCTTGTGCCTCATTTATAGAAGGCAACTGTACCTCTTCTAAAAAAGCTGCAATTTTAGAGTTCTCTGGCTTACAGGAGCTGTAAATTCCTTTAAAAAATCCCAGAAAGGCATCTTGAATGTGTTTCAAGTAACTACCCCTCTCCCCTTCTTTATTTTGAATCGTAGCTATGTAGGCTTTCCTCTGTTTTACCTTTACCAGGTTGGCCACGGTCCTTCCTGTTTTATTATTCCTTTCAAAGAAATGAAATTTAATCTTCTGCAATTGCTGTTTCGTTTTCCCTAATTCCAGTACATTTATAATTTCTCTATTTTAAAATATTTCTTGTTGGAGGTATTTTGAAGGGTTCTCCCTGTTTAATACCTCTAGTTTCTGCAATGTGGCATACATCTCCTTAGTCTGTTGTCCCTTGTGCTTTAATACGTGTGCCTGGAGTGCTATAATTCTCCCCCTAATTACCGTTATCGCCGCTTCCCATAAGGTAGCTGGGGAAGCCACCGACTGTTGGTTGAGACCAAAATACTCCTTTAATTCTGCCTGAATTTGTTTCTTATTTTTTTCATCATTCAACAGCATTCTTTTTAGTTCCCATGTCCCCCGACCTCCCTCTTTACTCTCTGATGCCCTAAAAGAAGTGATGACAGCATTATGATCTGACAAAACCACTGGAAGAATATAACACTTCTGACATCTGTACAGTTCCATTTTAGATGACAATACATGATCTATTCAGGAGTAGCTATTATGGACATTTGAGTAGATAGTATAGTCCCGCATATTTCCATTAACATGTCTCCATACATCTGACAAGCCATATGTCTCAAACAGTTGTACTATCTTTTTTTATTCTTTTCTCGCCTCTCCTTTCCTGGAGTGATCCAACTCAGACAGGGTGGTATTGAAATCTTCCTGTATCAATGTCCAGCCTTTTGCCTTTTCCACTATAAAGGGGATTTTTTTTTGTAGAAAGCTATCTTTCCCTTGTTTGGGGTGTATAAATTTACCAGGGTCATCTGTTGCTCCCCCATGTATCCTATGACACAAAGGAATCTCCCCTCTTTATCTACTAGGATTTTTTTCACATTGAAGGTGACATATTTTGGGAAATCCAATTATCACCCCTGCTTTTTTTTATGAACATGCAGAGAACAAAGCTCCAATATTGAAGTTAGCAAATCTATCTACATCCTTTTTTAATAGGTGGGTCTGCTGAAGAAAGAAAACTTCTACCCCCTGATCTTCAATCAGGTTTCTTACCCTCTTCCTCTTCTGAGGGGAGTTTAATCCCCTGACATTTAATGTGATAGATTTAAATCCTGCCATCTGTATATATGTATAAGTTCCTTTGATATCTTGCTTCTTTGTGAAGCTGCACAGAGCTTATTATTGGAAAGTAGTCATCTGTCTTACTTTTAAGTACCTGTTTCACCTTCTGTTTCCTACCTGTATCTCACTGTACCCCTTTGAAGTTAGCATATACTTGTGCCTGTTGCAAACAATCCTATACACACCTCTACTTAAGTTTCCAAACCTTCTTAGTCCCATTCCCACCCCCCTCCGTGCCCTGCCCCCATCATAACTTTTTCTTTTTTTGCATCAGATAACACAGTTCTATTTCCTTCACATCCCTGTGAGGATCTGTTGGGACTCAGAGGCTCCTTGGTGATGTGTGTGCCTCTGAACAAAAGTACCCTCCCCACCTCCCCCTTTCTTCTCTGACTTTTAAATCCAAATTTTACACTACAAACCATTTTCAAATTCTTCAAACTTCTCTAAAACTTCTTAAAATTTATATGCCACCAAAACTTTTAACCCAAACTCTTTTCTCATTTCCAGGTTGTGTGGTAGCTTTAGTACACCCCCCTCCATCTTCCTGCTCTGCTTGGTGCTGCTGCACGTGGCTCAGCCTATGTTGCTTTCAGACCCAGGATGGGAGGCGACTGGTTGTGCCATCAGGAAAGATTGCTAAATCCTGTCGCTTCTCCCTCCATAACATTACTAAGATTCACCCTTTTCTCTCAGTCTTGTCTGCCAAAACTCTTGTTCATGCTCTGGTCATCTCTTGCCTCGATTACTGTAACCTCCTTCTTTCTGGCCTTCCCCGGTGTCACGTTTCTCCCCTCATCTCTGTCCAAAACTCTGCTGCCAGGGTCATCCACCTCACCAGTCACTTCGATCATGTGCAGCTCCTCCTCTCTTTGCTTCACTGGCTTCCTGAACGAATCCTGCACAAGCTCCTAGTCTTCACCTATAAAGCTCTTCACAACCTCGCTCCCCCCTACCTCTCTGCACTTATCGCCCTCCATGCTCCAGCCCATGCACTTCGCTCCTCCTCTGTCCCTTCTCTCACCCTTCCACGCCTTCCCTGCTCCCCTAAGCACCTTCGTCCCTTCTCACTTGCTGCCCCCCATGCCTGGAACTCCCTCCCTGTCCACATCTGCCTTGTCCCCTCCCTTCATACCTTAAAATTTCTCCTTAAAATTCACCTCTTTCGCTCTGCTCTGTCTGACTCTTTATCCTGCTGAGCCACTATTTCCTATACCTATGGTCTGTTTACCCCTATCCTTGCCACATGGACCTGCCTGCTGTCATTCTCATCTTAACCAAGCCAAGTACGTGCACTTGAGACCTCGCATCTTCATGAATGTTAGACCCCTTGTCTCTCTCTTTGTTCCCCTTCCTATGTCTCTCCCCCAGCTCCTGTCTCTCAGATTGTAAGCCCTAGAGGCAGGGACCATGTCTATTTTATTACTTTGTAAAGTGCCAGGTACACTTCTGGCACTATATAAATGTTTGTTAATAATAATAATAATAATAATAATAATAATAATAATAAATTTTTTAAAATTCCATATCTTCTGGATCCTCAAAAAATCTCTATCTTCCATTCAGTACAATCAGCATTTTAGCAGGAAAGATTAACTTTGGTTTGAGGTTTCTTTGAATCAGGGTTCCAAAAAATTTGTTCCACCTCTTGCACCTTTTAACCGTCTCTGCTGCAAAGTCTGGAAATACCTTGATTGCTTGCTGTTTATAGGAGAGTTTCCTTTTGATCCTAGCTCTCTTCAGGATCTCTTCCTTGATTTGGTAACTGGAAAATTTTACAATTATTGGGCGACGGGAGGGTCAGAATCTCTCTGTCTGGGTCAACCCACTCTGTGAGCTCTGTCTATTGCCGCCTTGTGCAACTGAGACTCCTCTGGAAAGTTCTCTCTGATTAGTGCCCAGATCTTTTCATTCACCCCCTCTGCCCCTTCCATCTTTTTCACTCCATGCAAACAGAGGTTCACCCTCCTTGAGCGATTTCCCAGCTCTTTGCATTTTAGCTGGAGTGCTGCAGTATCCTCTTTTAATTTCTCCAACTGCAAACCAGAAGAGAGAGACTGATCCTCTAATGAGGATATTCTTTCCTCTGTAACCTCAATCCTTTTTTTCAATCCCTCGTTTTTTGTTCCCCTCATCAACAGCAGCCTCTATTTTTTTCATTTCCCCTTTAAGCTCCCTCTGGTGCCTGGAGCCTGAGCCTTCCCAGAAAGGTGTGGCAGCAACCTCTATACTTACCTGTCATCTCAGGCTTGTCAGGGTCTGGAGCCAGCGTGGGGGGGCGGAGTCTCAACCTGCAAAAGAATAAAAGGTCTGGTGAGCCTACAGCGATGTGCCTGGAGCCTGAGCCTGCCCAGAAAGGACTTTACCAGTGTGGAAACAACCTCTAAACTTACCTGTCAGGTCAGGCTTGTCAGGCTCTGGAGTCGGCGCGGGGCGTGGGGGAAGGAGCCTCAACCTGCAAAAGAATAAAAGGACTGCTGAGTCTACGGCGGTGTGCCTGGAGCCCAACCCTGCCCAGAAAGGACTTTACCAGTGCGGCAGCAACCTCTATACTTACTTGTCAGCTGAGACTTGTCGGGGTCTGGAGTCAGGGTGGGAGGCGGAGCCTAAACCTGAAAAAGAGTAAAAGGACTGGTGAGCCTATGGTGGTGCCGTAGGCCCTCACCTTGGGCACACGCTGAAGGGTCGCACACAAAAAGGGTGCAAGCCCTTTGGAGCACCCTTCAGAGAGTGCAGGAGAGTGGACCCGGCTCCTCAAAATTTGTTTTAAGAGGTAGTTGGGGGTGGTGGTGTTGGGACACTGCCAATGGCTAATACTAAATGAGGGAGAGGGACTCGTTTCAGGTTGCTACCGCAAAAGTAAATCTGGCAAAGTAACGGAAAATAGATAACTTTTTTATTAGGCAATTGTCAGATGGCGCTAGGGTCTCAGCTTCTTATTCCCGGTTACCTTATTCTCAGTTGTCCGTGGAAATCCTGGAGTCGGGAACAAGTAGGCAAGACTCATCTCAGAAGCAGTCTAGGCAGCAATATTCTGCTTTAGGTTCAGGGTGTGAGCCTCGGGTATTTTCGCCCCCAGTAAATTGGCCAGCAGTTACTGACTCATTAGCGTGGGGCAGGTTAGCAACCTTCTTGACAGATCATCTTTTACTAACTACAGACACCCTGAACTTTGTCTTGACAAGGATAACTAACCTGCAGGAGGCTATGAACACAGTAAATAACCAGCTGGCAGAAATTAACCCAGGAAACTCAGGCCAGGGGTTTGAGAGGAAAGAAGGAGGAATTCATT
This sequence comes from Sphenodon punctatus, assembly GCA_003113815.1. Lineage (NCBI taxonomy): Eukaryota > Metazoa > Chordata > Lepidosauria > Sphenodontia > Sphenodontidae > Sphenodon > Sphenodon punctatus. Next base: position 3,087,644 of record QEPC01011113.1, on the reverse strand, counting down.
CCAGGGGTCAGATATCTCCACCACCACCACCACGGAGTCAGAGGATTGTATTAACCGAGTACCCCTGTTAATCTATTTGTAGGGGGAAGGGAATCTTTGCCCAATATTTAATGTATTATTGTTTACAGTATATCCTGAGGGGAGGTGGCCTAAGCCTAAATGGGATACAGTGCTTGATGTTGCAGAAAATCAACAATTCCTTTTGTACTTAAGAATTACAAGATGTGACCCTATTTCAGTGGATCATTTGCCAACAGTTAGGGGTAGACAAACTATCCTAGTTACCTTTTTAACAACTTCATTGATTAAAGAAATTCTGACACAGCAAATTAAATTGGAAAGTAGGGGTATTTTTATATCCCAAGTGTTCAAACCCCGGGGGGGGGGCAGGATGAAGTACTAACTCTTGTGGACCCACACCTTGGGAGGGACCTCCTGGGGGCGCAATGGTAGGAGCAGCCCCTGTCGGTGCCTACCACTCTGGAGGTATGGAGAGGAAGGGACCACCTTTCAGACCACCCTGACACTTTGGACCAGCAGGGTAGTATAGTGCCGGGTTCATATAATATGGAGGTGGAGTTTGTGAGGGAAAGGAAAGCTTGGTTGGAGATTCAAACGTCCAAGAATTCATACCTGTTAGGGGCACAACTTTCTTTAATAATCCCGGTTAAGCTGATTGAGAGGTTGGAAGTTGTGTAGAAACAATTATTGTGCCTGAAATTTAAGAGTAGTGACCCCAATTTGGGAGGCAGAAGTCCTAGGGATAAAGTACTTATCCGTAGTGGGGCCCTGGCACCAACATCTGGGCCCACAAGGTGGGGGGAACACACTGTAGTGGAACTTGCCTTACAGGGATTAGGGGAAAACATCCTGGTCTCACCAATCCTACCGGACCATCAGGATGAGGGTTTGGAAGGAAAATATAGTAAGGGGGGAGGCCAGTTTGTTCCAATTCCCTGGGCTAGTTGCCAGGAGGCAATAATACCTGGAAACTGGGACTACCCTGATGTACTGGAACAAGATCTACAGGGACGGGGTAGGTCCCCTCTGCAGAAGGAAGTTGATTCCTCAGAGCAGAGACAGTCACCACAATAGAGGTCCCTTGTATTATTTCTAGGGCGGTTTGATTTAATTTTGCTCCAGGAGACCTGGTTGGTCAGGGATACCAATGATGCTTATTTAAGCGGTTTTATGACTTTTAGCCTGGGGGCTACTCCCTCATTAGTGGGAGGTAGGCCTAGTGGGGGGTTAATTTTATTAGCGGCAGAGGACTTACATATTCAGATTAAAGAAATTGGTTCATACAAGTCAAATTTTGTGTTATATCTCTGTGAAATGCCGTGTGGTATGAAGTTTCTATTGGGGAACGTTTATGTACCCCCGCTGGGATCTAGTTACTATTCGATAGCTATATGGTCGGAAATATCTGACATACTGACGAGGGCTCTGTGGAAATTCCCAGACTACCCTTTATATGGCTGGAGACTTTAATGTGCAGTTGGGGAATCCTGTAAACCTTAGGGGCTCAATACATATGGAAAATGATGGGTGTGATCTACTAGTCCCTCCTCGAACTTCGAGAGATGAGTATGTGAGCCTTAGGAAGGACCGTATGGAATCCCTGATGGCTGAGATTGACCTTAGGGTGGTCAATGGGTGAGTTATAGGTGATATGGATGGGAACTTTACTCTCCATGCGTCAAATGGGTTGAGTGTAGTAGACTACTTTCTGGCCCCTAGTAACAGCTTTGATACCATCCAAAGGATGGAGGTGACCTTGAGATCAGACACTGTCCACCTCCTGATCCTGCTGACTTTGGAATGGGTAGGGAAATGCAGGAACCAACTTGGTATAAATAGAGCTACTGAGGGGACCCAGGAGAATAGGTTAAGAATTTGTAGGAGGCATTCAGGGGAGTTGGTATAAGCCTTTAAAGTTCTAATTGAACAGCAGGAAGTCAAGGAACTGCATATGTTGGCAGGGAAGCACAAGGGTAACAACCTTCCAAGATATGATAGGCTCCTGCAGTTGGTGACCCCTCTGACCTTCTGGGAGGCCCCAATGGAAGGGGCCTATGGTCGGTCAATAAGAACTCCCTCTTGGTTCGATGGTTTTTGTAGGAGTGTTAGAGCTAAGCTTAGAGGTTTAGTGAGGAAACTAGGTAGGGCTCCATCGGCTTACCTTCGAGAGCAGGTACAAACCATGAGAAGGTAGAATATAGACTTACTTAAACATAAAAGGATAGCTTATAGTGAGACCCAGTGACAGGCATTGCACAGGGTAGCTCAGAGGAAGGACTCAGTACAATTTTGGTCCTTAATTCGTTCCTGGAGTTAGGGTCGGGAGACTGTAATAAATTCTCCATTTTCTCCCTAGACTTGGGAACTTTTTTATAGTACATTATATGCAGTGTTGCTGGTGGACGGCCGCAGTATTGAAATAGAACCATGTGATAGGTTTGATGCCTGGCCCCCAGTAACCCCTGAAGAAGTAAAGACCCTTATTCTAGCCCTGAAGCCAGGTTAGGCCCCGGGGCTCGATGGAATTATGTCTGAATTATTAAAGGCTTACCCAGACTGGTGGGAAGTACTTTTGGCCCCTCTTTTTAGAGAGATAAGTAAATCTGGAACGGTGCCTGGGTCTTGGCTTTGAAGCACTTTAGTGCCCATCTTCAAAAAGGGGGATTCTAATCTCCCTGCAAATTACCGGCCAATCAGCCTGCTCAGCATAGTAGGAAAGCTTTATGCCCGATTTCTACTAGGGAAAGTAAGAGCATGGGCAGAGGAAACAGAACAGGTAGCGCCTGAGCAAGCAGGCTTCTGTGCAGGGAGGGCAGCGGTGGATCATATCTTACTGCTGTCCTCTCTGATCCAGAAGTATATGGCCCGGAAGGGCAGGTTGTACCTGGGATTTATGGATTTGGAAAAGGTATTCGATTCCATTAGTAGGGAATGTATTTGGGTGAAGTTAAGAGGTCTAGCTATGGAGCCTAGATTCCTATTTTTGATAATTCAACTTCATTTGGATAACTCGCTGCAAGTGAGACTGGATGCTAGAGGGTCCTTATCTGCCCCAATTCTGGTACAGAGAGGGGTTAGGCAGGGGTGCCAATTGGCCCCGGTATTGTTCAATCTGTACCTGAATGATGTGGTCCAGTATATGAACACTAAAGGCACCCACGCCCCTCTGGTGGTTCAAAGGCGCCTCCCAATTATTCTTTATGCAGATGACTCGGTATTGATATCCCAAACGACCATCGACCTAAAGAGGCAACTGGAATTGTTCAGAGATTATTGTAGTAGGGAGTCACTGACTGTAAATTATTCCAAATCCAAGATTCTGGTAGTAGGAGATGGAAAGAAGGGGAAGTGCCGGTCTTGGACAACTAAGGGGAAGATTATAGAACAAGTCCCCTGCTTTAAGTATTTGGGGGTCATTTTTGGGGGAGACGGTAACTTGGAAAAAGCACTACAAGCAAGTTAGGAACAAGGCAAGGAAGTCTACTGCGGCTATTTTGAAATTTTATTACAGTCAATGAGGTTGTGTGATAGCCGCGCCCGCCACAATAGCCCTGCTTAGGGATAAGGTATTGACACAGGCTTTGTATGCTGCCCCAGTTTGGGGTTTGGCATATTCTGATCAAATGAAAGGGGTTTAAAATGGCTTTCTGACCTCAGTGTTTGGGTATCCCGAGGAGCTCCCCCCAGGTGGTCTCTCATCCTGAGACAGCCTCAGTCCCAGTGGAGATCTTAGTGATGCAACAGGTGATAAATTATTGGGCTAACTTAACGGCAGCTCCTAGGACGGACAAATCCCTTATAAATATGGCTCTGATGAGTGGCCTGCTGGATCCGTGGGTGGAACAAGTTAAATTGATAATCCAATGACTGGGGCTGGAGTCAGGTTCCCTTGGAAGGATTGGGCTTAAGGCTTTTAAGATTCTAGCCCAGCAGAGACTGTATGATCAAGTCCGGCAGACTGAACAGTCACTGCTGGCCTCCCAACAGGTCACCCCCTGAGCTTGAGATATACAAGCCCCAATCGGCGAGTTCCAACTATCTTTTTACCTGGATGGACCCAGACAGGCGTACGGAATTTACTAAATCACGCTGTAATTTGTTTCCCTCGGCCTTAGTGGAGGGGACATATAGGAGCACCCCCAAAGTTTTGAGGGTTTGCCAACTTTGTGATCTGAGCAAAGTCGATACTGTGTCCCATATCTTGCTGAGATGCCCTACCCTGAAGGGTCTCCGGATAAAATATTTGGGGAAAATTCTGGCGGACCTTAAATCCAGAGCCAATGTCTGGGTACTTCGGAGACTGCTGAGCCCTAATGATAATGTGGTTACCAGAGCTGTGGCTGATTTTTCTTGGGCTGTGTTGACTATAAGAGAACCTATCCTCAAGCAGCACGGATATTTACCTTCTAAATATAACCAATAATATCAGTCTGATGATCAGGAACTGGTTAGTTTGGTAGTGACTGGGGGGATGGATTTTGGGGGCTAGGAGTTATTTTAATGGAACTATGCAATGTGACTATTTTTGTTTTATGGGAAAATTCTTTGGAAGTAAATTTTGGGCTATTGTGACTTTTTTTAAGAATTTAAAACATGGAATGCAATTGTAGTATTATGGAAAATTTTTACTGGTGTAACAGCCTGTTGGCTATGCACAATAAAGTATTTATTAATTTATTATTATTATTATTATTATTATTAGCTCCCTCTTCATTTGTAATATTAAGTTCTGTACAGACCTTCCTGGAGCCTCTTCTTCCTCAGAATCAGCAGAAGCTGCCTCTCCCTCCATTTCCAGGTCTTCTGGCGCCATCTTGTTGTGGGCCATTTCTCTTCTGCTGTCTCTGGGCCCCGTGATTTCTTTCCTCTGGCAGAAGCGCTCCAGAGCATTCTCCTGCGATATTTTCTGTTTGTAAGAGGTTTTGAAGGTACATCCACAGCCCATGAAAATGCCATATCCTCTTTTGGAGCTGAGAGTGATGTAGGGGAAGACTTCAGAGCTAGTCTGGGATTATATGAATGATGGTAGTTACCCAAACACAGGTTCAGTTTGGAACACAGAAGACTTTTGTCTTCATTTTGGCAAATATGTATCATTTTTGTAAATAAACAAATGATCCAGCCACAAATTTCCTGTAGCCATAGAGAATGTTCTCTTAACTGCAGAACAGGAAACATGAGCACACAGGGGAGATGCATCAAGAATTCCTATATTATGAGGTGGCAAACCCAACATTTTATCACAGGGCCCCAGCTTCCCTGTGTCTGTCAGTGGCTGGTTCCCTCAGAATGGAATGGACTCCTGTTACTTCAGTGTCAATTGGCATGGCTTGAGGCAGCAGCCACAGTAGAAGAAAGAAGTAGGAAATGAGCTGTTGTTCCACATTCTGGAAGAAAACAAGCACTCATACTGGGTTTTAAAGACCATACTTTTTATTCAAAATCAGTTAATCCAATTGAGTTTATCTGGGGATGGGTCATGCCCAGTCTCGGGTCCAGTAACACAACCTAACCAACAGAGGTTATGGGTGACCTACCATATGCTCGCTCAGTACCTCAATTACTCTCTGCTCTACAAAGCAGGTGATGCTACCCCCTCAGCTGCCCGCCTGAGTTGGGGCAGGCGTGTTGCATTACCATGACTAGGAAACCAACTGTAGGCGCAGGCAGCCTGATGTCCTTTAGGTACTGCAGTCACTCTATGCTCTATAGATTAGGTCACTCTATCCCCCCCAACCGCCCGACCGGGTTGGGAAGGCATGTTAAATCAGTAGTGACCTTGAAGTAGGTGAGGAGGTCATCATCCACCCTGAACCATACCTGTCCTCAAGAACAGAACTCAACCATCCACCCTGGGCCAATGGCCTGAACCTGGCATTACTTGCTCTTGATTCAGTCATTAAGCCCCATCTTATAGGGAGATGTCTTCATTAAATGCTTAACTATTCCAAATAAACTTTCTAACACTCCTCCTCCCCTCACCCAAAGCTTGCACACCCAGACACTCCATAGCCCATTGTGGCCAATGCAAGGCCGGTGCGAGTCCCAAACCCTGCAAACCTGCCCGCTCCACATGCCCCAATCTCATCCACATCCCATGCCTTCCCCGACACCAATTTCCTTTCTCCTGCTCCCTCTAGAATTGCCGCTCTTCCGTGGCTAAATCCCCCTTCATCCCTGATCTCTTCCTCTCTCTTGCCCCTTTCAACTCCTTGCTCTTACAGAAACCTGGATCTCACCCTCCAATTCTGTTACCACAGACACTCTATGCTCTGGGGGCCTTTCATTCTCCCACCGACCCTGCCCTGAGGGCCAGGGTGTAGTGTGGGTTTCCTCCTTGCCAAGCCCTGTCAATTGAAAACCCTCCCCCCTCCTCCCCCCTCTCCTTCCCTTCCTTTGAGGCCCACTCTGTGCGCTTATACTCCCCTCTACACCTTCGGGTTGCTGTCATCTACCGCCCCCCGGGTTCCCTCTCCTCTTTCCTCCCGGACTTTGAATCCTGGCTCACCTTCTTCCTCTCCGATGATATCCCCACTCTTATCCTTGGTGATTTCAACATTCACGTTGACACGCCTTCCGCCCCCTCTGTTTCCCGCTTTCTCTCTCTCACTTCCTCCTTTAATCTCCGACTCTGGACCGACTCCCCCACTCATACTGACGGCCATTCCCTCGACCTCATCTTCACTCGAAACTGTTCTCTTACTGACCTCTCCTTTGACCCCTGCCCTAATTCTGATCACTTCCTCGCCTCCTTCAGCCTTTCCCACCGACCCCCCTCCTCCTCCCCCTCTATGCGCCCCTTCCGCAATATGCAGGCCCTTACTCCCTCGGAGTTTGCCTCAAATCTTTCCCCCCTCCTCCCCCCCGTTTTCGCCTCCTCCTCCCCTGACTCTGCCATCTCTGCTCTCAACACCTCTCTCTCCTCGACCCTTGACTCTCTTGCCCCCCTCTCTTCACGCCCCGTCCGGCCCCTAAACCCCCGCCCCTGGCTCACCCCTACCATCCGCTACCTCCGCTCCTGCACCCGGGCTGCCGAACGCCTCTGGCGCAAATCCCGCTCCCTCCCTGACTTCCTCCACTACAAATTCTCCCTCTCCTCGGCTATCTCCCTAGCTAGACAACGCTATTATGCCTCCAGGATCGAATCTTTCTCTCGCGACCCTCGCCGCCTCTTCTCTACTTTCGACTCCCTTCTTAAACCCCCCTGCCCTCCTCCGCCCTCTTCCCTTGCTGCTCAGGATCTTGCATCATTCTTCACCTCAAAGATTGACAAGATCCGTCAGGACATTGCCTCCCACCCACCTCCTCCTCCCGCTCCCGTACCGCCCCCTCCCCCCTCTCTCCTCACATCCTTCCCTCCTGCCTCTCTCGAGGAAATCTCCGCTCTGCTCTCTTCATCCAACCCCTCCACCTGCCCCCTTGACCCGATCCCCTCCCGCCTCCTGACCTCTATTGCTCCCACTGTCGCCCCCCCACTTCTACATGTCATCAATCTCTCCCTTTCCACAGGCTCCTTCCCCTCTGCCTTCAAGCATGCCACTGTCTCCCCCATCCTCAAAAAGCCCACCCTGGACCCATCTGACCCCTCTAGTTACCGGCCAGTCTCCCTCCTTCCCTTTGCCTCAAAGCTTCTGGAACGTGTCGTCTACTCCCGCTGCCTGGACCTCCTCTCTGCCAACTCCTCCCTGGACCCTCTCCAATCCGGCTTCCGCCCCCTCCACTCTACTGAAACTGCCCTGGCCAAGATCACCAATGATCTACTTGTCGCTAAATCTAAGCGCCTCTACTCCATTCTTGTCCTCCTTGACCTCTCTGCTGCCTTTGACACTGTCGACCACTTGCTTCTATTGGACTCGCTTTACTCTTTGGGCTTCCGTGGCTCTGTCCTTGACTGGTTCTCCTCCTACCTCTCTGACCGCTCCTTTAAAGTCTCGCTCCCCGAGTCAAACTCCTCCTCCCTCCCCCTTTCGGTTGGGGTCCCCCAAGGCTCTGTCCTTGGCCCTCTCCTCTTCTCTATTTACACCCTGTCCCTTGGCAAAATTATTGCCTCCCACGGATTCCAATATCATCTCTACGCTGATGACACCCAACTCTATCTTTCTACCCCCTCTCTCTCCTCTTCTGTCCACTCACGCCTCGTCAACTGCCTCTCTGATATCTCCGCCTGGATGTCCCGACGTCAACTCAAGCTCAACATGGCCAAGACCGAACTCCTCATTTTTCCTCCCTCCTCTTCCTCTCCCTCTAACCTGCCCATCTGCATCGATGGAGTCACCATCCATCCTGTTCTCCAAGCCCGTAGCTTGGGCTTCATCTTTGACACGCACCTCTCTTTTAAACCTTACATTGACTCTGTTGCCAAATCCTGCCGATTCGCCCTCCATAACATTGCTCGGATCCGCCCCTTTCTCTCTACCTCCTCGGCCAAAACCCTTGTTCATGCCATGGTTATCTCTCACCTCGATTCTTGCAACCTCCTCCTTGCTGGCCTCCCTCGCTCTCACCTGTCCCCCCTTATTGCAATTCAAAACTTAGCTGCCAAGGTCATTCACTCTGTCTATCACTTCGACCATGTGCAGCCTCTCCTCTTCTCTCTTCACTGGCTCCCCCTTCCTGAACATATCCTGTTTAAACTCCTGGTATTCATGTTCAAAACACTCCACAACCAAGCTCCTCCCTACTTCTTAGACCTAATCTCCCTATGCACTCCTGCTCATGCTCTCCACTCTTCCTCTGTCCCCTCCCTCACTCTCCCTCATTTCTCCTGCTCACCTAACCACCTTTGACCCTTCTCCCTCGCTGCCCCCCATGCCTGGAACTCCCTCCCTGCCCACATCCACCTTGCCCCCTCCCTCCGCTCCTTCAAATCCCTCCTCAAGACCCACTTTTACCTCGCTGCCTTTCCCAATGCCTGCTAGTTGTTCCCATATACCTACTGTCTGCCCTCCTCAGCAGACTGCTGTAACCAACCTGATTGTAACCAAACTAAGCACACGCACCTGAGACTTCACATCCACTTGAATGTTTGTTAGTCTTCTCCCCTGTCTTTCCCTTTGTCCCCTCTCCCTGTCTCCCCCTCCTTTTCTTTTAGATTGTAAACCACAGGCAGGGACCACGTCTATTTCTATGTTTTGTACAGCACCAGGTCACACGTCTGGCGCTATATAAATGTTCATAATAATAATAATAATACTGGACCCCTGAAAGAGTGCAACAAAGTATTGGTTAGCACTTCTGAAAATACCAAATGTTCCTGCACTTGTGAAACAATGATCTCATGAAATGCACTGTGAGGAAGGCAAAAAAACTGCTGGTCACAAAAGACAAACAGTGCCAAAATATTCCTTCCTGGCCCCTTGAAACAGATGACCGGCTATGCCCACAGTGCTTTGAATAGGGTGGGTGGGTGCTTGTGACTGTTCTGGCTGCAGCATCCAACTGCTGGCTGAGGCCAGTGCAGTGAAAATGGTGCCCACAAGTGCCGTGAGGTGAGACTTGCTTTGCATGCCTAAACTGTTGACCCTGGCAATCAGCATACATGGGCCATGGCTGAGCCTGAAGTGCCCCTCCTTCCTTTAATGGGGGCAGAGACAAAGCCCTCCACCCCTCCCAGTGCTGCTTAAGCAGGCGGGGTGGGGGCGGAGAGCAAAGGGAATCTCATTAATTTAGCATGTAACTGACAGAGTCAGTGAACTAAGAGGTGGAACTTGGGAGATCTTGGTTCAAGTCCTACTTTAGCTATGAAGTCATTGGGTAGCCATATGTAAGTCACTATTTCTCAACTTCAATTACCCATCTGTAACATTGAAATAATAGTAACCTATCTGACAGGGTTGTTGAGATGGTGAACTAGTTAAGGATTGTAAAGCACTTTGAACACTGACATCACTATACAAATGATGATAAATAAAAAATAACATATACAGAGTGCTAATGGTTCAGAAATTGTGCTGTTCTGAGAGGTCTTTGGTAGACTCTTTGTGAATCGCTACAAAGCATGAGCCAGACTGATCTATTAAGCATAGAACCAGGATGCTACTAAGGAAGGATGGCCCCTAAAGCTAAAATGGGAACTTACAAAAACAGATATACCTATCAAACTTGCAATATCTGAATCATTTTGTGTGGATCAGGTACTAAACAGTACTCATTTAGTGTCCAATGAATGATCAGAATTACTGTTACTGAATCATTGGGCATTTTTACACAAACCTTAAAGTTCTGGCTTTTTCAGTCTTCTGGGTTTACAAGTTCACAAGTAAGTTCCAGATGCATTTTTCACAAACACACACTGCCCTGAGGCAGTTCCTGGATACATTCTTCACACAAACACGGCCCTGAGGCAGCCTAAAGTAGCCACAGCTGTAGACATGACAGGCTGCCATGGAAACCAAGTGATCACAGTTGCCTGGAGCAAAGCAGTTTACCAGGAGAACTTTTTACACACAAACGTTGTGGGAGAAGTTCTACGCAAAAGTTCAAAGAGCCAGATGTTTAAGATCTGGGTGAGTGATTTAGACACACAGAAAGTTCAAGATGTAACAGAAAACCTGCAGGAGAAATGTGTGTGTAAAAACACCCAATGTTACTATTACCAAATTACTGGTTTTCCATTTGTCAACGCACCCCCTCCCCCCAAAGAAGACGAGGACACAATATATGGGTTTGAACGGCCGCACTCTTTATTATTTAGCCAAAAGGGGGAAGAGGTAACCCTCCCACTTCCCCCTTTGAACTGGGGTCCTATCAATCTCTTATCCCTAACTGTTAACCTTCCCAACAGGAGGTTCCCCTATTGTGCCAGGCGTTGTCCTGTTTGCCTGGTGCCATCCTCTACCGTCTTCGGGTTAAGCCCGAGGGGAATCCTCCTGTGCCCTATCTTAACCAACTTTTCCAACTTACACCCTACCCCTACTACCGTTTTAACCGGGCCAGGGCGGGTTGTTCGCATCTATCCCCTCGCCCACCGAGGCGGGGGGTTTAAACAACAAGGATGAGGACACCGTAACCTCCTGTTTGGTGCATGGTCCGCCCAGCAGGCTCGGCCGCTCGTCTCTCACCCTTGGGCTGGCCATGCAGTGGGCCGCACTGAGCGGCTATGTCTGGCCAATACCCATCTCTTAAGGAGATGTTGCTACCCTATGCTATCCTAACCGTTTCAACTTTTAACCGTTGGCCTGAACTCAGCCTACCGCCACCAGAACCGCCAGCTCTGCTTGGCTGGTTCGCCGCCAAAATTCACCCTTAGAGGATTTTATATAGGCTTCGTTTCAGGACACCTAGATATACACTGCATCCAGCATCCGATAAGTGGACCCCATCGCTCCGATACAACTCGTCCTTATCGTGCCTAATTTCCGTATGAGAAATTGCGAAACCCCCTGTTCGCTGCAACCAGTTACCAATTTCCGAATTTGCTCTTTTTCTTGCCCGATCCACTCTACCCGGGTGATGGGCGTTAGCCCATACCCTCCTTTGCAACATTTCCGACCAAATAAGGGTGCAACCCTGAAACCGATCCTGCACCTTTTGCAGATCTGCCTTCGCCCTCTTTGTAAGCCTAAGCCCCGTGACCTTGGGCAGGTCATTTTCACCCAAATGTATTATCATTATTTCCGGTGCGGGGAATTTTTCTGCTGCCGCAGACAGCGCCGGGAGCAATTGCTCCCACCGCATTCCGCGTCGACCCAGCCACATTATTTTTGCCCTATCGCCTAAACCCAGCTGGGTACCCCATCCACTGCGTGCGGCCATCTTTCCAGCCCAATGGACGATGCTGTGGCCGACGATCCACACCACCTTCCGTCCCCTCGGGGGATCCGCGTCTAGAAAAGAAACCATAGTTAACCGGTTGCTGACGGGTGCCCAACTGCCCCGACATTCTTGGCTCTGTGTCCCTTATGTAAACACGGTAAGCAGCGGACCGCCATCTCCCTATATTTTGTATCCGTTCTGCAGGTAAACCCATGCTAGCGGCCACCGATGCCGCCCCTATGCGAAAGGAATGTGCCGTGTAACAACCTGGGTCTAGGCCTGCTTCCCTCACGCACATGTTAAGGACTGCCCCAAACTGGTATCGCGTCAGCGGATTCCCGTCCTCGTGAATAAATAACGGGCCCTCTGCTTTCGGGCGGGATGTCAGGTACTGCGTTATTGCTTCAACCGGGCATGTAAGGGTATCGCCCGAAGGGCGCAGCCTCACGACCCTACCTTTTGCCCTTTGGTCCGTCTTTGATCTTTTTATATGTAACAGGAGGGAGTCTCCCTGCCAACCCACGTCATGTATTTGCAGGGCCGCACCCGACCTGTCTTTCCTGGATTGGGGGACGATCTCACCGATCCTGAAAGCTCCAAACAATGCAACGCGGAACGCGGCAGTGAAAAGAACTATCTCACTGTCCGAGTGACACACTTTATGTAATGCCTGGGTAATCATTGTGAGGAGCTGGGGGGTAATGGGGGCCCTCGCGTCTGGTGTACGCGGGGTGCTACGGGCCCAACTCTCCTTAAGACGGCTCATAAAAAAGCCGTTATCAGGGGATGGGTGTCCCGCTAGGCAGCTCATAAAGGAGATGGCAGCTATTTTTCCCCCAATCGTACCCGGCGCCAAACCTCGTTGTTTCAACTGGAGGGCAAATTGAAGCATCTGGCCCTCAGGGATGGGGAATCCTAGATCCCAACCCTTCCCTGACCTGTATTCCTGGAACTCTCCAAAAGCCGTTCCGTACGCCCGCCTGGTTCTGGGCGCGAGGGATCCCTGCACTGCCTGATTTAGGGCTAGAATCCAAGGTTCCACATGTCCCCTGGCAACGGCTCTGGGTACTCCATGGCATCTGGTGCGAGTTGGCGAAAACGGTCTGTCTGAAATCGAGAAAGGGCATCGGCTATGCCGTTATCTATTCCGGGCACGTGCTTGGCCACGAACAAAATGTTTGCCCGCAAGCATTTAAGTACAAAATGCCGTACCAGCCGCATAACCCTTTCCGACTTCGACGACAGTTTATTGATGACATGAACGACCGCCATATTGTCGCACCAGAAGAGAACCCGCTTGTTGGAAAATTCTGCTTCCCATAATTCTACTGCCACCACAATGGGGAAGAACTCGAGGAATGTTAGATCACGGGTTAATCCCTGTTCTTCCCACTCTGCTGGCCATGGGGCTGCACACCACTTCCGCCTAAAGTACACCCCGAACCCGTGGCCGCCTGCCGCGTCAGATTGTATTTGGAGCTCCGACTCCAAAAGGAGTCGTTGCCGCCAAAAGCTCACCCCGTTATAGCCCTGGAGGAAAGCCTCCCAGGTTGCCAAATCGTCCCGCATCACCCTTGTCACCCGGACATGATGATGCGGGGGACGGTCGCTCCCTATAAGGGCATACAATCGGGACATGAAGGCTCTTCCTGGTGCGATGACTCGGCAAGCAAAATTAAGGCTACCCATGAGGGACTGCAGCTGCCTGATTGTTATCTTGTTGGCCGCCTTGGTTGTTGCTATCAATTCCTTGAGGGTTTGGAGCTTGTCGGCTGGCAATCTAGATAGTGAGCTCACTGTGTCGAGCTCTATGCCCAGATATGTCAATTTGGTCGTTGGGCCTTCGGTTTTCTCCGGCGCCAATGGTACCCCCAGCTCTGCAGCCACTCTCTGGAATGTGCGCATCCCATATGCGCATTCCGCTGTCCCTGCCCTTCCCGCGAAGAGGAAATCGTCTAAATAGTGCGTTATCAATCCCCGCCCTCCACGTTGGCGCGCGATCCATTCCAAAATGGTGCTGAACTTTTCGAAGGCTGCGCATGAGATGGAGCATCCCATGGGCATTGCCTTGTCAAAGTAAAATTTTTCCTGGAACTGCATGCCGAGAAGCTCAAAGTCCTCCGGATGCACTGGCAGGAGACGGAACGCCGACTTGATGTCGCATTTCGCGAGAAGGGCACCCTTGCCGCAGGAGCGCACCATTTCGACTGCCGAGTCAAATGATGCGTACCTTACTGAGCAAAGTTCCGGAGGGATCGCATCGTTCACCGATTCCCCTTTTGGGTGGGACAAGTGGTGAATCATGCGATATTCCCCCGGGGCCTTTTTTGGGACTATGCCCAGGGGGGATATCCGGAGTGTAGGAATAGGCAAATCTACAAAAGGGCCCTGTATCCTTCCTTCTTTTACTTCTTTATCAATCTTTTGCTGGACTAATTGTTCGTTACCGATCACTGATCTCAAATTTTTTGCCCCCAGATGATAACGGGGGCCTTGGGTGGGGATCCTAAAACCAATCCTGAAACCCTCTATGACGTACTCGGCGGTTTCGCGGTCGGGATAGTGCCGAGTCGCCAGTCGTAGTGCTTCATGCTGCACCGGAGTTGGCGCCCTTGCCCACTGGTTGACTGGCGCCTCCCTGGCTGGGGGGGGGCTGCCTGTTACCTCCCCGCCCCCTGCTCCTGGCTCCGTACTGTCTAAATCTGTTACACGTTGAGGCGGCATGGTCACCCGCACACTGGGTGCATACGTGTTTAAACTTACATTGGGTCCGAAAACACCTTCCCCCATCATTGAAATCCCAACACGTAGGCCCCCCTGAGGTCTGCCGCGGTCTGTTCTTCTGTCCGCCTTCACCCTGCTGCGTGCCCCCCATACGCGAGAGGACGTGGCCACTATCTGATCGGGGGGCATACCTGGAGCAGCTGATGCACTCCAGCCAGATATCGTGGGCATGGAGATCCCAACGCAGTCTCGGGTTGTTGGCCGCCCTACGCCGGAAGGATTCGTCGTAGCGTAGCCAAGCGCCCGGTCCTCCTGTATCAAACGCTCGGCGAACAATGTCCGAGTATTTGATCATCTCCAGCCCTCGTTCCGGAAACCTTACCAGCGTCACCCCCATATAAATAGTATAAGCAGCTGTCCAGTTGGACCAGGTGCGTTCGGCCTTTGGCCTTTTGAACTTCTCCTTTTCCTTCCTCTCTTCCTTATCATTCGGGTCTGGTATAGGGTCGCTAAAGAGGAGTGCGAATATGTCAATGTATTCGCCACTCCATATTTTTTCTTTAGTGGCCTGAAGCAAATGTTCCCCTAGTGGAGCAGACACGTCAGCGTGCCCGCCCGACAGGGGTGGGGGCTCTTCCCGATGGCCACAGCACCGTGCGGTCTGATGCGCACAGCACTGCTCCGCCCCCCACACTCGGGCCGCTGATCTGTAGCCAATATTTGGGCAGCGTCCGCAAGCCACATTGTGGCTTCGTGCTGCCCTCCCCCCGGTTTGCCCACTCCATTCCTGGCAAGTTGGGTACTGACCCCATCCGAGTTCCTGGCGGGTACATAGCCTAGCGTGGGGGTTCTCCCCTTGGCCCCTAAAGGGTCCTGCCCCCCAGTGTTCCTCTTCTTCTTCTTCCCACCTACCATACCCCCCTTGCTCACCTTCACCGGGTTCAGGTCCGCCCCGGGGGCTTGGGCCACACATGTAGCTCGTTGGTTCACTCTGTCTGCGCTGTGCCGGCTCCATACTTTCTGACAAAGCGCGCATTCCTTCCTGGAGTGCCTCAAATTGAGCTTGATAGTCGGGGGGGCCTTCTTCCCTTCGCCTGCTCGGTCCCGGTTCGTCGTCCCTGAAACGAGAAGGCAGGGCCCAACGCCGCCCACTGGCCGCATGGCGTGGGCCCTCTGGCCCTTCCTCCCACGGGACCGGTTGCCCAGATTCCTGATCTTCACCGCCGTGTCGCCCCGGGGGGTCACTGCGGCCCGCTTCCAGTTCCTCTATGCGGGCCTGATATCCTCCTAATTGGGCCTGCATGGCCCTGAGGACTGCCTCCTGTGAGGCCTCACCTTGCTGCTGCTTTTTGGGGTTAGCCTTTTTAGGGGGGGCCTTACTTACCTTCTTTGCCTGAGCCTTCTTCTGGCCCATATGGCGGGGGGGCATTTTGGCACCCTGCTGCTCCTACTGCCTCTGCTGAGACACCTCAATGGGGGCCTAGGCAGAGCCCTCGGGACTGTCCTGCAGTGGTCCCCTGTCCTAAGGGGAGGGTGAAGTTGAGTTGAGCCAAGGAGGGGGCTAAGTGCCCTTTGCCTAAGGGGTGGGAAGCCCTGCCGACAATCCCCAGTAAGGTCCCTTCAAATTCTACCCTCCCACCAGGTCTTGAGGGGGGGAATAGGACCTTTCTTTGCTGCCCTGGGGGGGTGAGGTGCACCGAGCCACAGACCCCCCGGGTTTTTAATTCGCTATGGGGAGTGGGTAAGCCCACCTGACTCCCCCACCCACAGGACAATTCTAGCGCAGGCCTTCTTAGCCCTCAGTAGCTGCACGGGCCGGCCTCCTCCTGAGTGCAGGCCCGGCAGGGAAACCCCAGGAGTCAGAGGAATCCCCCACCAAAACTTCCCAACCCTTTCCCCCACACCGTGGGGGAAACTGTGTGCTGAGAGAGGAGGGGGGGCAATCAGGCCCAGTTCAGTCCTACTCACTCCTTCACGCCTCAGGCCCGGCTGCCGTGAGCACCACCCCACTACCCCTCCAACCGAGGGGTTAATTTGATGCTCGGGGGGAGGGGGAGAACAACCCCTGGGGGGGGAGCAAATTTTCGAGCCCACCCCGACCCATCTGCCCTCGTGGGGGGGGACGGTAATCCCACCAGCCCAACCCCACTCCTCCACCAACAACAAATCGCAGGGGGCCAGGCGAATTCCTCACACCCCGCCACGATCCGTTCCCTTTCTGTGGGGGAAACACCACCTGTTCGCCGGAGGCAGGGGGGGGACAATCCGACCCCTGCTCAGCCCTTTGCCGCTTCCCACAGCGGCCCGTGGGTCCCACTTCTGGGGACAGACTTCTTTGATGTCCCGTGGGGGGGTTCTGCTCCGGCCCCGCTTCCCCCATCGGCCCTCGTGCTTCGAGGTAAGCGGCCTACCAAACGGCGCTGCCTCGAAGCATGTCCTTCTCCCCGCTCCCGCCTGGCCGAATGAGGCGGTTGAGCGGAGAGTTCTAAGATGGCGCCCGGGACTTCCGCTCTCGCGAGAGTCCCGGGCACGCTCCTCACGTGGTTGCCGGGGGCAACCAGGCCTATTCGGCCCCCCACCCTACCGCGGCCGCTCCTTCCTCACCTCCCTTGGCCGGAGGGAGAAAAGGGGGTGCCGCCAAACCCCCGCCGCTTGTAATCGCGGGGGGGACTTTGCACCATTTTACCAATTACCAGTTTACTATTTTTCTTCCCATTTCTGTTCATCTGTTAATTGTTCCATGTCCCAAAGACATTAAAACAGTATCAATGGGAAGCTTAAGTTGATCAGTAAAACAGAAAAATGATAAATGGTAAAACATAATGCACTGGCCAAAATCCCAACGCCCCCTCTGTGCAGGTTTTTCACAGGATCCGCATGGCACAATGTACTTGCAATGGACATGCCAACATGGGAAGGGTGTTGCACACAGCACACATGGTACATGGGATCAGCCCCTCCACGTTGGTTACAGTAATGCACAGTATTTTGGGTAGTTGGATACCCGCCCTGATATTTGCTTCCTGAAATTTGGGGTATTACCCACAGGTACAAAAATTTCCTTCACACTTACTTCAGTCCCTCAATGCAACCAATCTACCCCAAGATGAAGGACCAACCCCCCACAAATGCCATATTCAGTGGAGCCATCTTGCAATTTATCAGAGTATGAACACTTCATATTCATGGGAACTAGCTAAATTGGGCTGTATAAGATCTCTAACTGGAATTTGAGTCAATACTAGATTAAAATGGATGGATCAACAATATTGATGGTTTCTGTTATTGTTTTGGCCGTTTTAGTTCACAGCAAGTCTATGAAGGTACTTTTCTGACTTCACAGTAAATCCTGGCTATCCTTGAAATGGATTTGTATTTCTTTACTGATTAGCTTCCCTGATTAGGTTTATCTGAGTGATTAGCTTTGCAGGGCCAAATGTAGGTCACACCTGTATCAGCAGAGCTTGTAACATTTAACTGTTACTGTAATGCAATTAATCTGGAGGGGATTATTTTATGTTTCAGAGCATTAATAAACTGAAATTAGATGTGGTCGCCATAGCAACAAAGTAGTGATTAATGACAGATGCTCTAATTGCCATGGAAACAGGTCTAAAACAAACAAATTGTTCATTTCGCTCCCTTCCAAAAACAAACAGAAAGCTGCAGAAATTACAACTCTCCGTAAGTACCTTGCTAGTTATAAAGGGGAAATGGGAGTTTTCAGTCTGTTTCCTGGCATATTTTAGTTTGCTTCTACATCTGGAAGGATATCAGCTAACAGGCCAATATAGGGTGATATAATTACAGCAATTAGGCATGTTACTAGGAGCAGGTTGCAGAAATAACTACAGGGTCTCTCTTTTCTAGGAAAGAGGCAAAAAATATCAGGAACACACTCCTGGGTTATGTTTCTAAATTACTTTTACAAAAGTCAGTGAACTGACAGAGAAAAGGATACATGCAAAGATATCTCCCACAGTCTCCTCTCCATTTCTGATTTCTCAATCTGTGTCCTGAGAGGGGAGCTGCGCAACACCTGACAAAAACAGTACGAGGAAGTAAAAGTCATAAGTCTGTTGGAAACCAAAAATGATGGACTAAATAAAGCTTTGGGCATGGACTTCATAAGCAATTATGGAATCATATGTACCCCAAAAGCTTTCATAACATCTTACTAAAAGAACTTGGGCCAATAAGAGATACGGTTTTCATCTCTCATGTCTGGGATCAACAATCATACCCTCTCTAAACTACTTTACTTATTTATTTATTTATTTACATTTCTACCCCCACCCCTTCCCCTAAGGTTCAGGACAGCTTAAATAAACATACAAAATACAATTTAAAACATTTTTTTTTAAAAGGAAAGAAAACCACCCTCACTCCTAAACTCACACACCCCAACCCTTCTCCCCTCCTGCCGAATGCTTTGTCAAAAAGAAAAGTTATACACTGCATCCAGAATATGCTCAGGCTTGGGTTTGGACGGACCTCAGGTGGAAGGGAGGTCCACAGTACTGGGAGAGCAACCAAGAATGCTTCTCTGCATGCCCTTTTCATATGAGCAAGATTGGTAGGTGATACTCAGAAGAGAACACTCCTGACTGGCCATAGGGGTCGTGGTGGAGCATGGTAGGATATGTGGGGTCCAGGAAATCAAGGGCTTTAAAGGTCAAAACCAGCAAGATGAATTGTGCCCAGACAGCCATAGGAAGACAATTCAGACTGTAAATCACAAGATTAATGTGCTTATGGTGACCCACCCCAAAAGGATCTGGTTGGGTGGGTTCTGCACCAGCTGCAACTTCCAGACAGTCATTAAGGCCATCCCCATGTAGAGCATTGGACTCCAAACCTCTGAAAGATCTTACCTAGCAGCCTCAGATACACATTGAACAAAAGGGGAGACAAGACAGAACCCTGTGGGACACCACAGGGGAGGTCTCAAGGGGATGAGGAGCAATCTCCCATCACCACCTACTGGGACCTCCCCCACTCAAGAGCAATTGTGCACACCCCTGCCAAATACTGCATCAACAACACCTCATGATCAACTTCATCAACTGATGAAAGGTCTAACAAGATCAATATGGTATAGTTCCCTTTATCAATCTCCAGGTATGGATCATCGACCAAGGCCACAAGCATAGTCTCCGTGCTATATCTCAGACAAAAACCTGACTGAAACGGGTACAGGAATCTGATCGCATCAACATAATTCTGAAGCTGCTGGAGAACCACCCATTCAAAAAGCAAAGGTTAGAGACAAAGTGATAGCTGACTGAGAGTCAGCATCCAAAGATAGTTTCTTGAGCAGGGGTCAAAGAACCACAATTTTAAGGGTGTCCTACAACCTACCCTTCCCAAGGGAGGCATTGACAACCCTAGACAGCAATGGCCCCACCGCCTCCCAGCTGGCTTTCATCAGTCAGTACGGGCAAGGATTTAATTCCCAACTGGTTGTGTGCATTACTCCAAGCACATCCTCCGCATTAGTGGGTGACACTAATTGAAACTGATACAAACAAGCAGGACAAGGCTGAACTCCCACAACCTCAAACTCTGGCTCCATAGTATCAGCACCCAAGTTGTGGTGAATATGAGCAATTTTGTCTGTAAAGTAATAGATAAAAAAGTCAGAGTGGGCAATAGTCATACCGGGTTCTGCACCAGCTGCAGCTTCCAAACACTCATTAAGCCTAGCCCCACATAGAGCGCATTGCACTAATCTAGCCTTGAGGTAACAAAGTCTTCCTATAGCTGTCTGGGCATAATTCTACATGCTGCTTTTGACCTTTAAAGTCTTTGTTCACTGCGGAGACAGATTAACCAGGCCATTCACCACCTGGAAAAGCTCCACAAAGAGCTTCAAAAGGATGAAACTTGGCAGATGTTATGATAGTGGAGAAGAAAGCTTTCTTCGCCACCAACACCCACAACATAGTCCTTCAAAAATTATCGATGCTACTGTCAAAATTGGTCAGCTTCAGCACAAATCGAGTAGCACCTGCACTCTAACTGACTACCCTCCCACTTCAGCCACCTCAGGTCCACCCTATAACAGGGGACCTATGTTGTCACAGCGGAACAAGTGGAAGCCTGGGTGCAACCATGACAGTGGCCATGGTCAAGATGTCATTCCACAAGGCAAACAGATCATCAATAGAGTAGCTGTCAAGGTCAGTGAGTAAATCCTTCAGAAAGTTGTGGAAACCAACTGGATCAATTAGCCTCTGTGGGTGTACCAGTCTAATTGGCCCACCACCTAGGGATGGGCAAACGCAGTTCAGAAGTTTGGAGTTCAGACCGAACTCAGCCTGTTCGGACAACAGAACCCAAATTCGAACACGAACTAACCGAACCGAACAAGATTCCATTCGAGTGAGTTCGGGTGGCAAAAACATTTCACTGGAAGGCAAAACGTGACAGGGAGGGGGAGTCAGCTACTTCCAGGCACCAGGGGTGGAGAGGCTTGGAGTAGCAGCCAGCCTGCCCAATCACCATCCCTTTTCGCCTCAGACCACTGCCTTCGCAGTCTGTGATTGGCCACGGGCTAGGCTGCACGGAGCCAATGGGGCTTGCGGTGAGGTGGGCGCAGCAAGAAACAAAACTTATTGCCTCCCCTCTTCCCAACACCTTCTGAGCTAGTCACTGTTCCTGAACAGCAGGCGTTTCAGAAGGCTCCCTCTCCCAGCAGTTTTGTTCTCCTCAATCCATTGCCATCCTCCTCCTATTTCACCCATTCAACCCATTTACCTTCATATTATCATTTATTTAGATTATATTAGATAGATTTAGCTGTTATTTTTATTTTTTACCCATCCCTGTGTTCTCTCTCTCCTTACCCTCCATTGAATCCATTCCTTTCCCTCTGCCTCCATATTCCATCCCTTATTCCCTTCCCCTGTTTTTTGATTTACTAGAGAAGGATTAGATTGATTTAGGTTTTATTTCCGTTTTTGTACCCCTTCTGTGTGTTGTTGTGAGCGTTCTGTGTACCCCCCCATCCCTGTGTAATATTGTATATTTATAGAGAGAGAGAGATTATAGTAGTTAGGTAGGAGTTAGTTATTAGTTATTACAGTTGTTAGCTTAGTTATAGTTTATAGATATCAGTGATTCAGTTTTAGAGTGTATTTGTAGGACTAGGTGTTATATACCCCATTATTTAGTTCCATTGGTTTTATAATAGTTAGATAGTTAATAGCAGTTAGATTTAGTGTAATATAGATATATATAATATTAGATAAAAACTTTTTTAAAAATTACAAAAATGTTTTTATAAAATATTTGTGCATTCTTTTGGTGGGAGAAATGGAGAAGGGAGGTAGGAGAGGGCAAGGCCAGTCTGCTTCCCGCAAGTCAGACAATGAGGCACGTGGCATAGGTGGCGGAGGCCGGTCAAGCAGAGGGCCAGCAGGCAGAAGCAGCAGCCCATCACCACGCCCCAAGCTGTGCAGGCCTGATTGTGGGTCTTCCTCTCCCAGCGCTAGTGGCACTAGTGCTTCCAGTGGCACTAGGGGCCAGGGGGTTAGACGTCTCCTCCTGGCAGCGTCCTCCACTGCCACGCAGGGCACTGTAATGTCTTAATTGCAGGTGGCTGAGGCTGTCTCATCTGTGGCTGCAGGTGCAGGCAAGTCAGTGCCTGAAGCTCCTCAGGGGTCACCATTGTCCCCCAACTCCAGACAACAAGTTTTCCACGTGTCCTGGCCAACCTGTTCCATGAGGGATTCTCCCCTCCTCTCCAACCCTCCCCCACCTGGACTTACCTGCTTGCAGGTGGTGCCGGGGGGGGGTGTGACTCCTTGCTGCCGCGGCTGGCTTTTTCATCGCCGCCGCCTCCATCACCGCCGCCGCTCGCCGCTGGGGCCGCCGCCGCCGCTGCTTCGTCCCCGCGGGGTTACCTGCGGGGACAAGAAGACAAGAACTGTGAGTTGGGGGTAGGGGGGGGA
>QEPC01011113.1:3022678-3060641 GCA_003113815.1 Sphenodon punctatus | reverse complement strand
GGCTGTGGAACTCCCTTCCGGAGGAAGCTCGCCTGGCCCCAAGCCTTTTGACCTTTCGGCGGAACTGTAAGACCTGGCTGTTTGCCCAGGCCTTTGGGAGGGAGGGGGGGGGTGATTTTTAATCCCCCACCTGTTCATTTATTTTATATACCACCAGCTTTTATTTGTTTTATGGTTGTATTTTAAATGTTTTAAATGTTTTTACTGTTGTAAACCGCCCCGAGCTGCTGTGCAGGATGGGGCGGTATAGAAATCCAATAAATAAATAAAAATAAAATAAAACTCCCCCATAATTATAGAGGCAATCCCCCAAAGCAGTCCAGGACTGATGGATCTCACCCCGGCTGCTAGAGGCAGGGCCCGATAACAGGACAATGGAATAAGGGAGCGTAGCAGTAGCAGCAGCAACAGAAGCTATAGGGGGTAGCGGGAGAGTGCTGCTCAGAGTGGAAGCAGCATGGGGAGTCCAGCAGCCTCCATCACTCTGTTTGGGGATGGGGACAGTGATGCAGAGATTTCTGTGGAGGAGGTCTCTGTATCTGGTGCTGCTGAGGTGACGGCTGTCCCTTAACAAGCTCTGTCACCAGTGCCACCATGTCCTGCCCCTCCCAGTAGTGCATCACCTGGTGTGGGCCAGAAGGCAGGAGGGGCTAACAAATCGTGGGTCTGGGAGCATTTTAATGTGCAGGCAGATGATCTGCAGGAGGTGCAGTGCACTTTGTGTAATAAGGTGGTGAAGCATGGGCATGTGCTCACCAACCTGGGGACAACCGCCATGTCAAGGCACCTGAAATCATGCCACGGTGCTGCAATGCTAAGCAGGGAGTCAGGGTCAGTGGATCATAGCGGGTTCTTGACCCAAGCAGCTAGTCATCTGCCTCCTTCATTGGGCAACCGTCCTGCTCCAGCGGCTGTATCTAGCAGCATGAGCAGCAGCCTCACCAGCAGCATCAGCCCACGATGGAGGAGCTGGGATGGGGCAGCTGCCAAGGCCATCGGCAGCTGGAGGGTGGTGTGGCTTTCAAGAGAAAGCCACGTGCCTTTTGGGTGAGATGATCGCTGTCGATGGCCAGCCCTTCTCCATTGTCAGGGACACTGGGTTTAAGCGGCTGATTGGGTTCCTGGTCCCACAATTTAAGCTGCCGTTCTGTACCACCCTGAGTCGTACGGTAGTGCCAGCCCTGTACGGGGCTTTGAAGGAGCAGTTGAAGGAGCAGCTGGCAGGGACTGGAGGTGCCACTGTCCATTTCACCACTGACCTGTGGTCCAGCTGGAATGCCCAGCACGCATACCTGGCAGTGATGGCGCACTGGTGGCAGGACCCAATGTCGTCATTTGACAGTGGCATGAGGGGTCCTGAAGCAGGGTATAGTTGGGCCCTGCTTCAGGCGGAAGTCATGGACTGCTCCCACACTGCCAGGAACATAGAGGCAGCCCTGAATGCTGTGGTGGGGGAGTGGGTCACACCAGGTGCACTGTTCCCCCCAGGGTGTGTGGTGACTGATAATGTGGCCAATATACTCAAGGCAGTCCATGGTGGGGGCTTCATGAGCATCCCTTGCGCCGCACACACCCTCCATCTGGTGGTCAAGGATGCTCTGGGCTTGAGGGATAAGGGGATTGGGGAAGGGACCCTTAGATCCCTGATCCAGTGGGGGAGGGAGCTGGCTGAGTCCATAATTACAGTGTGAAGGGCAGCAAACTCCTCAGGGCCTAGCAGGCAGAACAAGGCCACCCAGTGCACCAGCTTGTGCAGGATGTCTCCACCAGGTGGAATTTCACCTTCCTGGTGCTTGAGCGGCTTGTGGAGCAGAAAGCCGCCTTGCATCAGGTGCAATTGGGCACAGACAGCGGGGCTCCTCCAGGCTTCAATGGGGCAGAATGGGAGATCCTCTCCCAGATGTTCTTCATTCTGCGACCGTTCCTGGAAGTGGCAGAGATCATCAGCTCCTCCATGGCCACAATCAGCCAGGTGACCCCTCTGGTCCAGAGTCTGCACCGGAGTCTTCAGGAGATTCTGCAGGGGCAGGATTGCGGCCCTTGGGGCAAGAAGCTGGGGGCTAAGGTAGTTGGGCTGGTGCAGAAGCTCAAGACAGGCCTGAAGGTGAGGTTTGAAGAGCTCCTGCTGTGGGGGGGAATATGTTTTGGGAACAATGCTGGACCCCAAGGTCAAGGGCAGCGTGGCATGCAAGTCATCCCTCTATGGCCTCTGGAAGGATGCTCTTGTGGGGAGGGTCTGGAAGGCAGAGCGGGCTCTTGAGAGTGCTCGGCAGCAGCAGGACACCCCTGGGGATGGTGGGAGCAGCCTCTCCCTTCAGTCAGCAGGGTCTATCCCTGGCTCCAGGCCTAGCGGTAGAAGCAGCAGCAGCAGGATCAGCAGCAGCACCCCTACTGCCAGCAGCTCTTCCTCTGCGCAGCCCACTCTGGGGAGGCATGGGGCCCAGCACAAAAGGGCAGACAGCATGACTGAGTGCAGTGGGAGTGGTGGTGCCCAGGGACAGCTACGAGATGTAGTACGACAGCGCCTCAACAGCAGTCGAGACCTACCTGGATGAAGAGCCATGCATCGATTCCAGCAGCGATCCCTTGGCCTACTGGGCCAGCAAGACTGATGTGTGGCCGGCCCTGTCTAAAGTGGACAGGGGCTTATTGCCCTGCCCACCAACCAGTGTCAACAGCAAGTGGGTTTTCTCTGTGGTGGGCGCCATTTGCTCCCCGCACCCCCTGAGACTGGGGGCCAAGTTGGTGGAGCAGTTGTTGTTCCTGAAGGTGATCCTTCTGCTGCCGGGATTCCCTGAGTTGCCCCTGTACAAGGAGTGATGGTGCAGTGGCACATGCCATCCCATGCCAGGGGCAGTCGGGGCGGGGCTCCTCCTCCTCCTCCTCAATCTGGGCTACGGCCACTGCTCCTATGCTGCTGAGGTGCTGTCCCTCCCTCCCAATGCATATCACCTGACTGACTGCCCCGGCAACCAATGTCTGCTGCTGCTAGTGCCAATGGCCCCCAGGCCTATATGCTGTCTGTGCAAAAGGTTCTGTACCTGGCAACCCACTGTCTGCTGGTGCCAATGGCCTCCAGGCCAGGCCTATAGTATAGTATAGTTTATTTTGGCAAATTAGCTTTCGCCATAGCCATTTAAAATTAGAATACATACAAGCAAAACATGTAATATACATAACAAACAGGCAAAGAAAGTCGTCCTATGAGACCGACTTAATAGAACAACCTTATTCAGCCAAACTTTAGCTATATAAACTTTGTCCATTTTACAGTCACTTCCATTATGTGATTTGTATCTTTCGCTCTCTGGGCTTGCAATAATTCTTTATCCTTATATCAGAAACAACCATTAAGGCAGGACTAATAAGAGAATACAAATTTAATAAAACAAAAATGTCAATCACTAACAAAGCCTAATGCACGATGTGCATAGAGGTACAGAGCCATCCTTTATTTGCTTTTGTCATGGCAACCATATAACAGTTGCCCTAACTATATAAGGCGTTCATCTAATTCCCAAATGTGTCCATAATATAATTTGTGCCTTGCCCTTCTCGGGGCGTACGCCGGCAACGCTTGACCCCTGAGTCAAGCGAGATGCCTATACATCTCACGGGCCATTAAAGCTAAATTGGTGATTAAATTGGCAGACTTGGATGAGGCAAAATATATCATCTGTTGTACTGGGGTTAAACGTGCTCCTGGGGCAATCCCGGCCTGGAAATGCCATTCTCTTATGCATTGCATAAGGGGGCATACAAACACTGTATGCAGCAAATCCCCAATGCAACCCAGTGTGCAGGGACAAAGCCTCTCATCGTAAGGAATTCCAGCACGCCTCCCCATAATGACCTTAGTAGGGAGCAGATCGAATCTCAAGAGCATCAAGGCCCTACATAAACTGGGATCCTCTAATGCTCCCAGGTACCATTCGCACCTAGCTGAGTGCTTGAACTCCCTATACAGAGGGGCACACTTAAGTACTGCAATTTTCCCCATATCCATCTGGACTGCTTGGTCTACCAACTACCTGTGTGCAATTCTTTTTCTGCCACACAGGGGAATACCACTCAACATCTCCGGAGATAGGCCAAGGTCTCTAATTAGGTTCCTTGCCCCTTGGCACTAAGTACGTGACGCTGGCCATGACTGAGCCTCAATACAGCAGCGCCGGGGTAGCCTATCCTCAGGCATACCATCCAGCTTAATCCAATAATTTAACACTGCCTCAAGGATTTTTACTTTTATAGGCAGGATGCCTGTCTCTAACTGCAGCAAACAGGTTGGTGTACTCTTAGGAACAGCAAGATGGGTTCTTAATAGCACATTCTGGGGTAATTCTAAACCCTCAGTCGATGTCAAACCCCAAATTTCCGCGCCATACAATGCACCTGGTCTGGACTTCACATTGAAGAGGCTCAATGCTGGTGCAATTAATCTGCCCCCATGGGTCTCCAGAACCTCAACAATCCCAGCACTGCCTGCTGCAGTTTGAGCCTGTATAGCTGAATATGTTTTTTCCAACTGGTGTTATTGGCAAAACGCAGGCCCAAGTTAGTATAAGCAGACACCTGCTCCAAGTTGTGCCCATCCAAGTGCCACTTGTACTGCCTGAGTCTCTGGGGGAACCTTTTCACTATCATGACCTTGGTCTTCTGGTGGTTGATAGAAAGGTGCATCTCTGCACAAAATTGCCCGACGACCTCCTCAGACCCAACCTAGAGGGCGAGAAGAACGCCATGTCGTCGGCATACAACAGAATAGCGAGTGACCTCCCCTGTACTCGTGTGGGCAAGCAATAATCCTGGGTGACCGCGGCAACTATGCCATTGACATAGAAATTAAATTTAAAAGGTGCCAACACGCAGCCTTGTTTCACTCCTTTGGAGACTGGAATCTGGCTGGTGAGTTGTCCTTTATTACCAACACGCACCCTCAAGTCTGAGTTGTTATACAGCAGGTGCACCAGACTGACCAGCCACTAATCCATATTTGTTTTATATAATTTCTCCCACAAGATGTTCCGGTCTAGCAAATCAAAGTCTGAGCATAGATCTAAGAAACCCACATATAAACTGCCCTTTCTAATAATCACGTATTTCTCCATTAGATGATTCAAAGTGAAGCAGTGATCAATTGTAGAATATTTTGCCCTGAAGCCAGCTTGTTCCTCTGGAAAGAAATTGGCCACTGAGGCCCAATCCTCCAGTTTGGCCAATAGGTACCTCGCATAAAGCTTGGCAACTATGTTGATAAGACAGATAGGGCGAAAATTCTGGGGCAATTTGCTGTCCCCTTTTTTATATATGGGCACCACAATGCTAACGTTCCAGCCAGCTGGTACAGATCTGGTATTATTAATCATGGAGAACAGATGTGCCGGAATAGGTAACCACTAGTCAAAATTGGCCAAAAATATCTCTACAGGGATACCATCAATCCCAGGGGCCTTCCCTTTACGTACTACTTTGAACAGAGATCTTATTTCATCACACCCTACGAGAGGCCCGAAATCAACCTCTCTCAATGTCTCCTGGGGCACAATGAACAGATCAGGAATGCGGGAGAATATTCCCCCAAAATGAGATAACCATGCATTAGCAGCTATGCTCGCCTGGGGGGGAAATGCGCGAAACCCCTGGTTGACCAATGCCCAAAATGTGACATGATCTTGATTGTTGAAGGCAGTGGCCAACTCCTCCCGGGCTTTAAGCTAGTGGGCTCTCTTCTTTCCCTTTATTAATTTCTTATATTTATGTTGGACCGATAACAGCTGCACAATATGTCCCTGGGTGGGATTTGCCTTAACCTTCCTGCGCCAGGCCTTAAGACATCCCTTATACTCGGCACACTCAATGTCATACCAACTGGGTGGAAAACTTGATGACCGAACTGCCATGTTTGGGGAGCCTTCAGTGGTAAGGGCATTCCTAAAACTCTCCAGTAGGGCGGTAAACTGATATCCGATCTTGGCGGGATCATCTAACTGGGTATCCAGGATACTCCGCCTAATGGCCCTAAGGTCTTCTCTGCCATACAGAACTGCACTAGCCACCCCCACTTTTTCCGACCAACGTATTCTACAGGCCGAGCAGAACATATTATCACCCTCCAATCCAGGAGGGTTAACTGAGGGACATCCCTCAGAAGGCAGCTCTTCCCTACAGAGACCCAGTGCAATGGGCAGATGGTCCCCAAACCCTTCCGTCAATACTTCAAAGTTTCCCACATTACACCATTGTGCCTCCTGGACGCAGAAAAAATCAATCACACTGCAGCCTGTCTGGGACAAGAAGGTATACTGACCCCACGGGTCCAGTATGGAGCCTCCATTTAATACCTTCCAGCGACCAAGGTACAGGAACCTAAGAAACTGTGCTCCCTGTGAATTAAGTTCCTTGTCCTGTGACCTTCTTAATGGCCAGAAAAACTCGTCCTCCTCCTCAGTACCCAGTACCGCTGCTTGTCTTGGGACAGAATTGCCAATCCTAGCGTTGAAATCTCAGGCCAATATAATGCGGACTCCTATAAAGCCATTTTCCAATGTATCTACATATTCTTCCCCAGGCCTATATGCCATCTGTGCCAAGGGTTCTGTACCCTGGCAACCAATGTCTGCTGCTGCCAATGGCCCCCAGGCCAGGTCTATATGCTATCTGTGGCGAGGGTTCTTCACCCTTGAAACCAATGTCTTCTGGTGCTAGTACTAATGGCCCACAGGCCAGGCCTATATGCCGTCTGTGGAAAGGGTTCTGTACCCTGACAACCAATGTTTCCTGGTACCAATGGCCCCCAGGCCAGGCCTATAAGCCGTCTGTGCCAAGGGTTCTGTACCCTGGAAACCAATGTCTGCTGCTGCTGCCAATGCCTCCCATGCTGTCTGTGCCATGGGTTCTGGGGACCATCATTCCTCGCGCAGAGGCGATGTCATTCCACCGCATCCAGAAACAGCCACTCCAGCCCCAGGACCTGCCATCATGAGTCTGGGACCATCATTCCTCACACAGGGTGTTGTCATTCCACAGCATCAAGGAACAGCCACTCCAGCCCCAGGACCCACCGCCAGGGTTCTGGGGCCTAATTACAGGCAGGGAGTTCTGTGGTCAATATCCAGAAGCTGCTACTCTAGCCCCATGAGCCACCATCATTGGTCTGAGGCCATCATTCCTCGCACGGAGCCGATGTCTTTCTACCGCATCAAGAAACAACCACTTCAGCCCCAGGACCCAGTGACAGGATTCTGGGGCCAAGTTACCAGCAGGGAGGGCTGTGGCCAATACCTAGAAGCTGCCCCTTTAGTCCCAGGACCCACCGTCATGGGTCTGGGGCCATCATTCCTCACAGAGAGGCAATGTCATTCCACCACATCCAGAAACAGCCACTCCAGCCCCAGGACCTGCCATCGTGGGTCTGGGGCCATCATTCCGCGCACAGGGCACTGTCATTCCACAGCAACAAGGAACAGCCACTCCTGCCCCAGGACCCACCACCAGGGTTCAGGGGCCAATTTACAGGCAGGGAGGGCTGTGGACAATATCCAGAAGCTGCCACTCTAGCTCCAGGAGCCACCATCATGGGTATGGGGCCATCAATCCTCGCACGGAGCCGATGTCTTTCAACCGCATCAAGAAACAGCAACTCCAGTCCCAGGACGTGTCATCAGGGTTCTGGGACCAAGTTACATGCAGGGAGGGCTGTGGTCAATATCCAGAAGCTGCCACTCTAGTCCCAGGACCCACCATCATGGGTCTGGGACCATAATTCCTTGCACAGGGTGCTGTCATTAAACAGCATCAAGAAAAAGCCACCAGGCCTCAGAACCCACCATCAGGGTTCTAGGGCCAATTTAGCGGCAGGGAGGGTTGTGGCCAATATCTAGAAGCTGCCTCTCTTGCCCCAGGACCCACCGTCGTGGGTCTGGGGTCATCATTCCTCGCACATCCTAAAAGAATCTTAAACTTCTCCTTCAGGCCAGGATCCTTGTTCTGTTGCTTTGCCATGGTTATCTAAAAAGTACCAGGGAACTTCCACCCTCTCCAGCCAGACGGCACTTGCCCCTGCCCAGACCCCTTAGCCCTGTCCCCTCATCATTCTTAGCCTGGACCTCAATGCTCTTGGACTTTAAGGTGCTGATGACTCCCGTGCATGGGGCCATCAATAAAGTATGACACGCAAGGCCTGCAGATAATAAGTAAAGTCGTGCCAATCGGTGACAATCGAGGGTGAGTGGGATTGGTCCCATGACATTATACCCATATGTTTGTGTCTCTGTCACAGTTATTTTGTATGTGGGTATTTAGGTAGGTGTGGGTGGGGTGTTTTACTTGTTTTCATGTCTCACCTCAGTCTCTAGACTTCCTCCCAGTTGCCATCATTCTGGTCATGGAGATGGCCCCCAGGTATTGGTCTATATGCTGTCTGTGCAAAGGGTTCTGTACCATGGCCACAAATGTCTGCTGTTTCCAGTGCCAATGGCCCCCAGGCCAGGGCTATATGCTGTCTGTGCCATGATTTTGTTCTGTACCGTGGAGAACAATGGTTCTGTACCATGGCAACCCACTTTCTGCTCCTGTCTATGCCAAGGGTTCTGTACCCCAGCTTGCCTCCAAGCTCAAAGCCTGTCTCAGTCTGCCTTCCCACCTCTCATGCCAAGGTTCCTGTCTGCCCACCCATGTTGCTGCCAAGAGAGAGAGAGAGAGAAATAACAGAGAGAGATAAAGTCTCCCCACTGCTATGTTGGAAGGAGAGACAGACACGATCCCACCCATGCTGTCACCTGCACTACATGGAGAGAGAAAGAGAGAGAGAGAGGGAGAGGCTCCCCACTAGAACGAGAGAGATGGGGTGGAAGGGAGGCCAGCTCAAGCTGCCACCTGCCAGAACCAGGAAGAACTCCCATTTGTGCTCATGCGTCCAATGCCCACATCCAGCAGCAAACCTACCAGAATGAGATGGAATATAACAGAACGTATTATATGTGCCTGCCTGGCACCTGCCTGTGTGCATTCTTGTACCTGCTGCTACCACCTATCACTTGATTGAATGAAGTGTGCCCAACCATGCGCTAATGACATAATAATCATTAAACTCACATAGGCTGTCATTCGATTGTACCTGAATCAGTCATGCTCACCCATCCCAGGAACCATCAACGAGATTCTGGGACCATCGTTCCAGTCACTAGGGGCTGAATTCCATTCCTCTGCATCCAGAAGTCTGGTGCCCGCATGCCAGCCTCCCACCCTCCCCCAGCCTACTCCTCCACACCCACCCATGAATGCCCACTGAATACAAGCCCCTACGACCACCAGCTCCCAACGCCTGCTGCCCGCTGCCAAGGAGCCTGTCTCTCTTGGTCTCTGGCACACCCACACCGGCACAAGCCCTGCCCCTCCTGAGGGACTGTCTGCAAGTTGAGACCCTGCTGCTGCCTGGCACATCTTTGTTTTAATAACTTAACTAGACTACATGTGGAGACAGCCAGATGCTGCTGGTAGGGATTGACAAGCTGTATGAGATTCTGTCACCTGACAGCCAGAACTTCAGCACGTAGGGATAAATGTTTGGACATGTCAAACGAAACTCATAACAACAAATAACAACTTTTATTAAAACTATATTTCAACAACAATGGAACAACAACAACAACAACAACATTATGAAACCAAAACCAAACATTGAAAGGAAACTTAATAAGGGAAACTATTAGTCTCTGGACCTGTCCCCTGGGACTTGGGGGAAAGGCAAAATGCATTGGAGCGCAGCACAGGGCTGAGGGTGGCCACCCTGTGCTCTCCCATTTCATAGCCATGTGCAACGGCAACCTCCAGGGCCCCTTCCAAGTCTTGATGCCACCTGGAGACCGCCTGGTGGTACAGTTCCAGGCATTCCATCTCAGCAGAGACGTACTGGCCATACACCTCCACCTTCTTATTCTCCACCTCTACCGCCTGGAACTGTTCCATCAGGTGGTTCTCGAAGCAGTGTACGCCCATCATCATTTGGCATCCAGGTGTCTCAAGTTTGGCCTGAAAGGCCTTGGCCACAGCAGACTCCCGGGGCCCGGGCGACTCCACATCAGGGCTGGAAGAGGGGGAAGGGCTTACATGCCATCACTTCTGGGTTGCCTCCCCCGCACTCTTCTGGCGCTGTTGCTCTGGCTCCACAGAGATGCTAGAGTCCTCCTGCCACCTCACCGTCCAGCCGTGGAGTTTTTCAATATGGGAGAGTAGACCCAATGTGGTCCCATATCTCTGACTCCATAATCTTTTGCCACAGATCTAAAGAGCATAAAAAGATAGGAACATACCAAGTGCCATGCTGTATCAGACCAATGGTCTGTGTCAAGCCCTGCCTGCATTCTGTCTCCACAAGTGGGTGGGTGGCCAATCTCTCTCTGCAGGGGACTTCCATTCCTAACAGGTCATAGGCTGTTCCATTCCCTGTTGTTCCAGCCCCCGTGCCTTACCTTTCAGATAGCGATTCCATCACCCTTGTCATAAAACCTCCAGACATCAGAGCATTTTGTTTGCCAACTGTCTGGGAGTGGCACTGGCAAGTCCAACCTCTGCCTGGGTGTCCTGCGCAGCAGGGCACCAGCGCCAGCATCCAATTCCTCTCTGAAACAGGAACACATAAACAACACCTAAGTAATATCATGTATTTATGATGATGCCTCTAGTCCTCCCTCCTTGGGGTGCTAGGGATGTCAATGGGAGATGGTGACCCTGGCTAGCACGTGCAAATTCTGCTCTCCTTGGAGTGCTAGGGATGGCAACTAGAAAGACCCATGCTGGCACATGCAAATCCTGCCCTCCTTGGGGTGCTGCTAGAGAGGGATGGCAAATGGAGAGACCCTGGCTGGCTGGCACGTGCAAATCCTGCCCTCCTTGGGGGGATTGGGATGGCAATGGAGAGACCCTGGCTGGCATGTGCAAATCGTTTGGGGGTGCGTAGGAATGGCAACTGGAGAGTGGAAATCCTTGCCGGGAATGGCTGGCAGGCACGTTTGGGTGAGGGCGCTGCTCGTGCTCGTACCTGACTTCTGGAAGAGCTCCCCACACTACAGTACCCTCTCACTCTGTGGCAGACATCCTCTGCTACCTGCTGATGCCCACTGTTTGTGCCTGGCTGATGCCCACCAACCACCTAAACGCCAGTGAGCTCACTCTAACGGATAGAGCCTTAAGTTTCTTGTCCTCAAAGTAAAAAAAGTTTACATACTTGGAAGCAGTGGCATCAGCACCTCCTGCGCCTGCCGGCTCTGGCTCCTCCTCCACCACTGAAGGTCCAGCAGCCGCTGGAGGAACCTCTTCCTCCACCACCGGTTCTGCCACCTTGGCCTTCCCCCAGACCCGGCATTTAATGGTGGTGGCACTGGTCACCTTCTCCATTATTATTTTTTTTAAAACACACAGCCAACACACACAGCACCCACCAACACTCACCAACCAGCCAAACCAAAACAAACACACACCACACAGCCAAAACACACAAATCACAACCAAACACCCAGCAAGTCACAACACACACGCTCTCATCCACACAAGTTCTGCACTCACTCGAATTTCCAGTTTCCGATGTGATCACAGGCTCTCACGATACTTTTTCCAAACGCCTGAACCAAACCAAACATGACCAATTTTGAATGGCCGAACCCGAACATGGCGACCGACCCGAACAGCCGAACTGAATGGGCTAACTGAGCTGGACTGAACCGAACGGCCGAACCCGAACTGCGATCTGTTTGTCCATCCCTACCACCACCCTGACAGAGGTATAGGAAAGCAGGGTTCTGGGTCTTCAGAAGGTAATGGTTTGACTACCAAAAAACGGTTTTGTAATAATTTCCCCAGTAATTGGAACTCCTGTTTCCAGACTGGTGAAAAACATCATTTTGTGTTGTGTCTTATCCTTGTTTACTACCATAGATTGGTGATGTAGAAAAGGAACACAGATGCTAAATGTGGAGGCTGTATTTTTAATAACTAAATTACCTAATGGGTTAAATCAACTCGAACTGTGGCTATTTTCAAATGGATTGTGGTGCCTCTACAGTCCGTGGGTGATGGGTGGAGATAGCAGTGGGTGGGTGGTGCCCATCCCATGGACACCCACCCACCTCCAGCCATATCCACACATGGAGCACCTGCCACTGGTGCCCGTTGCTTTGTGCGTGGGCGATGGGTGGAGTGTAGGCGCATGCACGCACCTCCACCCACTCACCGCTGTAATCCTACGGACGCTCCCCCCAGCCCACCCATCCATACACGTGGGTGAGGAGTGGGGTGTCCATCCAAAAAGGTTCAAAGAGGGCATTTCCATTGTGGATCACCCACCATGGCTCCAGAGGATGAATATAGATTGTATTTCCTCCCAAACCCTTAGGCCTTATAAGGGAGTCAGGCCAGAAGCTAAAGTCCCAACGTACTCCCATCCACCACACAAGCAATAGATAGATGAGATGACAGAACCCCCAGGCTGCACCAAGTATTGAAGAAAGTATGCAAATGCCCATGTCCATGCAAATCCTGGGGTTTTTAAGTGCACCCATTTGGCCTTTTATTAACCCTTCCTGCCACTCTACTGGACCCTCCAAAGATATGAAAAAACTACACCAAATTCCCCCACCCAAGTAGAGTACAGGTAGAAGATGAAAGATGGAAGATAAAAAAAAAATTTAAAATAAAGTTAAACATACAACATATTGCCAAATTTCATCCCATGGGTAAAATTCTTTCTAGATCCCTGAACTGGCAATCAGCAAAGGCCCTGACATCACAGAAGACACACTATACTAGTTCAAGTATGAGAAAGTTCCGGCTGACAAAGTGGCTGAACCACACGTGCAGCAGACTTAACCTGGACCCTTTCCCCCTTCTCTGCCTCTGGATCGAAGCCAATTCCCTAGCCCCAACTAACAATCAATCCGTTTTCCTTCATCCAGTAGCACAAGGAAAGGAGTGCAGACACACTGTGATGTATAGAAAAGGTAGTGAAGTGAACATTTGATTAATTATTATATAGTGCCATAAGAGATCATTTCCTATTAGTTAGAGTTTTCTTAAAAGTTGGGTTCTATGTGAAATCCTGCCAAATCCTGCTAGTAGTACCGAGGCTGGCACATCCAAGAAAGAGAAGTGATTAAATGACAATGGCACTGGGACACCCTCATATTAATTACAGATAACACCAGAGAAGTAGGGGTGTGCAGAAGGCACCCCTACTATTTCCATTTTAGTTTTTGTTTTCATTTACCAAAAACCCTTTGTTTTTGGTGGTTTTCATATACAACTCTACTGCTTTTATTTTTTAAATTTAATTTTAAATGATCTTTTTTTAAAAAATCACTGCACATGCGCAAAATGGCCACTGGGCCATTCTGCACATGGCGGCCCTTTTTCAAAATGGTTCTGACACTGTTAGTTTTTATAACTAATAGAAAACATTATGGATGCACAAACCTACCAGCTATTTTTTTAAAAAACCCAAAAAACCCAAACCCATACATTTTTTGCCTGCAAATATAGGATTTATGTTCTTGAAATGCCACATTTCGGTACAGCTTACTGCATCCCTCTACATCTTGTTATTGTAATTAATCTTTAATAATAATAGTATGATTGATTTTCAATTAATGAACAGACTTTATACTGCTGGGTAATTCTCCGCCTCATTCTTTAATTTATGTTTGTGCCATCCAGAGCTTTGAAAGAAAAAAATGTCATGTAATTAGCAAGTATTATTAACTATTACCAATATTAATTAAATTCTTTATGCTGTTCAAAGAGATTTACCAAGCATCCTCGGGCTTACATAAGTCAGTGGAGCAAAGAGCAATAGCAGAAAGAGAAGCTTGCAGAGTGGAATGGAATGAAAAAAGAGAGCAACAACTTATTCCTTGGCATGATATCTGGATTACTTAGGCCTTTCATATGAACAAACATGAAACATCTTCGAAGGTTTCTTATGAAACCAAGGTTATCCTGAGGTAGACCAAGAGAAACAGAAAGGGCATTCACATGATGCATGGACACTTCACACAAATTTTTCAAAAACATAAGAAGTGCCATATTCTGTCAGACCAATGGTCCATGTCCAGCATCCTGTCTCCAACAGTGGTCATTCTTGGTTGCTTAGGAGAAGAACCCAACAGGTCATCATGGAACAAGCCATTTCCTGCTTTTCGCTCCCAGATCTTGCAGAGGTTATGTTTCCAAAACGTCTTGGCAAATTAGCCATTAATAGATCTGTCTTCCAAGAACTTACCCAATCCTATTTTAAACCCAACTATGTTATGGGTCTAGACCACATTCTCTGGCAATATGTTCCATAACTTAATTGTTAAGGATTGGGTGCTGAGTGGGAGTCCCGGGACAGCCAGAAGCAGTGGGAGGGGCTGGGCAGGGGGTGGGAAGGGGCCTGGCGACACGCCCGGGGGGCCCCAGAGCCCCAGTCCCATCCCGGGGCCGAGGGTGGGCTCCCAGGGCGGCAGGCAACTCACCCTCCTCTACCCTACATGACAACCCCAACAGCCACTGTCTCCAGGGCCCATGCCCCCAGCAGTGCATGAGGGAGCTCTGGACATGGGTTCGCCGGTGGAGGGATGACCAGGTGGAGGATATCGTCCGGACCTCGACGGAACAGGGGGAGAGGATGATAGCAGCCATGGACCGTATGGAGGCGGCCATCGAGTGGTCCCTGGAGCGGGAGGAGGTGTGGGACAAGAGGCTCGAGGCCGAGGGGCGCCTGGAGCAGAGGCGGGAGTGCCGTGAGCATAGCAGACAGGTGGAAGTGCTCGGGCAGCTGGAGCAGGCCATCACAGGGATGGTGCGGGAGCACTCCGCCAAAATGGACAGGTCCCATGACATTGGGACCTCCTTTCTCCTGCACATGGGCACCATGTTTGCCTATGTGATGGCAGGTGCCCCCCCGGGCATCCTGCCTGCCCATGGCCCCATGTTGGACCCCTTGGCATCCCTGCCCCATCCCCAACCGCCGCAGCCACCCCCATGCCCCCAGGGGCCATGCATCCACCTCCTGGTCTCCCCTGCCCTCCAGAGGGTGCAGCCGCTAAGGGAGGGCCCCCCGGGTCCAGGATCCACCCTCCCCTCAACCACCGCCTACCTTGCCAGCCCAGGAGGCAGCCCAGGACACTTCTGGGAACACGGACAGCGGGGGGGGGGAGGGGAGCTCACAGAGCTCAGTAGCCAACACTGGGTGCTCAAGGGGGCATCCCAGGAAACTCGGGGGACAGGGGGGAAGGGGTGGAAGGGGGAGGGCAGTGTGAGGTGGGGGTTACTGTAGGGGGCGGGGCATAGCTGGGGTGGGGGGAGAGGGGTCGGGTGCACATGTACACAGGGGTGAAATAAATGTTGTTTGCACTATGGTTTTTTTGTTTATGTTTTTTTTTATGTTATTCTTTTTTTAATTTAAAAAAAAATGGATTTTCTTTCAGGAAAAAAGCCACTACAATATTTTTGATGTTTGCCTGTGGCCTAGAACAAAGAAACTCTGTGGTTATTTCAGCAACCTGTTTCTATTAATAATTCCTTTGACATTTCAGTGGCAAAAGTTGAAATACCTTATTCTTTACTTTAAGTTTTCTTCAATTTTTCCCCAATTTGATAACTGTCAAGGTATAAAAAGTAGGACAAAACTCATGTTTTCTACTCTTGTGTAGGCCTGAAATTATATACAGCAGTGTCCGACAATTCTGTTGGAAACCTCCCATCCGTTGCCATTTTTCTCAACCCGGCATGGACACGGCATCCCCATACTTGTTCCAATGCTTGCTGCAGCTTTTCGCTCTTTCCTGTTGCTATTTCCCGGCGGGGAAGAAAATTGTTGGAAACTGTTG
Organism: Sphenodon punctatus; assembly: GCA_003113815.1. Classification (NCBI taxonomy): domain Eukaryota; kingdom Metazoa; phylum Chordata; class Lepidosauria; order Sphenodontia; family Sphenodontidae; genus Sphenodon; species Sphenodon punctatus. The sequence goes on along the minus strand of QEPC01011113.1, from coordinate 3,044,781 downwards.
CAATTCCCGTAAAGTGTCAGAAATTGCTGACAGTGTTGGAACGTGTTACCAAAGTGTCAGGAAAACTGTCAGAAATGTTGGGAAAACTGTTAGAACTGTCAGAAATTGTCACTATTAACTTAAGTGCCGCAGACTACCTGGAACTGTCGCAAAATGTCAGATAGCACTGCAAATTGATGGCAAATGCCATTGGAGCACTGGCAAGACTGTCAAAACATAGACAGTAAACAGCAAAATGGCAAAAAATGCTGCCGCTTCAGGCCTACTCTTGTATCTATGTGACTAGTGTTGTGTCTTCTCACGGTTCACTTCTGTCATGCTAAGGAGCCTGAATTACAAGTCACATCAAGTTTATTGCATGGTCTTCAGTCTTAGCAAAGAAGTACAAAACTCAAAAATACATAGAAAAGAAAAAAAAAACACATGTAAATACAATTAATACAAATAAGTTTAAAATAACCCATGCACACACCAGATAAATGTCAGAAATTGCCGGCTGGAACTGTTATATCTAACACAGTCCTTCATCGGGCACTAAAATGAGTAGTCCCCATCCCAGCTAACATCCTAACTAAAGGTAATTTGGAGGGAAAGGAAAAATGGCCATTGAAAACAGACTAACCCAAACCCTGCTGGAGCTCCCAATTAAGGATGGATTTAGTGGCTCAATCACACAAATTCCTCGCCCTTTCATAGGCACCAGGAGCGGACAATCCCAAACCCTGCTTAAAACCAGCAGCCTGGTTGACAAACAAACAGTAAGATTATTACAAGTTGGCTACAAGCCCTTTTCTTATACAGAAATTTCAGCAATACCAACCAGTCAAAGGCCTCTTGGAACAAAATGCAAAAATAGAAATGATATAGGCAGCAAGGTCATTACAAAACACATAAGTTAACACAAGCGGTTGCACGTCAAAATAGCCATAGACCTCACCATATTGCTACTGATCTAATTGTAAAGGATGCAAAAATAAATTTATCCATAACCAAGGATATTGAGGGATCTCTATCAGACAATAAATAAACCATAGTATCTCCTTGATTGCCTAAAGCTAAATTACAAATTTCTCTCTGGCTACAGCGTATAGCGTGCAGTCAAAGATCACATGGGCAAGAAATTCTACCCTCCTCTGCTCACAATAGGGACACAGTCTCTGGGAATAGGGGACCTTCTGGAATCTACCCTTGATAACTGCAGATGGTAAAAGATTAAATCTTGCCAGAGTAAGCATAAGTTGCATTTTCTCCTCAGGCATATCATACAAATATCTCACACCTCTGGAGGGGACTGAGAACAGATTGTACAAAGGAGCACATTTTTTTGCAAGTCATTGGCTTTTCTACTGATTTGCAGTTCTTGGTCTGCAATATGAGTTTTCACCAGGCTCACTACATTAGAGAAGGGCAAAGAACAAAGATATAAATCCAGGAAACCCAAAGATCTGAGCAGCTTAGAAATTCCAGATTCTCATGGGCCAGAACTTTGTGACGACATGGCCAAATTTGACAGTGTGTTCAAGGGATTTCTCATTAAGCATAACCAAAATTTAAATATAGCAATTTTGGCTAATGAAGCCAGTTGTCTAGAACCCATCTCCCAATGAAAAAATACCATAGGCATGGCTTTAGGGACACCCAAAATTGTTCCCAGGAAATAATTCTGAACCAGTTCCAACTTCGATAAGGCGCCAAGTTCCCAAATCGGGATCGCATATAGGATCTATGTCAAAACTTTGGCTCTAAATACAGACGGATAGAAAAATGCAAAATGTGATTTAAATTTTCCGTTTTACTATTGAGAGTGGTAACACTGTTCACCACAACTCTGTAATAGCTCTGCATAAGCTGAAAATGAAACATTGGAAAACTTTTGTATAAAGTAATATCACTTCTTGAAAGAAAACTGTACAGCCTTAAATACTAATTAGATCACTGCAGAGAATAACTTTAACTGTTGATCTTCCTGCCCATTTTATTTTAGTACTTCAAGTTGTGTTTTTTATTTTTATTTCCTTTATTATTTTCTCCTTTCATAACATCACTCAGAATTTTGCTTTGTAGATTGCTTTTGGTTTTAAACTGCCTTTCTATTTTTACCGCTATGTATCTTGAATGAATCATGGCCACTGCCTTGTAGTTGTTTCTCTTTCTCCATCCTTGACATTGCTCTAAAGAAGCAAGAATGATGCAAAGGGTAAAAACAGATGTGACCTTGCCACAGTGGAAACCCAACCTGACTTAGGTCAGAAATGTGCTGCAGACATCTGGGCCACAATAACAAATGTGAAAAACAGGCTAGAGTGGGTAACTGTCATTTTTGTTTTCACCCCAAGTGAGACAGTCTTTCAAATGATTCCTTATCCAGTATGCTCTTTCCGTATAAAGTCATTCTTATAAGAAATGCCCAAATTTACCACTAAGAATTTTTTGAGTGGAGGGCAGTGTCAAAAAAGTGATGATTTAAGTTTTCAGCCCTGATCCTCCTGGTACATTTCCAGCAAAGCACTTCTGCTTAGCTCACTACTAAAAGCAGAGCAGCTGGAGCCCCATCTGTCTAGGGAGGGGTTTTTGATTCCCATGTCCCCTTTAAAAGAACTGCTAAGGAAGTTCTGATTTCAAAATAGTGATGAACATGGCAGGAATGGCAATGCAAAACTCAGAAATTACACCAATTGATTTTCAGACATTAAATTGAGCTTAAAGGACCAGATGATAGAAACACTTCATTTTGATTTGTAAACTGAGCAAACATCGGGTGGGAGCCATTTAGGAAGAACTAAAGTGCAACATCAAAATATTTGTCTATGCAGAGCCACCTTTTTTCTGACCAGAACCCATGCTTCAGTTTCATTTCAGTTTATGTCCAGTTAATTAAAATGTCCCATCAATCCTGTTTTCCCTTTATCACAGTCCCCTTTGATTTCACAGGCCATTTCCTCATCTTCATGCTGTTTTTGATCTGGAGGTCTATAACACATTCCCAATATAAATTTAGATCTAATTCCAACATCCAATTTCCCAGCAGAGTGATTCTGACTTCCTCTCAACCACGTACATCTCTTCCAGTACAGTTACTTTCCTCCAGTTCTATATGGAGCAATATAACACCATCTCCTTAATTCTCCTACTCTTTCTGAAGAATCCACATATGTGCTGGCAAGACCACCATGTCACTCATAATATGGTAGCTGCTCACAGGGCCCAATGTATTCTACGGTTTTGACATCTTATATCTTTAAAACACACACCCACACACACACACAAAACAAACTACCACAGAGACCTCTCCATGGGGGGTGGAGGGGCTCTCCTCCCCAGCAGGAAGTTGTGGCAGGGGGCCCCTCGGTCTGAAGATATATGCCAGAGGTTCACCTCTTTGGCATTCCGATGGCTAGCTCACACAGTGCTCCCTTATAAGGCTAGAATTCTGTGCTGCCAGAAATCTCTGCAACAGTTTGACAAAGTTGGGGGAAATGGCTGCAATTGCAGCAGAGCAGAATTCACAGAGGCCTGTCAATAAATATGCTTCCATTTCACAACTTTTTCCAGGGAAGTTAATGGAAATTCTGAAAGTACTTTAAATAGAAACCAGATTGAGGTCTAAATTCACTTATATTGCAGGTAGGGTGGCCAGATAAGCACATTTTAGAGGACACATGAGAAATACAGGTTGCAGGGCTGCATTCAATGCAGTCCTGAAACGTGTATGTTTCACCCTTACCTGAGCTTTTGGGGTCAAAGTGACCCCACCGAGCACCAAAAACATTAAAATATGTTAATTAGTAGCTTTTTAAGTTTCAGCTTTTAGGACATTGTCACCGGCACCTCTGGACATAACATACTAAAATTTCAGCCTGATAGCTCTTACCGTTTTTCTATGACCAAAAAAGTGCCATTTTGCAAATGGACCCCAGGTTTCCATAGAGTTTTCCTATTGGGGTCCAATGGACCCCAGCCAATGCATTTCAATAGGGGTCAAATGGACCCCAGCTTAAAATAAACCAAAATAAACAGTTTTCAAGGACCATTCAGATAGCAAGGGGACATGGAACTCAAGGCCACTTCAGACTTGCAGCAGCAATGAAAATTAACTCCTTAACTGCTATTACCTTGTGCCCTTGTATCATGGTTGAAAAAAACCCATGAAAATATGCTAATTATTGGATCTACACTTTGAGCTTGCAGCACATTGTCTCTGGTACCTCTGGCCATAACATACTCAAAGTTCAGCCAGATATCTCTTAACATTTGTCTCCAATGCGAAGGCCTTGAGTGCCCTCATACTGGCAGCAGTCCCACCGGGTGCCATGCCAGCACCCAGACCTGTGCCACCTCCACCCCCCCGGCCGTACCACAGACCCTGCTGGCCCCGTAACCCCCACTGCCCCAACAGCACCTGGGCCTGCGGATGCGGAGACCTGTGCCCCCACAGCTCGGATGCCAACAGCCAGGCCACCTGGCCCCGATACGGTCGCAGGCAGAGCAGGGGGTGGGAGCAGACAGGGGCCCTCCAGGAGTGGTGGTCAGGGGACAGGGTCCTCGGCCATTCTGGCTGACAGCACCTCCTCCACCACCTCAGACAAGGGGGTCTCAGTAGCCTCAGCAATCCCTGTTTGCAGGGACTGGGATGGTCCTGGGGTAGCAGGGGACAGGGGAGGGACAGGGGCTGGGCAGCATAGGGGAGGGAGTGGGGAGGGGGCATCTGGGACCAATGAGGGTGATTGGGAGGAGGGATGGGAGGAGGGAAGGGCACGGGGGCACACGGGTGTACCGGAGACAGGGGCGGGGATAGGGGAGCACAATAAATGGCATTTGCACACCTAACTGTGCCCAAATGCTTTCTTCCCTACAGGTCCATACCTCCCCCTGGCCTCATGGGTGTCCCGCACCAGGTACGACTCGGGTGTGTGCCCCACCACACGGTAACGGCTAAGGTCTGACACCGGGGATTCCCTGAGCAGGCCCCCAGGGCTCGGGCCGCTGCGCCTCCCTGTGCATGCATGTGCAGTCGTTGCTATCTCCACAGGCAGGTGGGTATGTGTGGGGCTGTCTGGCCTTGCATGCTGGCAGCTGTGCACTGGCCACTCCCTTCGCATCCCTCCACAGTGGTGCCAGTGTTCCCATCCAGCCATTATCTGTCAACCTTTGCAGCCCCTGTCTGCCTGCCCAGCCCCCCAGCCCCATGTCCCATGCTTCCCCCACAGCTGCTGTGGCTCGGGCCGCTTTTAGACGTGCAGCTGGGATCAAGCGCGGGACCGGAAAAACAGCCGTGGTGCTGTTTTAGATGAACCGGAAGCGGGAGTTGTGCACGTGATCCGGGGCCGTGTATTCTTTGCCGACTGCGAGCGAACCACCCTGATCTCTCTGGGGTGACATACGCGGCCAGAAAAGAATGTGCGGCGCCGGATCACGTGCACAACTTCTGCTTTCGGTTCATCTAAAACAGCCCCATGGCTGTTTCGCCGCTCCCGCGCCTGATCCAGCTGCATGTTTAAAAGCGGCCTTGGACTCTCCAGGAGCTGTACCATGGTGACTTCTTCCCAGCCCGAGGTCTTGCCCAGAGGCTCCAGGGGCTCTGTCTGTACCTGGACCGCCCGTGAGAGCATGACCCTGTGCGACCTGTGGTGTTCACCCATCATTCAGTGCAGCCTGTGCTCCCTGCCCACCCGCCAGATGCCTATCGGTGTCTGAGCTTTGGTATGCTGCATTTCGGCTATGTTGGGACCGCTGGCGACTGCCGCGTGCACTGTGAGGGGCTGGGGCACGCCCCCTTCCCTGAGGGGCACCTACCAGACACGCTGGGTGGCCTTGCTGCATATAGCCCTGCCGAGATGGCCTCTGCTCAGTGTGTGTGTGCCTTCCCAGGATATGCGACCTGCCTGTGTGAGGGTGGCTCTGCCATGTCCGTGTCCTACTTCATCAGCGTTCAGGGCGCCCGTGGGTTTCTACGCTCCCATGGGGCTACCTACTACCATCTTATGGAGCTGTCCCACCTGCCCTGGCCCCCTGCGGCCAATTATGGCATGCCCCCCCCAGTCTGGAACTGGTGGCCCTGTTGGAGGTGTGCAGCCGCTCTGATGTGCAACTCGGGATGAGCTGTGTGGATCCCTTCGAGGCCTTCTACCTGATCTGTTTCCACATGGCTGGCCACAGCTTCTTCCGGGGACTGTGGCAGTGACCCTGCTATGTGCACATGCTGTCAGAACCACCCCCACTACCTGATGGGAGCCCCTGCAGCTGGGTGTAGGGCACTCCGGGCCCATCCATCATCCAACCGCCTCCTCAGTGCCTTCGTTCCGTCTGTGGTCTGGGTGCTCGCGCCACCTCCTGCTGCCTCTTCAGAATGGCTGGAACCCCATTGACCCGCTGCCACCCGCCTGCCTGTTGCCCCCTTGCCTGGGACCCACTTCCACCACCCAGGAACCCTCTGTGTGGCCTCCATGGTGGTTCATGGTGCTGGTTCCCTCCCTCCTGGACTGGGCCCCGTACCCCCCCTTGCTGCTACCCCTTCTTCCGTGCCCTGGCCCCACGCGATCCTGCTCTGTGCTGGGCCGGTGCCGCTTGTGTCCTCAATAAACATCTGTTACGCTTCACTGTGCCTTGTGTTGCCTCCTGTCTCCTTGGGCTGCTGGGTCCCCCTTCCCCTTTCCCACTGTGGTCCTGCCCCTGCCCCTGCCCCTCCTGGTGGGCTGGCCGTGCTGGGCCCTGGCCCCCCCGACTCCTATGCATCCTACTGGCCATGGGGTTCCCTGTCCCCCCCTGGTGTGTGCCTCCCTCTGCCCCCGTGCCCAGCACCCCTTTGTTGTGTGGGTGTGGTGCTTCATGTGTGTGTATGCACTTCTCATTTTGAAGTGTGCACGCCATCCATGTGGCCGCTGTTTGTGAGCGCTGCAGCTCCCTCCACCCCCTTCCTTCATGTTTCCCTTCCCTAGGCGGGGCCCTCCACTGTCTTTGGCTTTGTTTGCCCTCAGGCAGCCATGTTTTCGTCCGCGTAACCCCGGTGCCTTGTGGGGCTCCCATCATGGTTCTCACCACCACGTCACGTCTTTTGGTTTCCCCCGGCCTGGGTTCACTCCGGTTGGCCCCGAGTGGTGGTGTCACCCCTGTCACATCTTTGGGGCCATGCAGCTCACCATGTCCCACGGTGAAGCAATTGACACCGGGGTGGGATTCACTGTGGTGAATCTCACCGTGTCACATCTGAAATCACCCATTATTTTGGGCATAAAATAGACCCCACCTATAATGTGTTTTCCCATAGGGGTCCAAATGTACCCCAAGACCTGGTGATTGCAATTTTTTAAAAGTCCAAAGGTAAGGACTAGGTGTCCTCTAAAATGTGCATATCTGACCACCCTAAATGCATGTGCTTCTAAGTTATCTGAATATCAATTGTGTCTTTAATAGTTTGGGTCTGGCAAAACCAGAGGCTAGGCTGATTCTTTACTGAAAATCTGTTATCTAAAAGCATTGCTGTGTAGAGTATTAAAATATCGTCCATTTTAATACTCCACAGCATTACTGTGGAGACTATTAAAATATTCAAAGACAATACGAACAAGAAATTTCACTCTGTTGTTCATAGGTACTGTGACACGAAGCACAGAAACAGGCAAAGAATAAATTGACAAATTGAAGATAGTAGCAGACTTAATTTGGAATGCTCTGGTTTCTACCCATTTGACATGACCACATTTAATGTTGCTTTAACATAGTTTATTAGTCATATTATTCAGTTCTTTTCTTACAGCACATGAGAGCATATTTGTCTAGGAAGAGCTACAGAGAATTAGAGAGAAAGATGACAGATGATCCTGTCATCTCTCTAAACATCATTAGCCCAGCCACTGTGCATGCTCTCTCTCTCCTCCCGCCCCCCCCTCACAAGTGCAAATCTAAAAAGAAAGAGTTTAACTGGCAGCAGAATTTTTTCCATGCTGAATCAATAACTTTTACTAGACACATTTATTTTGCAGATAGCACTATCTGTCCAGACTATCGGTTTATCTGCTTTGTATCTAACTCTTAATATTAAAAATACACAGAGGTAGTAAAATCTCCCTTTTTAAAGTCATTGTAATCAACAAAGTTATATGTTGGGAGTTCAATATGAGAGAGAGATTTTGAGAACTCTTGTCAGAGTTCTATTACATTTAAATCAGATAAAAATATTCCACATTATTCCACAGGTGAAAAAAAGTTATATTTGGAAAAAGAAAAATCGGATATGTTGCAGACAAATAAAATAAAATAACTGTCACATTAAAATTGCAAATGAAAATCTTGCCATGCAAACATTTTAACTATATGTACATTAATAGGCCTACTGACTTCTGAGAAATAGTTCCCATGCAAGGCCAGTTCTCAAAGCATTGTAGTGACACAAGCAAAGCCCAACTGAAATGATTCTATCAGCCCAATCTAGCTGTGCACAGATATGTAAATTAGTTGTTACCCTGGAAAGGCAGTCTCCACTAGAAATGGGAAAAATCAGATGGAAAGTCATAATCTAATTAAACTGGAATTGGATTCAATTGCTTTGGATTTGAATTAGATCAGAATTGGTTAATATTCCCCCCACCCCCACCCCCATTGACTTCAGTAGGAAAACATTTTCCTATTGAAGTCAATGGGAAACTGAACCTATTTATTTCAATGGGCAATACAAGTCATATTGGTTCTTGTGCCAGAATCGGATTGATTCAAAGCAATAACAATTGGATAAATTGGTTTAATCCAATTCTGATTTTCCGTTCCCTAGTCTCCACCAGATACCAATAGACCAGAGAGAGAGAGACTCTAGATACAAAGTCTGAACAAAACCTCTAATAAACAACCATCTTGCTCAAGCTCTAACACCAATTCAGCGTCGGCACATGTGCCTGGTGTGTGCAGACACGAACATAATCTACTTTGCGCATGTGCACACCTGATGTCACACAGGAAGTTCACCATCTCCTGACTGCACCACCACTATCACAGGAAGAAGTAGGATGTGGTAAGGTAAGTCAGTGGCAGCTCTTTTGGGAGGTACGGGGCTTTCCGTGTGGCACCATGTGAGTAGTTTAGGTCCACACGTGTGTTCATCAGACATGCTCATACCCTGGGTCAGTACCTCTGTGTCTTAAGACTCCTTCATCAAAGCCAAAAAAACTCCATAGAACTTTGGGTGTTATAAGATGTGCCAAGTACATGTTCAGAACATGGTTGGCTTACAGTGTGTGTGTGTGTGTATATATATATCAGCCGAATGGCGGCTGTGGGGCGATTTTCACCCCCTCCCCTCCCAGCTCCAAGAAATGAGCGGGAGCCTCTGCAGGGGCAGGGCTGAAAATTGCAGAGTTTTTCCCCTGCCCGGGCTGCTGGAGCGGTCAGCGAGGGTTGCCCTGGGAAATCCTCCTGCTCGCACAAAAAAGGGGAAGCCTTGATTGGCTGCTTGAGCCACGTGGTCTGGCCAGCAGCTTAGTTCGGTGTTCCCCGCTAAGTCCAGGATGAGCGGGGAACGGAGCAGCAGACAGCAGCTGCCTCGCTCATCCGATCATTGTTCAGGCTTGGCTAGGCTTGCGAGGAGAGGCAAGGAGGAGATGGGGCGCACTCGGAAGCATGGCGCCAAGGCCGGAACGGAAAGTCGGGCTGGGAGTGAGGCCCAGTCAGCTGTAGGAGGGGGGGGAGGATGAGGGCCCAAGCTGTGAGGAGTCACAAGTGATGGGCCAATGTTAGCAGGCGGGAGGAAGGGGCAGAAGGGGGGCCAGCTCAGCCCCCCCCCCACCAGTATAGGGGACAGTCCTGGAGCACTTGGCCACCTGTGAGGCCCTGCTTTTTGGCGCTGGGACCAGCACTGCAGCAGGGGTCCCACCCACTCAGGAGGAAGCTGGGAGGTTAGACAAGGGACTGGTGTCTCAGGCCTGGCCCAAAATGGGTAATTGGGATGGGGGTGTGGGTGGCGCTGGGTCAGGATTGCCCTCCCCAACCCTGGTAGTGCAGGCCTTGGGCAGGTCCTTCTCCCCAGAAAATTTAAGGGAGGGCACGGGTGGGCCAAGTGACAGGGGGAAAGAGGAGGCAGGAGCCCCCTCCCTTAGACACGGAACCAGGCCCATTGTTACCCCCGTGCACTTCACTGACGAAGCACCCCCAGCATGCAGGCAGAGAGATGCGGTGGCCCCTCAGCCCCCAGAACCCCCTTTGCACCTCCCGCAGCGGGGGTTTGGAGCGGGCCAAGCTGGAGGCATGGGAGAGAATGAAACTGCCCAGATCCAGCAGGGGGGTCTTCCCCCACCTCAGTGTGTTTACATGCCGCTCATGGGGGACAATACAGGAGGAGTAGGACAGGATGACCCGTAAATCCTGGCAAGGATCGCTGTGGTGGAATGGGCACTGGCAGCCAGGAGTGGGAGTGGAGCGGCATCAAGGCAGAACCCCCTGCCAGAGACAGGTATGTGGTCGGGAAAGCTGGGTGATGCCCAGCCAGGACATGGAGCAAGGTGTGTGGGGGGCTAGGGGGAATAGCCCCCTCTTTCCCCAACATGACTGGATGGCAGGGGACTCAAACATACCCAAATCTGGGCACAGCTGCACAGGGACTGGCCCCTGGGCTGGAACCCTGAGCGGAGCAGGACTTAGAACCCCACCGGCAAACAAGCCCCCACAGTATTTGTGGTGGAATGGTGGCTGGGTGGAGGTCACCACCCTAGTGGTTCCAGGGGTGGGGATAACACACCCATCGGGGAGACCGACAGCGGGGGTGGGAAATGGAGGTGCAGCGCTGGGCATGTCGCAGTCCCAGCAAGCACTCCAGGTTTGGGCACAAGGCCCCTCCAGGCAAGTGGGGCAACCAGGGGTGTGTCCCTGCCAGCCATACCCATTGGGAGGAGCCTATGTTGACTTATCCACCCCAATAGGCGAGCATTTACTCCCTGCCACTATAGAAAAAATCTGGAAAGGGGATTATGTGGACTTGTTTGCCATCCTCTTCAGCGATCCTATAGCGGATCCCGGAGATGATGATGAGAAGAAGGAGAAATAGAAATACGAAAGGCCTAAAACGGATAGGAATTGGGCCAACTGGATGGCGGCCTATGCAATATACCACGGGGTGCAGTTAGAAATGTTCCCGGAGAGAGGGGCAGTACTCCTCAAATATGGGGAAATTATCTGCAGGGCCTATGAAACCGGCCCCCCAGGGGCATGGCTCAGATACGATGAGGCATTTAGCCACTGGGCGTAATTCACCCCAGGACTAAGATGGGACACTCACGCGCATGACCTATGGTTAAATTGCATGAGTGATTCCACTGGAGCCCCCAGAGCTGATAGTGGGCACCTCCTGGTAAAAGGGGAGGTTGCTCTGATCAACGACCCAAGTAGGGCTTGGGGGAAGCAGAGTACAGAAGGGACTGTTGGGCAATGTGGGGCATTTTCCCGCACGGGCCGATGCCCCCACCCTACGTGCAGATTTCGGCATACCTGTTCCTCCTGTGGGGGATTTCACACCACCTCTGCTTGCCACAGGCCTAAACCCAGCTTTAAGGCAAAGGGCGTGACCAATAGTGGGGGGAAAGGAAATCAAGGGAGTGGTGGTACGGGGGGGCGGGAAGAGCCCCAACCCTAATTAGGGTTGATAGGATGGAAACGGCCCTTCGTGCACACCCAAACAGGCAAGAGGTCAATTATGTGGTAATGGGCTTTAGGGATGGCTTTAGGATACCAGCGGGGGAGGTGCATCGGGGTAGAATTGCCCCCAACTTGAAGTCAGTTGTGGGTATGGAGGAAGTGGTAGCCCAGAAGATTCAGAAGGAAGTAGCGGAGGGTAGAGTTGCAGGACCATTTCCTACCCCACCAATGCCCGATATGGTTTTCTCTCCATTGGGTGTGGTCCCCCCAAAGGCCCCAGGGCAATACCACTTGATCCATCACTTGTTCTACCCACGGGGTCACTCAGTCAATGATAGCATACCAAAAGATTTGACGTCGGTCTACTATGCATCGTTCGATGAAGCAGTGGCCTTGGTAAGGGAATTTGGAACCAGGGCTTTGCTCGAAAAATGCGATATGAAGTCAGCATTCCGACTTTTGCCAGTACACCCGGATAATTTCCCGCTTTTGGGCTTTCATTTTCAGGAGGGATTTTATTACGACAAGGCCATGCCAATCGGATGCTCCATTTCATGCTCAGCCTTTGAGCGCGTTAGTTCTGTGGTAGAATGGGTGGTCCGGCGAGTAGCTGGGGGGGAGCCATCACAAAATATTTGGATGACTTCCTCTTCATCAGGCGAGCCGGCATGGAGGAGTGTGACTGATTGGTTGACACCTTTCGAAAAAAGGCGGAGTATTTGGGCATCCCATTGGCAGAAGAAAAAACAGAAGGACCCAGCACGTTTCTTACATACCTGGGCATTGAGCTGGATACTGTCGCTGGACTGTCACGTTTACCCATAGATAAAGTCGAGGCACTGATTGTCAAACTGAAGGAGAGCATTACCGCAGTGAAGATCACAGTTAAACAACTGCAGTCATTGATAGGAAGTTTGAATTTTGCCTGCAGGGTCATAGCTCCGGGCAGGACATTCATGTCCCAACTATACAGTAAGCTCACTGGCAAGCCTTTACCTCATTACCACATAAGGGTGACCAAGGACATAAGGGAGGACCTGGGGGTATGTTTAAGCTTCCTGGAAGAATTTAATGGGGTTATTGTGTGGAGGGAGTGCCTCTTTCTTAAAACTGAGCTGCAAGTTCATTCAGACGTGGCTGCCTCCTTGGGTTTTGGGATATATTTTAGGCACAGTTGGTGCACAGCCAGGTGGCCACCTGAGTGGATGGATGTAGGGATCACAAGGAACCTTACGTTCCTTGCGTTGTTTCTCATTGTTGTGGTGGTGCAGTTATGGTAGATGCAATTGGCTGACAGAGTGTACTGTTTTGGTGCGATAACCAGACTAGTTCACATACTCAACACTTTATCATCATGTTCCCAATGGGTTATGTGCCTTGTTCGGAAGCTGGTCATGACTTGTCCCTACCATAACATTTTATTTCATGCCAAGCATGTTCCAGGACTCGAGAATGAGATTGTGGATGCTCTTTCTCGATTCCAGATGGAACGTTTTCGTTTATTGTACCCCAGGTCAACCAGATTCCAGGGCCTATGCCTGTGGCCATGTGGAACCTTGGATTGTAGCGCTCTGCTCCGCGGTACAGGGCTCCTTGGCCACGAGGATGCGAGCTGCCTACTCTGGCGCGTTTCAAGCATTTCAGCATTTCCGTGCGCAGAAGGGATGGACCTTGGGCTTCCCAATCCACGAGACGCAGGTGTTTCAGTTCACTATGTCCTTGAGAAGGGAGGGGTTGGCACCAAGAACCATTGTCGGGAAGTTGTCCGCATTGGACTTTATGAGCCAAATGGCTGGTTAACCGGTTCCAGATGTGGGTTTCTTCGCCCGTAGACTGCTAGAGTCCTGGGCAAAAGAGCAGCCAGTTATTACTGATGGCAGGTTACCCATTACCCCTCCCCTCTTAGTCAGAATAGTTGGGATGTTACACCAAGTTTGTTACAACATGTTTGAAGTATGTTTGTTCGGGGCACTGTTTAAGCTGGCATTTTTTGGAGCATTCAGAGTTAGCGAGTTAGTTGCGGCATCAGCCAGGGATTCGTCAGATAGGGCATTAACAGCTGAGGATGTTGAAAGTGGCATGCTGGAGCTGACCCTGCGCATAAGGAGATCAAAAACAGACCAACGAGGAAGGGGGCATATAGTTAAATTGGCTAGGTCGGGGTATGTCAGGTTATGCCCAGTATTAGCTACACTGGAGTATTGTAAAGTTCGCCCACCTGTTAGGGGAGCATTCTTTTGTCATGTGAATGTGGTACCGGCCACTAGGCGCCAGTTTATGTCAGTTTTACGTTCGGCACTGTCTAAGCTTCAACTCCCATGTATAGAATATGGATTCCTTTAGGATAGGGGCTGCTATGTTTGCCGCCCAAATGGGTATGTCTCGCAGGGATATCCAAGTGATTGACCGTTGGCGGTCACGGGCTTACCGAACGTATGTGCGAATGGAAACAACACCCATCCCATGTTAATTGATTTATCATGTTCCATTTTGCCAGAGCACGCTAGGTGGAGAAGCGTGAAGATCTGGAACTGCGGCCATAACCTGGTCTGGTGGGCCGTCACAGCGGTGAAGAATGGTGAATGGGGAACTCAGCTGGGGCTGTCAGACAGGGTTGAGGTTTGCTGGCTTGGAAGAAGTGGAATGAAGTGGCATCAACTGCTTCCTGAACTTACCCACCGGGTTCGGGTCAGCAAACCTGACATTCTGGTGATACACCTGGGGGAGAATGATTTACCAAAGTTAAAAGGGGCGCAATTAGTTAGGAGCATAAAAAGTGATTTATGGGAGGTAAAATGAATGTTGCCAGGAGTACGGTTAATTTGGACAGAGTTAGTTCAAAGGGTTAGTTGGGGTGAAGGGGTACCAGTGAAAAAGATTGACAAAACAAGGAAGACAATTAATAGGGAAGTTAGGAAATGGTTGATTGGAATTGGGGGGGAGACAATTGGGCACAATGGTATTACACATAGGGACCTAGAATTATTTAGGAAGGATGGTGTCCACCTGTCCCCATTTGGTAATGAGATGTACCTGCAGGCTTTGAGGGCTAAGTTACTAAGTTGTTTGGAATAGGTGTGTGAGGCCGGATCCGTCCAAAGGTATCGGAGGTTCCTGAGTGGCGGGGGTCCAGTATCGGTTCTGTTAGGGTAAGTAAAATAGGAGTCATCTCCTTAAGAGATGGAGAAGACACGCTTAATGTGATTTCAGGGTATGGAATCACGTGGCGCTGTTTTCCATGGGAAAGAGTGACCTGGAACAGTGGTAGGGCATTGTATGGCTCCCCACTGGGAGGCACCCTCATCCTTACTCAAGTCTCAAAGGACTCAGTCCCTGTTTGGCCGCTCACTAACCGCTGGACTACGGGGAGATGTTTGTATTGGTGGGGAGGTTATTGAGGGTATATTGAGACCTCCCCTGTTCTTAAACAATTCAATGTGTTATTGTTTTGATACTGGACCCTGAATTGCAATAGGCGATGTCACCCCTTCACCTATTCAATTTGAAGAATTTGGTCAATAAAGGGTGTGGCCATGTTAAATCCATATATTGGTGTCCTGTCTCATTTCTGGGGGTGCGTTGACAATATATATATATATATATATATATATATATATATATATATATATATATATATATATTAGAAATACACACAGTTACATAAAATGTACCAATAAATAAAAACAAATTAAAATATTTTATTACATCAAATTCCTATTAAAACCAATCCCAAACCCTATTCTTGCTTGTGAAAGGCCTGGCAAAATAAACCGGTCTTATGTTGCCTCCAGAAAATGCTCAGGCTTGGGATTCGGTAAAAATCGAGGTGAAGGGAATTCCAAAGCTGTGGAGCAGGCACCGAGAATACCTCTCTATGTGCCTGTGCTGTGAGAACTTGGTGCAATGATGCAAGAGGAAGCTCCCTGGCTGACCTGAGGCTTCATGATGAAATCTGGGGGAGGAGGCACCCAGGTCACTTAAGACTTTAGAGGTCAAAAACAGCATCTTGAATTGGGATCAGAAAACTATCAAAAGTCAGTGCAGACTGTTAGCACAGGTGTAATGTGCCCTTAGTGACCCAACCCTGATAGAGTGTATTTGTTTTCATGTGTAATCCAATTCATTTAAGAATCGGTGGGATCAAACTGCATCATTTACATAACAAGGATAAACAGGTAAATTTCACCATTGCCCCTTCTCTTGTAAAGTATTTTAATAATATGCTTCAGCGGTCTTAATTACTTTGGTGACCTTCTTAATTTAAAAGATTCAACTTCCTTTGTTTGTAATTTTGCAGGAATAATTGGATAACTAGGCAATGCATGTATCTAAACAAATTAGGTTTTTTTAAAAAAAAAAAACTTGATTACTCACAGTTCATTAGACAAAAAGCTGCATTATATTATTAATTGCAATCACTACTGTAGAATGTCATTCAGAATTAAATATTGGGCTCAGGTTTTTTTTTCTTTCTTCTGGCTCAAATTAAGAAAGCTCAAATTAGTAAGAAGCTTTGTGCATGCTGAAATACATAACATACATGTGGTTTTTGTTCATTATGCAGCCATTCAGCAGAAACCCCCCCCCCCCTTCTTGTTGGCTTCTTTTGCACAAGATCACATGTAGATAACCAGTTACCAATTCACTTCCTCTTTAGTACATAAGATGTGTTATGTGATGAAAACAAACATGATTCTAACTCCACTTTAACACCTCTTGAACATTTCTTACTCCAAACCCCTATCTATCAGTGGTTTGATCCTCTAACTAACTTGGATAATAGCTATCTTCCAGTAGCTTACATAGAATGGTATTGATAGCCAATCAAAGTTACATGATCTAAAAAACAGTTCTATTTTAAGAAAATAGCTTCTAGAAGCTTAACATATACTCAATTCATTGGCTCAAAGATATCAGAAAATAATACTTCACCAGTTCTACCATTTTCTGCCATGATGGTGAGAGAGAAACCCCAACATAGTGTATGATTTCAATTTGAAAAAAACAAAGCCAGTGTCTCCCTTCTTAAAGCAAACTTTGTCAGAAGCTGACAGTCCTGAGCACTGATGCTGATGACATCAGTAAGTATGGAAATACACAGGATTCAACTGGCTCTCTTAATTCTGAGAAAGTAAGGAGACTGAACAGAGACTCAGGTTTCCTTCAAAGTTTGAACAAAATTCCATCAAAATTAATTGTCAGATTACAGAGAGAACTGACCACAGCTTCAAGCTTTTTTAACCAATTAGTTGAAGCAGCTGTGCCTGCTAGGAAAAACTAAAACTTAAAACTTTCACTTTGGAGATGGTCATGCCTGGTACCATTTGTCATTTAGACATATAGACTGATAAGGTCCTTGGTCTGGTCTCCAACTTTAGCCATTTTTTTCTGTTTCCTTGGATACGGTGAAAAGTTCACTGAGAAGTTTTTTAAAAGTTCATTGGAACACAGCTGAGGAGGCCTCAGCCTGAACCAAGGTACATATAGAAACTGATTCTAAAAATCAATGCATTGGATACAAATTAATACATTAAAACATAAGTTCAATACATTGAAGCAGAAAGTTAATATATTGAAACTCAAAATCAATACATTAGGAACACAGATGGCCAAAAAATATATACTTGTAATAGGAAATACATGACAACAAGTAATTTACATAGTTTGGAGGATGGTGAAAAGACACAAAGGGAGGAAGGTTGATGGCTTTTTCAAGACGTGGTGAATTGGCTACTAGGGGGTAGCTTTCTTTAATCACCAGGTGATACTTCAGAGACGCAGGATGAAAATCCACCACTTAAGGGATACGACATTCTTTGTGAGTTTTAGTTAACACTTTGTAGAGGAGGGATTCTCTTGTTTGTGTAGATTCCCGGTGGATGTTGAAATCTATGACAGCGGAGGGATAGCTTCTGGTAAGAAGGTGTTCCTTGAATTCTTTGATGCATTGGAGGCAATTGACGTTGTTGTTACAGATGTGTCTAATACGTAGAGCTAAGCTATAAATGTAAATGATGTTCTTCTTAATGTGTTTAGGATGACAAGAACTCCAATTTAAATATAGGTGAGCATCAGTGGGTTTACTATAAAGATCAGTGTTAATCTTGTTTTTCTTAATGTTGAGAAGCACATCTAAAAAGGGAATGTAGAAGTTCTCCATGGTGCAGCTGCAAGTGAACTTTATAGTAGGATGAATAGAGTTAAGATAACTCTTGAATTGTTCAAAACTATCCTTACCATTTGTCTAGATTATAAAGATGTCGTTGATGTATCTGTACCACACTAGGGGTCTGTAGGTAGAATATTCAAGGATAGTTTGTTCAAGGTTGCCCATAAATAAATGGGCATAGGATGAAGCGATGCGGGTGCCCATAGCTATACCTTGTATTTGTAAGTAATACATTTATCATCATTTATAGGGATGGGCAAACAGATCCCGATTCGTGTTTGGTTGTTCAGTTCAGTCCTGTTCGGTTCGGCCATTCGGTTTGGGTGTGTTCGGTTTGGGCGTTCGGAAAAGGTATTGCGAGATCTTGTGATTGCATTGGAAACTGGAAATTAGAGGGCGTGCGGAGCTGTGTCGTGAGAGAGTGTGTGTTTGGCTGGCTAGCTATTCGGTTTGTGTGTTTTGGCTGTTTGTGTTTGTTTTGGCTGTGTTGTTTTGGCTGGTTGGGGAGTGTTGGTGGGTGACTGTAGGTGGAGTGTCTGTTTAAAAAAAAAAAAAGAAAAAAATGGAGAATAAGGTGACCACTGTTAAACACTGGGCTTGGGGGAAGACCAAGGTGGTTGAGCCGCTGGTGGAGGAAGAGGTTCCTCCTGCTGCTGGACCTTCGGTGGTGGAGGAGGAGCAAGAGCCGGTGGGCACAGGAGGTGCTGCCACTGCTGCCAGGTTTGTAACCTTTTTTTTTTTACTTTGAGGACAAGAAACTTAAGGCTCTATCTGTTAGAGCGAGCTCACTGGCGTGTGGGTAGGTGCATGGGTGGTGGACATCAGTCAGGCACAAACAGTGGGCATCAGCAGGTAGCAGCAGATGTCTGCCACAGAGAGAGAGGGTGCTGTAGTGTGTGGGGCTTTTCCAGCAGTCAGGCCCAGGCACAATCAGGAGCAGCATCCCCACCCAAACATGTGCCTACCAGCCATCCCTAGCAAGGGTCTCCACTCTCCAGTTAGCATTCCTACCAAGCACCCCCAAATAAGGGCGGTATTTGGACGTGCCCAGGGTCTTTCCAGTTACCATCCCTAGCACCCAAGGGAGAGCAGGATTTGCACGTGACAGCCAGGGTCTCTCCATTGTTATCCCTCCTTAGAAGCACCCCAAGGAGGGCAGGATTTGCACGTTCCAGCTAGGGCTGGGGGCAGCAATAGACCCAGATGGCTGGAAGCGGTCGCTGCTCCCACTCCCACTATCCCCAGGGGCAACCTGCTGCATTGTCTGCTCTGCTTGCCGGAACTACTGCACCAGTGCACCCTTCCGGAGGCCATAGACCACTGTCTCACATGCCATGCTGCCCTTGACCCTGGGGTCCAGCATGGTTGCCAGGACATATTGCTCCCGGTGCAGGAGCTCATCAAAGCACACACTCAGCCCCGCCTTCAGCTTCCATGCCGGGTCAAGTGCCTCATTGGACATCTTCCTGCCCGCAGGGCAAGAATCCCGCCCCTCAAGAATCTCGTCCAGGTTCCTCTGGAGACTATGGACCAGTGGGGTCACCTGTCCGAGGGTAGCGGTGGAGCTGCTCACAGTCTCCATCACAGCTAGGAATGGTCTCAGGACAAAGACAGTGTGAGCGAGAATCTCCCATTCCTCCCTGTTGTACCCTAGAGGTCCCTCGTTGTCTGACTCCAGTTCTACCTGATGCAGGGTGGTTTTCAGTTCAAGAAGCCACTCGAGCATCAGGAAGGTGGAATTCCACCTGGTGAAGACATCTTGGACCAGCTGGTGCACCGGGGACCCTTGTTCAGACTGCTTATCCCGGAGGAGCTCGCTGCCATTCACACTCCAGTTGAAGAACCCCACCAGCTTCCTCCACTAGTCGACCAGGGAGCTAAGGGTGCCTGGCCCAATTCCCTTATCCCCAAGCCCAGAGTATCCTTCACCACAATATGGAAAGTGTGTGTGGCACAAGGGATGCTTGTGAAGCCCCGTCATGGACTGCCTTCAGTATATTGGCTGCGTTGTCCATGACCACATACCCCTTGGTGAAGGCTGTGACTGGTGTGACCCACTCCCTCACCATGGTGTCCAGGTCTGCCTCGAGGTTCCTTGAGGTGTGGGATCTGTCCATTACTTGCGCCTGAAGGAGGACCCACCTATACCCTGATTCAGGACCCTTCCTGCCACTGCCAAGCGCTGTCTCTGGGTCCTGCCACCAGTGTGCAGTCACTGCCAGGTAGGCATGCTGGACATTCCTGGAGGACCACAGGTTGGTGGTGAAGTGGACCATGCACCCCCAGCCCCTTCCAGATGCTCCCTCACGCACTCCTTCAAAGCCCTGTAGAGCTGTGGCACCACAGTCTGACTCAGGGTGGAATGGGAAGGCAGCTTGAAGTTGGGGGCCAGGAACCGAATCAGCCACTGGAAGCCCTTGTCCCCCACAATTGACAAGGACTGCCCATCCAGGGCAATCATTTCTGCCAACATGCATTTTGCTTTCTCTTGGAAATCAGTGCCATGGCACCCTGCCAATGGCCTTGACAGATCCCCCCACCCCAGCTCCTCCATGGTGGACTGATGGTGCTGCTGGGGAGGCTCCTGCTGCTGTTCTGCTCTCCCCAGCAGGAGGAATACTGCTCCTCCTCCTAGAGGCAACAGCAGTTGGTGTGGGATGCTTGCCCACTGAAGGAGCCGGGCGACTGGCCACTGCTGCAGTCAGGAACCCACTGGCATCCACTTCCCCTGCCTTCCCACTTAGCATGAGATCACTATGGCGTGCTTTGAGGTGCCTCGCCATTGCAGTTGTCCCAAGGTTGGCAAACACCTGCCCACGCTTCACCACCTTATCTCACAAAGTGCACTGCACCACTCTGGGATCATCTGCCCGCACCTGCTTAAAATGTTCCCAGGCAGAGGATATTTCCCCCCCTCCTGCCTTCTGGTCCACCCCAAGGGATGCACTGCTGCCAGCGCTGCTGGGAAGGGGTGAACTTGGTGGCACTGGTGACACAGCTCTGGGAGGAGGCTCAGCCATCGTCTCAGCTGCAGACATCTCCTCTGTGGCACTAGTGTCTGCTTCTTCCTCACTGTCCCTGATCATGGTGCTGTTCCATGAAGGGGAGTACTGGGATTTTGAGGCTAGACTGCCCATGTCCGCCATGCTTCTGGCACTCTCCATGTGCCCCTCCCTATAGCTACTAGTGCTGCTGCTGTTACTCCACTCCCTACTGCCATTGCCCGGGCCCTGCCTCTAGCAGTCGGTTGGGATCCACCAGCTCTGGACTGCTAGGAATCACCTCAACAGTGGGGGACATTGGTGGCCCTCTAGGAACATCAGAAGCAGCACCAGCACCTGCTCCAGCACCACCACCAACAGAGACAGACACAGTCTCAAGTCCTGCAGTCCTTCCAGTGCCCTGCATGGCAGTGGAGGAGGGCACTGCCAGAAGGCGATACTGAGCCGCTGAAGTCTGTGGTCCTAAAGCAGGCCTGCTGAGTTTGGGGCGTGGTGATGAGCTCAGGCTACTGCTGCTGCCTGCTGCCACTCCCCTGACATGGCCCCTTCTGCCTCTGGCACATGCCCCATTGCCTCCCCCATGGGCAGCAGATGGGCCTCTCTTTCCTTCTCTATTTCTCCCTCCAAAATAATGCTTTTGTATTGTTTTATTTATTTATTTATATTTTCATTTTTAAAATATCTAATATATCTATCTATCTATCTACACTAAATCTAACTGTTATAACTATTCTAAATGCTATAAACTAAATGGATTATCTAATAAGTACAAAGACCTACTCCTACAAACACTAAATCTCTAAACACTATCTCTATCTCAGCTAACTCCTAGAATTATCTGCTATCTCTAACCTAATATCTATCTATCTATCTATCTATCTATCTATCTATCTATCTATCTATCTATCTATCTATCTATGGGTTGTGGGGGGAGAGACACAAAGAACACAGAGAGGGGTACAAAACTGAAATGAAACCTAAATCAATCTAATGCTACTCAAAATTAATTAAAAAAACTGAAATGAAACCTAAATCAATCTAATGCTACTCAAAATTAATAAAAAAACCAGGGGAAGGGAATCAGGGATGGAATATAAATAGAGGGAGAGGGAAAGGATTCAATGGAGGGGGGAGGGAGGAAGGAAGATTGAACACAGGGAACACAGGGAGAGGTAAAAACAAAAAATAACACCTAAATCTATCTAATATAATCTAAATAAATGATAATATGGAGGTAAATGGGTTGGATGGGTGAAATAGGAGGAGGATGGCAATGGATTGGGGAGCTGGGAACTGCTGGGAGAGGGAGCCTTCTGAAA
>QEPC01011113.1:3004665-3020146 GCA_003113815.1 Sphenodon punctatus | reverse complement strand
GGTGGGTGGGGGGTGTCCCCCCTTCCACCCGCGCAGCCTGGACTCGTGGAGGGTTTTTAAAAAAACTTTTTGGGTGGGACTTACATTGCAGCCATTCATTTAAATGGCTGCAATGTAAAAAAATCCGGTACCCGGAATCCGGTAACGGGACCGGATTTACCGGGTTGAATCCGATAATGCCGGTACGCCCAGTACCAGCATTATCGGATACCAGATTTACCGGCACGCCCACCCCTAATAGGCATAGGCCATTGCAAAAAAATGTACATCATAAAAAACACATAACAAAAAAACAAATAAACAAATGACAAAAACCAATCACGATCGTAATTCATTTTTTTATCTGAAATAAGCTTTTCCTCTTCTAGTAATTGGATATTGCATGAGGTGCAGGCAGATGTGATGAAATCTGCACTCATGCACAAACAATGACCCCATCACTGAAAACTCAAAAAACCCAAAGCCTTGCTTCACGCGCACTTCATCCTGAACTGGGCGCATCACCTTTAATGATAACATAGCTGCTATATGACATGGGATACTCCCTCTCTGCATGCACTCTGACCATTAGTCATGTGCATGCACCTCCAACTGGGTCCCAGGTGTGACTGTTACTCATTGGCAAAATGTGTCATCATACTGAAGCCAACCAACCCACGCAAAAAGCAGATTCCCAGTTGATCTAATTCCTATTGACTTTCATCCATTTGACTGCCTCATTCTCCCTGGGATCAGCATTGGTATTGTGGTTCTGGATTGGGTCAAAGAAAAGACATGTAAATATGTCTATATATTCACCCCACCAAAATTTCTGTAGACTGAAGCATCGAACCCCAATGGGGGCAGATTCTACCACATATCCCCTCCCTGAAATGGGGGTGGGACTCCAACACCACATGGGAAAACACACCATTTGATCTGTGGACGCCCAGTCCCTATGTACCCTCAGGGTCAGATTAAAGTTATAAGGGGCCTAAGACTAAAGGGCCTAAGCCTGTCCAATGGCAGGTGGAGTGTAGCAATCCCGAATTCTGAATTCAGTTCCACCTAATACCACCACCCCAAAATTTAGAAAGCAGCAATGGCCAGTGGGAGTCCCACAAAATGGCCACTACCTCTGCACATGCTTAATGCTTGGTAGAGGAGGGGGGGAAACCAACAGTGCACATGCAAATATAGAGCAAGCAAAGCAAACGATCTTAAGCCAACAATATTTTGTGATGTCCTTAGCACACCACAAAAGCAGCAGCGTGGAGTTCCACTTGTCCCCCAAAACACGTTACATAGATCTGTTGCAATGTAAAAGGCAAATGCTGCAACTAGACAGGGAACATGCATGCAAAGACTAGCCAGAGTGAACCAACATGTGTTATGACCTTCTTGCAGAAAAGTCTGGCACATCCCACCAAACTGCAAAGGGGTCATTTTAAAATGCAGAGAACATTCCAGCAAAGACTAAAAACTCTTCCATTCGAGCCCCCAGGTATCCCCCCAAAAAAACAACAGCAACAACAGAAAGTGAACAGTTAATGTGGAAAACAGCAAAGGGACCATTTGAACCAAGGGTAGCCATGACCAGTGAGGGCCCATACAAAATAGCCATGTAAAGCTACAACAAGTACCCTAAAATGGGTAGACCTGTCGAATATGCCATGCCCAAATGGAACATGGGGTACAAACAAATGCACAGTCAGCACACTGACTGCATGTCCTGGGCAAGTGGGGTTTCCCTTGTCTGCCCCCAGCCAGGATAGATCAAGGAACACAGGAATAAATCAAGGAATAAACATTTTCCTGACCTGACACGGCAGAGCATGGGGGAACTACTTGTGGCTGGCCGGCCTTGCCCCTGTCCCGCAGCCAGTGCCCTGCCATGACAGGCAGCCATGACTGCCAACAACAGGAAGCCAAGTCATGACTGGCGGCCATTGCAGCCCCCCCCCAGGCTGGGTAGCCCCCCCCCCCGGGTTGGCACAGTAACAGATACACCTGCCTCGTTTGGCCTGCTATAACCTGCCTTGGAACTGGACTGTAATCCCAGTTCCTTCTGGGCCCACACTTTTCCAGATTCTGTATTGGGTCCATCCACATCTGGCAGCCTGAAAACAGATGCATAGGGTGTGGTGCTGACCAAGGTGGGCCATAGCAGGCAAACTGGTCTGGCATTGTGTCTGTTAGTTAACACCCATGTTGATTTGAGTGACAATCAACAATCAAATCATGTTGATTTGAGTGGCAAGCCTCCAGGGAGATGTTGGGACGGTGCTGGCAAGGGTAGTGAACACGTCCTTGCAGCAGGGGGTTTGTCGCCTTGCCTCAAGGAGGTGGTGATGTGCCCCCTACTGAAGAAACCATCTTTGGACATGGATGCGCTTGCCAGCTACAGACCTGTCTCTAACCTTCCCTTTTTAGGGAAGGTTATTGAGCTGGCGGTGGTGATCCAGCTCCAGGTGCATCTAGATAGCATCGGTTTCCTGGACCCTTTTCAATCTTGGTTCCGTCCTGGCTATGGCACTGAGACGGCATTGGTGGCCTTAGTAGACGACCTCCGCCGGGAGATGGATGCAGGCTGTTCAACATTTCTCATCCTGCTAGATCTCTCAGCCGCTTTGGATACCATGGGCTATGGGCTGCTGGTGAGGCGGCTGCATGACCTGGGGCGTCTGGATGGGACTGTTCTTGAATGGTTCCGCTCATTCCTCTCAGGGAGAAGACAGAGGGTGGTGCTGAGGGATGAGACATCGTGCCCCCGCGCCTTATCATGCGGCGTTCTGCAGGATTCTATTCTGTCTCCATTATTATTTAATGTATATATGCAGCCCTTGGGGGAGGTCGTGAGAGAGTTCGGGGTGAGGTGTCACCAATATGCTGATGATACTCAGCTGTACCTCTCCTTTTCAACTGACCCAGACCTGGCTGTCTCAGTGCTATCCCAGTGTCTGGAGGCCGTGGCGAAATGGATGCGGCAGAGCAGACTGAAGCTCAACCCCGATAAGACGGAGGTGATGTTGGTGGGGAGAGTGAGGGAGGTGGTGGCTCCCCTGATTGGGGGAGTTCGCCTTCCCATAGCTCAGCAGGTCCAGAGTCTGGGGGTGATATTGGATGCAGACCTCCGCCTGGAGGGGCAGGTGGAGGCAATCGCTAAGGCTGCCTTCCGCCAGTTGTATCTGGTGCGTAGGCTGTGTCCGTTTGTCTCCGGCCCAGACCTGGCCTCCCTCATCCATGCCTTCGTCACCTCGAGGCTGGACTACTGCAACGCGCTCTACGTGGGGCTACCCTTGTGCCTGGTTCAGAGGCTGCAGCTAGTGCAGAATGTGGAGGCTCGTCTCCTTACGGGGACGGGTCGTCGGGAGCATATTACACCTGTGCTACGGACTCTGCACTGGCTGCCAATAGTGTGCTGAGCTAGGTTCAAGGTTTTAGTGTTAATCTATAAGGCCCTTAAGTGTCTGGGCCCCTCATACCTCAGGGATCGCCTCGCCCTCTGCACCCCAGAGCGGCTCCTGCAGTCGGCCGGGGGTGCCTTCTTGGAGGTCCCCCGTGTTAAGCAGGGGGCCACAATGGAGAGGGCATTCTTGGTGGCCAGGCCGTGCCTTTGGTACTCCCTTCCGGAGGAAGCCCACCTGGCTCCAGGCCTGTTGTCATTCCGGCGGTGTTGCAAAACCTGCCTGTTTGCTGGCCTTTGGGGAGGGGGGATTAGGGTTATGTTTTTCTCCCCCTACCTTATTGTTTTAATGTTGAATTGTTTCTCGGGGCCCTGTTTTAAAAGTATTTAAATTATTGATTGTTTTAAACTGTTTTATATTGTTTTATTACTCTTGGAAGCCACCCCGAGCTGTTTACAGGAGGGGCAGGGTATAAATGCTTTAAATAAATCAAATAAATAAAATAAAAACAATATATATCCATTTGTGCTCCATTGGTTATTTGTTTTGGTTATTCCCTTTCATTATTATTATTATTATTATTATTATTATTTAATGTTATTTTGGTTGTTTAGTCGTGTTGGTATTTTGGTTACATCTTTTTAGAAATTAGCACTATTGAGCATGTGCATATATATTATTCGGGTACTCAAAGGGATATCCTAACATACAAATATTCACAAATAATAAACCTACCACCTTAATCTCTAATCCCCTGTCATTAATGCCCAGCTTCTAACACTCAGAGGTCCTTAGGTCATTTTTAGACATGCGTGGTGGCACCCACGCTTGTTTTCCAAAAGACCCAAAGTCCGCTTTATATGTGACGCTGCCACAGAATACGCGCATGTGTGGGCAATGCGCATCCATTTCCGGCCACGAACTGACTGGGTGGTCGGCGATCGAGGCCGGTCATATGCGACTGGAAATGGATGTGTATCGCCCGCACATGCGCGTATTCGGTGGCGGCATCACGTGTAAAGCGGACATCCAGGTTTTTTGGAAAACAAGCACGGGCACCGCCGCACATGCCTAAAAACGGCCTTAGTGTCTGAATCAGGGCCTTAGTGGCTGAACATTCCAGATAGAATTTATGATCACCCTGACCAAGAAGTTATATATCCCTCCACTTTGGGTGTTTTCACATATGATGGCACTGAGCGCTGCCACACTTCAATCATGCCCAGAGAGAGGGCCCTCACTCTGGGCAGGATTTGGTACGGCCACCGAACAAACATAATGGCGGCCAGGTAGTGGGTGGGGAGAGAGCAGGGCGATGTGTGGAAGTGTGTCCTCATGGCCCCACGCCCACACTGCTCAGAGTGGTCTGCTCCTCTCCCTGGCAGGCAGTCACAGTGGCTTATGAGGCTTCAATGGCTTCCCAGAAGTGCTGCGGACCCAGACCAATGTAAGTGTGAGAAGGCCATCAACGTGTCAGACCACTTTACCCAGGTCCAGCGTCCATTCCAGCATCATGGCTCCACCACTTCCAGTACAATGGTGTAGGCCAACATCTGGTGGCCCCTTTTAAACGTGGCAGTGAGCATGTATTAATCTGTGCTCAAGTGGATTAATCTGTGCCCAATATCATATCTGAAAACAACGTTTGTTGCTTCTCTCATTGTCTATTTTACATTGCAAGCCCACTGGAGCAGAGACCTGTCTCTTATCAGAATTATTCAGTGCCAGGAACAAATAGTCATCATGATCATGGCTGTCCTCCATCAAATGATTATATAAACATCTCATATTATGTTATATCAAAATTTTGGTGTAGCTGAAAAGTCTTCTTCCATTCCATCCTTATTTCTGGTATTAAGTTGTCTAAGAGATGCAATTTTGGGGGCACATTTATTTATTTTTTAAATTAGTCAATCTGATGTCAACTGCTATAATGAAAAACTCCTTTAAATCCATTTGAGATAGTTTTAGAATCTCAGAGCCTGATACAAAAATCACAGAAGTGAATTTAAAGGATCTCTTTGACTTCAATAAACTGTGAATGTTCAGACAACCTTAGTGTCTGAACATTGCACAGACAGAATTTCTGAGGAAAAGTTTTTTTCATTAATTTACATATAACTGCCTTTTTATTAAATATAAGAGGAGGAGATTTGGAGATATACAAAAATCCCAAACAGCTGCTGTTTCTGAGGTATGCATTTTATGTGGCAATCGTATGTAGTCTCTATGAATATTGAGATTCATGAAGGCCAAAGGTCAGATTAATTCATGACTGAAGTACAGGACATTTTTTTCTCCAGACACCAGATCTAATATGAGAGGCTGAGGTGTGAGCATATCTTTCTTATCCCTGACCTAGAATTTCTATGTGCTTTAGGAGTTCGGTCACCTTGGTGTCAGCCCAGGGCATCTTCTGACAAGGAATTTCTAATCCACTGACCAGCGCTTTACATTAAGTGGTACTAATTACTGGGATTGGGCAATCCGTTTGACTAGAAGCTGAAGCTTGACTACAGCACATTTGAGAATTCCAGATGGAATCTTTAGCAGAGTCTTTATCATTCTTTTTTTTCAATTCCACAAGAGTGGCAATGTTCAGAGTATAACCATAAGGCCACATGAGACATTCACCCACATTGGGCCACCTTACCCCACATTAGCCTATAATGCAGCTGCCTGTCAGGCCAGCAACCACCAATGTTGACCCATTTCCACCGCAGGGGTTGGTGGGAGCAGTCTGCTACATGACGCATCCACTGGAGAAAGCCAGTGATGCTTTGCAGGCTACTGTTTCCCCACCTGGACCAATATGGGGTAATAGGCCACCTCCTATCAGGCCAGTCCCACGTAGCCCTGTCCTGTGGTGAAGTCCACTGGCACCAGAGAGCCATGGGCGCAGTTCACCATTCCTTTACATCCATGTCATGGCAGGGGGAAGGATAGTGGGTGGGTGCGTCCATGTAGCCAGCTCCTCAACCCAGTTGAATGTCTGCATTGAACTGTCAAGGGCATGATGGTCAGGTCCCAGGGAGGCTGAAGGGTAGAACTGAACGTGGCACAGCAAGAGTTATGAATGTTTCCCTGCTCCTCAAAACATATTAATCACTCTTTTGCTGTCCCTAATGCCTGGAATTTCTCCCAGATACGCTTGCTCCGCTCCTTCCCTCTCAACCTTCATATCACTCCGGGTACCTCTCCCATCAGGCTTTCCCTAGCTCCTCATCCCCATAGACTTGTAACTGATGCCTCCTCTTCCATCCTTTCACTCAGGATCCTCCTCTCCCCTTTAAGATGAGTACATGCACCTGTGACTTCTGAGCTTTGTAAATGTATTCCTGTTTGCCCATTTGCTCCTCTTTTCCTTGTTTGCCCTCCCTTATCTTTCCTAGATTGTAAGCTCCATGTGGTAGGTACTGTCTATAATTAAGGATTGGACAGCAGCAGGTACATTGCTTGTGTTTAGTAACAACAACAAAAACAGCAGTGCAGCCTGTGCACAACACACTGCAATATGCACATGCAAATCATTGTGTACATATTGCACCAAGTGTATGGACAAGTTTTAGATTGGGCTAACAAAAAGAAGAAAAAGGTTTCCACCTAGCTAATCCTAAAGCACTAGCAAAATCTAACAGATTTACACAGTGGAGGCTCCACATAACCTGGATTAATTCCCTAGTCTGCTATAATTTCTTAATGAGAGTTTCAGCATGCCCCTTAAATTCCCTGTCCCTTGCCTGCATTTGGAGATGAAATGGATACTGAAAATATCATCAAGAGGTGATTATCCTCTTGATCAGATCAGAAGGAGAATGTCCACATTGAACTGCCAGAGGCATGATAGGCCAGTCCCAGGGAGGCTGAAGGGGAGAACTGAACCTGGGAGAGGGCAATCTGAGGTCTTGAGTTGGGTAGCACCAAGGCAAGGAAAAACCAAAACCTCTCAGCCACACTCCATTCTGAGGAAGAGGGAAGGTCTTCACAGACAACTGGCCTTGACAGCGGCAGAGTACTCATTGTTGAAGTCCAGGAACAAACAAAAAAACAAGGAATGTAAGCATGGGGAACAACAGGTCTGGGGGCAAGGGGGAACAGGGAACCTGGCAGCTAAGGGAGTGCATGGTTCAAAGTTAGGGAGCACAACTAGAGCAATAAGGGGCAAGCAAAAGGAGCTGGAAACAGACAGAGAGCCAGGACATAGATAGGCACAGAGGGAGAACAAGAGGTCTGGAAGCAAGGGAGGACAAGGAGCCTGAAGGGGTACAAGGGCCTGAAGCAGAGGGGGGAAGGCAATCTGGAAGCTAAAGGAGGCCT
Source organism: Sphenodon punctatus (assembly GCA_003113815.1). Taxonomy (NCBI): domain Eukaryota; kingdom Metazoa; phylum Chordata; class Lepidosauria; order Sphenodontia; family Sphenodontidae; genus Sphenodon; species Sphenodon punctatus. Next base: position 3,012,443 of record QEPC01011113.1, on the reverse strand, counting down.
TGAGCTGGGTGACAGCTAGAAAACACAACTAGAGCATCAGGACTAGAAAAAAGATTGGCTGACATTAACAAACACCACAGAAAGAGAATCAGAGCAGTTACTCCACCTAACTTCCTGTGACTAGCAGCAGGCCTTAAATACTGACTGGTACCAATCAGGAAGCTGGGAGGCAGGACTGGGGCAATGGGACACAGCTGGGAATGGGTGTGGCATGGCAGAGGTTGCGAGAAACAGGAGGAGACAAGGGGAAGAGGGAAACAGGTTAAAATTACACCTGAGTGATGGCACTAGCTGTTGGGGCAATGCTCTGAACTCCTGTAATCAAGAGTTCAAGACCCAGAGTTTGATACTACTCCTACTGTAGCAGATAAAATCTATACACAACAAAACACATCCTCTGTCAGAGCAGGTTGCATATCTAACCCAGTGAATGGGATTGGAGCAATAAAATCCTATGGATATTATGTTTGAATATTCCTTTGACCTCTATCTCCATTTATCCTTTGACTGGGACAGTAATATTCCTTGTGATGGGTAAAGATCTGATTATAGAAATAAGGGGAGTCACACATTTCTCCTCCATGTTTGCTGTTACATCTTGAACTTTCTGTCTGTCTAAATCACTCACCCAGATCTTAAACATCCGGATCTTTGCACTTCTGCATAGAACTTCTGCCAGCACTTGTGTGTGTAGAACGTTCTCCTGGTAAACTGCTTTGCTCCAGGCAGCTGTGGTCACTTGGTTTCCATGGCAGCCTGTCACATCTACAGCTGCAGCTACTTTAGGGTGCCGCAGGGCAGTCTTTGTGTGAAGAATGCATTCAGGAACTGCCTCAGAGCAATGTATGTGTGAAAAATGCATCAGGAACTTACTTGTGGACTTGTAAACCCAGAAGACTGAAAAATCCACAACTTTAAGGTGTGTGTAAAAATGCCCATTGTTGATGCCACCCATGGAAACCAGATAAAGGATTCCCTGGTTTGTGAAAAAAGATGCAGCTGTATATTGGGTAGTGCAGGAAGATGGCTACAGTGTGGCAGGGTCATGGCAGTGGCAAGATGCTGGACAATCTGGAAGGGGGCATGGCAGTGGCAGGAAATCATGTGGCATGGTAGTGATTAAAGGCAACAGCAGAGTCCTGAGCAGTGCAGGGAGAGGTCCCAGGGCAGAGCTGAGGCTATGCCACAGGCTTCCCTAGGTGGTGTTTCAACTGAGCAGCACAGTCTGGAGCAGAGCTGCTGTCTGCAATCTTCTGGCCACTCCTCTGTTTGGTATTTGTAGTATTTCCCTAGGATGTAGTCTTTAGTATTTCACTACATTATGCTAGAATGTGTTGGAGATACCCTCAGGCTAGATCTGGAGCCCACCCCATAGGGAATAGACAAAGAGCTGAAACCAAAAGTCGGTGCCAAAGAATAAGGATTATTAATGAGATAGGGTACATAGTGATGAATTTAGGATCCTATCCCTAGAGACCAAGTAGCCCACATAGGGAGTTATGAGGAGGGGACTTGGACCAGAGGCTTTTATATGCAATCAGATTACTTCATCATCACTGGCTAAAAACAAACCATTTTGGCCCACTGTATGCTTGTGCATGGAGACTGTTGCACATGTGTGCCAGTGATGCCAGAGGTTTAACCCAGGGTCGTCTGACATTCTAGGCTTTGCGACCACAACTCTATGGGTGTTTTTACACACACATTTCTCCTGCATGTTTGCTGTTACATCCTGAACTTTCTATGTGTCTAAGGCCGTTTTTAGACGTGCATGGTGGCGCCCGCGCTTGTTTTCTAAAAGACCCGGCAGCCCAATTTACATGTGATGCTGCCGCCAAATACGCGCATGCGCGGGCGATCTGCATCCATTTCCGGCCACGTATGACCGGCCTTGATTGCCGACCCGGTCAGTTCGTGGTCGGAAATGGATGCGCATCACCCGCACATGCGCGTATTCGCCAACAGCGTCACGTGTAAATCGGGCTGCTGGGTCTTTTGGAAAACAAGCACGGGTGCCGCTGCACACATCTAAAAATGGCCTAAATCACTCACCCAGATCTTAATCATCTGGATCTTTGACCTTCTGCATAGAACGTCTCCCAGAACTTTTGTGTGTAAAAACTTCTCCTGGTAAACTGCTTTGCTCCGGGCAGCTGTGATCACTTGGTTTCCATGGCAGCCTGTCACATCTACAGCTGCAGCTACTTTAGGCTGCCACAGTGCAGTGTTTATGTGAAGAATGCATTCAGGAACTGCCTCAGGGCAGTGTGTGTGTGAAAAATGAATCCGGAACTTACTTGTGGACTTGTAAACCCAGAAGAATGAAACATCCGGAACTTTAACATGTGTCAAAAAATGCCCTATGATGTTTCCAGGCCAATGACCGGTCAGGAGTGGAGCTGCACCATTGGTCCACTGAGCAGATGGACAGTAGCTACACTCCAGGCCAGTGCCTCTGGTAATATTTTTGTTTTTACTATTATTAGCAAGCATTTATATAGCACCAGCAATGTACTTGGTGCCCTACAACATAATGGAATAGAAATGGTTCATGCCCTAGTGCGTACAATCCGAGAGACAGATGGAGGGGGGAGAAAAAGGAAGGGGAACAGAGGGAGCGACAAGGGAGAGACAACATTCACGAAGATGCGAGATCCCAGGTGCATGTGCTTGGCTTGGTTACATCGAGAATGATGACTGGCTGGTCCATGTGGTGAGGATATGAGTACACAGACTTCAGGTAACAGGTTGTACTGGATGGAAGGTATAATCAGGAGTTAGGTGAGGGGAGTGAAGCATCAGGGAGGGCAGAGTGGAAGAGGTGGGTCTTGAGGAGGGATTTGAAGGTATGAAGGGAAGGGGGGCAAGGCAGGGAGGGAGGGAGTTCCAGGCATGGGGGAGCAGCTAGGGAGAAAGTACGAAGGTGGTTAGGGTAGCAGGGGAGGAGTAGGAGGGGAAGAAGAGGAGCGGAATTCACGGATTGGAGTATGGAGGGAAATTAGCACAGAGAGGTAGGGAGGAGCAAGGCTGTGAAGAAGTTTATAGGTGTAGACTAGGAGCGCTTGTGCAGGATTCGTTCAAGAAGGGGGAGCCAGTGAAGAGAGGAGAGGATGGGCTGCATGTGGTCAAAGCAACGGACGAGGTGGATGCAGGGCCGGCCCCAGGGATGTGCCACATGTTCAGCTGCACATGGCCCTGCGGCCAGCTGGGAACCCGCACTTGCATGGCTGGGCAGCAGGTTGCAGCCAGCTTCTCCCCCAATAAGTGATTCTTCCTCCCCTCCCTGGCTCCAGACCCCATCCCTCACCTGCCTCTCCCTCCTTGTAGCACTGCAGCAGCAGCAGCTGGGACACCCTATGGGTCTGGGTGATAACACTGTTTGTTTACAAACAGCTCCTTCCCATGTGCTGATCAGAAGGTTGCTACCTTGTAAAGAAGGTTCTTTGAGATGGCTTCAAACATTCTCACAACTGGGTTGTCACGCCCACCCTATTCAAATATTAGACCACATGATGGTCTCGAGCTCCTCTAGTATAAAAAGTACTGTCCCCCTCAGAATGACAGTTCCTTCCAACCCTTTCTAGAAATATAAGAAAAGAATTCCATGTGGGCTGGAAGGGTGGGTGTTTTGCGACTGTTCGAAGCCATCTCAAAGAACCTTGTTTACAAGGCAGCAACCTTCTGTTCTTTGTGTGACTCCTCACATGATATTTTTACACAGCTCCGCTGGGAGTGGGGGGTGGGTCCTGTGGGCGCACCAGTGCATGGATGGGGCATGCACACAGCTGCACACGCATCCCCACTCACCCACCACTCATCCACACCCACATAGTAACCACCGTTTCCCCCGGTTGCTCTTTGTGTGGGGACGAGTGGGGGGGTGGGTGGGGATGCCTGTTAGGCGGGCGTGTATGTACCCCCATTCACCATGGGCACATGCACTGCGTCGTTCACACGGGGTTCCCCCACCCATGAACACACAGAAATCTGCGTGTTCATGGCTGGGACAGGCCCGTGTAAAAGGGGCCATATTCTCAGTCTCACAATTGTCTTACTTATACTATCTTAGGTAGGAATTTAGGATGTAAAGCAATATCTATTCTGTCTTGGAAAATAAGTCTGCAAATATGGTTTTGAGATTATTATGGCTGCTATTTCACTAACTCTTCTTAATGAAGTTATTGCCAACAGGAATACTGTCTTTAAACCCACACCCCATAACCAGTTCATTTGCGCACCCATATAATCAATTCATGCTGCCCCATGGGCACAAATTAAATGGTTATGGGTGGGGGCAGCATGAATTGATTATATGGGGGTGTGGGTGCTGGTTATGGGGTGGGGGCAGCATGAACTGATTATGGGGGCACAACTGAACTTGTTATATGTCTCTTTTCATGGCATAATGCACTTAATAAGCTAGCTGCATTTTGGGTGTCTGGTGTGTTTGATAACAGCACCTCTGGTCTGGTCACACTGCATGCGTGCACAAGGCACAGGCGGCACCGGCAGCAAGAAGCAACAGGCCCTGGAGGTCAGACTGGCTAAGCTCCCCTCCCTCTCCTAGTAAGGCAGTGGACACAGTCATTCTCTCTGTGCCTGTTTCACTGCCCGCTTGGCTGCCCCTGCAGTGGAACCACTCCTGGGGAGTGGTGGTGGACACTCGACTGGGGAGGGGGGGGAAGCATTGGGAGGCCATGCTTCTCCATGGTTGCTCGGAGGGGTGTAGAATGGGAATCCTTCCTGTCCAGAGGGAGTAAGTTTTATGTAAATTTATAAATTTCATAAATAGGTGGGGGCTAATTATGCAAATTAGGCCTGCACCAAGATTTCGCACATGGCCTCACAAACCCTGGGGCCGGCCCTGGGTTGATGACCCTGGTAGAAGAGTTCTGAAAGGAGGAAAGGGGTGAAAGGTGAGAGTGGGGGAGGCCAGTGAGAAGAAGGTTACAGTAATCAAGTTGAGAAATGACCAGGGACTGAACTAGGGTTTTGGCAGAGGAGACAGAGAGTAAAGGGTGAATCTTAGCAATGTTATGGAGGGAGAAGCAACGGTATTTGGCAACAAAGTTGATGTAAGGTTTAAAAGAAAGGGGTAAGTCAAAGATGAAGCCTAAGCTACGGGCTTGGGGAATGAGAAGGATGGTGACCCCTGTCAACACAGCCTCCTCCTGCCGTAGCTTGCATCAACATTGGCCGTTGCCCAGACTCCTGCGCCTTCCACAGGCCTGGTTATCCCCTCTGCTCCCATGAATACCGACCACTAGAATGTCTCCTCTTATCTCTCCCAATCCCTCACCCTCCATCTCTCCTCTCCTCACACTGCTGCTGTCTCCCCTGATTCTCCCTCTCACTCCACCATCTCTCTTTCTCCAACCTCCCCGCCCCTTATTCTCCCCCTTGCCTATTCTCCTTCCTCCCCTCTTCCCCCTCACCCCCTAACCATTCCCTGCAAGCCCCTCCTCCCCTTCACCCACCCTTACACAGTCCCTGCAAGCCCCATCTCTCCACATCCCTCAACCTCATACACATTCCCTGCCTTCCCCCTGATCAACTCCCCTTCCTCTGCTCCCTCTGGAACTGCCGCTCTTCCATTAATAAAGCCCCCTTCATACACAGCCTCGTCCTTTCTTACTGCTTTCAACGCCTTGCACTTACTGAAACCTGGGTGTTTCCCTCTGATTCTGTCACCCCTCCCACCCTCTCCTCTGGAGGCCTTTCGTTCTCTCACCGGTCCTACACCGAAGGCCGTGGTGGCAGCGTGGGCCTTCTCCTTGCCAACTGCTGTTGATTCCAGCCTCTCTCCCCTCCCTCTCCTTCCCCTCATTCGAGGCTCACTCTGTGCATCTCTTCTCCCCCTTCACCTTCATGTCGCTGTCATCTATCACCCCCCTGCCCCCCTTTCCTCTTTTCTCCTGGACTTTGAATCCTGGCTCACCTTCTTCCTCTCCGATGATACGTCCGCTCTCATTCTTGGTGACTTCAGCATCCATGTTGATGCACCTTCCCAGCCCTCTATCTCCCGCTTTCTCTCCCTAGCTTCCTCCTTTGGTCTCCACCTCTGGACTGACTTCCCCACCCACACCGGTGGACACTCTCTCGACCTCATCTTCTCCAGAAACTGTCCTGTTGCTGACCTCTCCTTTTGATCTTTGTCCTGTGTCTGACCATTACCTCACTTCCTTCAACCTCTCTCACCAACCCCCATCTTCTTCCCCAGATCCATGCCCCTTCCGTGATCTGCGGGCTATGAACCCTTTAGACTTTGCTTCCTCCCTCTCCCCCCTCCTCCCTCTTGTTTTCTCCTCCTCTTCCCCCAACACCGCCATCTCTTCTCTCAATGCCTCTCTTGCCATGACCCTCAACTCTCTTTCCCCTCTCTCCTCTTGCCCTGTTCAACCCTGAACCCCCTTCCTTGGCTCACCCCTACTATCCGCTACCTCCGCTCCTGCACCTGAGCTGCTGAACACCTCTGGCACAAATCCCGCTCCCACCCTGACTTCCTCCACTATAAATTCTCCCTCTCTTCCACTATCTCCCTGACAAGACAACATTACTATGCCTCCCGGGTTGAATCCTACTCTCGTGACCCTTGCCGCCTCTTCTCCAACTTTGACTCCCTTCTCAAGCCCTCCTGCCCCCTCCACCCTCTTCCCTTTCCGCTCAGGATCTCGCATCATTCTTCACTTCAAAGATTGACAAGATCCGCCAGGACATTGCTTCCCACCTGTTTCCTCTCTCCGCTCCCTCACAGCCCCCTCCCCCCTCTCTCCTCTCCTCCTTCCCTCCTGCCTCCCTTGAGGAAATCTCCTTTTTTCTCTCTTCCTCCAACCCCTCCACCTGCCCTCTCAAAACACTCCCCTCCCACCTCCTGATCTCCATTGCTCCCACTGTCACCCCTGCCCCCTTTTACATGTTATTAATCACTCCCTCTCCACTGGCTCCTTCCCCTCTGCTTTCAAGTATCCCATCCTCAAAAGGTCCACCCTTGACCCCTCTGACTCCTCTAGTTACTGGCCGGTCTCCCTCCTACCCTTTGCCTCTAAGCTTCTGGAAAGGGTCATCTACTCCCGCTGCCTGGACCTCTGCCAACTCGTCCCTGGACCCTCTCCAATCTGGCTTCTGCCCCCTTCACTCCACTGAAACTGCCCTTGCCAAGATCACAAATGATCTACTTGTCACTAATTCTAAGTGCCTTTACTCCATTCTTGTCCTCCTGGACCTCACCACTGCCTTTGACACTGTCAACCACTCACTCCTACTGGGCTCTCTTCACACCCTAGGCTTCTTCAGCTCTTTTTATTATTATTATTATTATTAAACATTTATAAAGCGCCAGCAACAACCTGGCGCTGTACAGAACATATAATCAGCTGCGGTCCCTACCTGTGGCTTACAATCTAAAAGACAAGGAGGGGGAGACAAGGAGAGGGGACAGTGGGAGAGACATGGGAGAAGACAAACAAACATTCAGGCGGATGCGAAGTCTCAGGCGCGTGTACTTGGCTTGGTTACAAGGTGGTCGGTAGCAGCAGTCAGCAGAGGAGGGCCGACAGTAAGAGCAAGGGGAAAGACTAGAGGGCATTGGGAAAGGCAGCATGGAAAAGGTGGGTCTTGAGGAGGGATTTGAAGGAGCGGAGGGAGGAGGCGAGGCGGACGTCGGCAGGGAGGGAGTTCCAGGCATGCGGGGCAGCGAGGGAGAAGGGACGAAGGCGGTTGGGCGAGCAGGAGAAGCGAGGGAGAGCGAGGGAGGGGACAGCGGAAGAGCGGAGAGCGCG
>QEPC01011113.1:2983255-2995294 GCA_003113815.1 Sphenodon punctatus | reverse complement strand
ATTCCACTAAGTTGCGGAATTAAATAAGCGGAACCGCGGAACCGCGGAATGAAACCGCGGAATGAAAGCCTCTGCCATGCCATTCCACTAATTGCGGAAACACTGTTTCCGCCGGAAATAGCTACCGCTGCGATATTCCGCTACAGCCCTAGTTGTCACAGAGATAGGAAGAGAACCAGTCAAGGACAGAGCCACAGAAGCCAAAGGAGTGAAGTGAGTCCAGCAAGAGTGAGTGGTCAACAGTATCGAAGGAAGCAAAGAGGTTAAGTATGACATGAATTAAGTAGAGGCGATAGATTTAGCCACATGAAGATTGTTGGTTATCTTAGCGAGAGCAGTTTCAGTAGAGTGAAGAAGGAGGAAGCCAGATTGGAGAAAGTCAAGGGAGGAGTTGGCGGAGAGGAAGTCAAGGTAGCGGGAGTAGACAAAAAGTTGAAGAAGCTTGGAAGCAAAAGGAAGAAGTGAAACAGGACAGTAGCTAGAAGGGTTAGAGGAGATAAGAGTGGACTTTTTGAGGATAGGAGAGACAGTGGCATGCTTGAAGGTGGAGGGGAAGGAGCGAGTATGAAGGGAGAGGTTGGTGATGTGCAGGAGAGAAGGTGTGACAGTGGAAACAATTGAGGTCAGGAGGCGGGAGGGAAGGTCAAGGGGGAAAGTGGAAGTGTTCTAGGAAGAGAGCAGGGAGGAGATTTCCTCAAGGGGAGTTGGAGGGAATGAGGACACAAGAGAAGGAGGGAGAGGAGGGAGACGGGAGGGAGTAGAAAGAGGAGATAAGTGGGAATAGGAATGGTATGGCCAGCACACTCCTCTGGCACTGCTCCAGGATGTTCTGGAGTACTACCAGTGGAGCTGCCCTGGAGCAGACACACCCTGCTCCTCTTCAAAAACTGTTGGGCTACCCTCATATGGACCAGCGAACCCAGGGGTGTGTTATGGAGGGGTAGGAAGAAGGGTTTTTTTCCCCAGGGACCTAGTGCACCCGCGCTCCCTTCACTCACACCTTCACGCTCCCAAGGGCTCCACCACACTGGAAAACTTCCCCTCAGGTTGTAAGGTGGCCGAAAACTCCCTAAAGGGATACGGGCCTTATCATCACAGGGGTTACGGTACCGCCACGCCCGGTGTGAAGCCCCTTCACACTCCAACATTTGAAACCACACCCACACACCCTTGCTCCCCTCACCCAGTCTCGCCGTGCTAGGGTCGAAGGGAGTGTTATGCCCGTGGGGGAGAGGAGGGGTAGGGCCCAAGGAGGACGGCTGGGGACAGAGGGGGAGACACAGGAAGGTACACAATGAGGTTTCCAGGAAAATGAGGGGGATGACACAGTGCTCAAAACAAGAAACAATACACAATACCTTGAAGACACTTACTCGTTCGCATTCACTCAAGCACTCTCTCTCGCACACCCACAAACAACACAGAATCTCTACTTAGCTTTCCACAAGCCTTCCACACTCCACCACGACGCTCAGGGGCCAGTCTCACAGCACTGCTGATCACCGGCAGTGTGTGAGAACCCTTCCTGGCCCTAAATAGGGGAAGCCCCGCCCCCTTTTCCTTTCAAACGCGCTGAGCGGTGTAATTCCCCTGATTGTCCCCCAGGCTGGTGTTTCTCCTGGCCCCTCCCTGCTGCATGAGGGCTATCTGCGTCCTCGCGTTGCTCTGGGCGCACTGGGGGCGGTGCTAGCTCTGGGGTGTGGCCAGTCCCCGTGAGATTGCGTTCGGCCGCTTTTCCTCACTTCCTGGGGGTGTGGCCTTCTGCCGCTGCCGTGCCTGTTTGCCGCCGCGCTGTTTCTTACTCCAGCTGCGGCGGCGATTCCTAAGAGGGTGAAGTGGGCTGGTGCAGCTTCACCCAGAGCTGCCATCTGTCTGCTTACACCCAATGTCTACTTCTTTTGAATTATTTTTTTCCTCTAGTCTATGAGTATCTTAGATTAGTTTAGCCTTATTATTTTGCTTCATTTTGAATTAAAATGTATAATTTTGGCTTAAAAGTAATTAATCCAATCAAAATATTATTATTTATCTTTTCTGTGGGAAAATTGAAGTTAGTCATAAGACAAGACATTTCCCTTCCACACACACAATAAGTCTCGACAACGTAAATCTTTCAGCAGTTCTGACCAACTATTTGACTTACATTTTAAAGCTAATTTGATTTAAGATTTCCCCCACAATTTTCCTTTCACAACATACATTCTTTTCTTCCTTAAAACAATCCATACTCAGCGACTGAAGCACTACTGATGGAAGAAGTACAGAAAGCTGAATATAAGAGTTCTTTCATATAGGATGTTTTTACACGGACACTCCCCCCTCCCCTTAGCCGCTTGGTGTGCAGCAGGGCCGGGGGAGAGAGTCCATGTACATGGCTGGCTGGTGGGTGGATCGTTGGGTGTGTGTGTGAGCCCGTGCAAACACCACAGGCGGTGGGTGTTTGTGCGTGCGTGCTCCCACTGCACACGAATGAAGGTGGGTGTAAATGGACACACATCCACCTCCACCCACTGTGCCAAAACACCCACACCCCACACCCACCCCTGTCTGTGTATTTAAGGCCAAAGGTGTATTTCTATTTTGACCAGCAAATATACACCCAGAGTGACCAAAAACAAACAAACCTCCCCCCCCAAAAAACATTGATTTTTTTTTCAGAGAAAGGAAAAACATTTTTTTTAACTTTATGACAAAACTGATGAAACTCTTCCAAGACAAGTGAAATGATGTACCTGATATCAAAAGGAAGTGGATAAAAGGAAACCCTGCCAGCTTATGTAAGATCAAAGATTTTTTACAGTGTCACTATTTTGTTGGTCTAATAGTTTATCAGATAAGGTCTACTCTGTTTTGGAAGAAGATGAAGGACAAAGGATGTGCAGCACAGTTGTGAAATGGATGTAATAAACATTCATGGTAACAGTCATTGCAAAAAAAATATTGTTCTTTTTCTTCCTCAGCCAAATTCACTGATCATCCATGAATAAAAATGGAACTTGTATCACTGGCATTTCTTATATTTAATTTTAAATAAAGGGAGAAATACCACTCAGCAGACAATTTGCCAACAAAGAGCAATTTATACCACACTCCCAAAACTAAGGAAGAAGCTACCTTCTTTCTGCTGTTATGAAATTTCAGTGATTAGGGCATGTGAGGCCATCTTATCTTGCAAAACTGAACAGTCTGGAAGCAGCACTAGGTAGGTTGCACCTGATTGTAAAATGCAAGTAATAAATTTGCATAATAATGCATGTGGACACATCAAAAACATGAGGTAGACCTATCCCAACCCATCTATACAATATTAGCGTAGTACAGCCACATGGAATAAATTCGGCTTACTGAGTGAACAAATACAGTAGTTGAAGGATGTTAAGGCCTGATGAAACAGATCAGGCAGATGTTTAAGAAATGGCAAAGAGAGAGGCAGTTTGGGGACTTTATGCTGTTCTGACAATAAAGTTTCCAGTGGATGTTAACAGATGTCACTAGGACATCTGTCCCACCTGGAGGAAGGGGGAGGACTTCCCCTGGCCGGGGGAGGGAGATTGGGGAGCAATGTGCGGCCTGTTGGCTGCATTCTCAAAATCACCCTATCCCTTGCCACGATGAACAGCCATAGCTGCCTATTAAAGACAGGCATGACTCGCTGCCATGACAACCTCCCACCGTGGGAACACATGTTCCTGCCCAGCTTGCCAACTTTGTCCTGGTCAGGTGCCAGCTGGGTCCGACTTGTACCAGGCCCATGTTTCCTGCCCAGCTTCGGTAGGAACCGGGCCCACATCTGCAGGGCTGAAAAGGGGGGGGGTGTGAAATGTGCTGGTGATTGCTGTTTCACGAAGAACCAACACAATCACCTGCATCCCATGGCCACAGTCCCCCTCCATCCGTTTACCCCTTGAACTAGGAGTGGCACACTCCCAAATTAAAGCTCAATGACAGCTCCAGTTACAAAAATAACACAACTTTATTGAACATTACAACTTTAAAAAAGTAATATTAAAAGAACCATATGAACAGGAACAGAAGACATCAGGTCAAGTTGGCCTGCAGCCACCGGTCCAACTCCACCTTGCGTTCTGGACGCGCAAGAGTGCGTGGATCTCCAGAAGACACTTCCTCTTCTTGCCCCACTCCCTCTCCTGGGGCCAGTCTCATCTCATGTGCTATAATAGAGGAAACAGACACAGGAATCACACCAGTTGGGGTCAAGGAAAATGCCCCACCACTTTGCACCATACAGACCCCATGGCTGAGCCAGGAGTGGAATATTAGCTCCTCAAGAGCCCTGCACCACATGGGCCTCAAGGAACCATACCATGGGGGGAGGGACCATGACAAGGAAGGGGACCCAGGCTAATCATACAAGGGAAGGAATATGGTAGGGGTTCCAACAGCCTCAACAGGGGGGGAGGGGTAGCCAGAATGCTCAGTGAAGGAGGAAGCTACTTGCTGGCCTATGAGCCATTCAAAGGGCAGGGCAGTGGTTCTTGGAACATCCCTGTGTAGCATGCTCCACCCATAAAAGGTCACCGGTCAAAGGAAGCAGGGTCATGGTAGTTAGCAGTGCCCAGGATATATGGGAGACTTACCAGAATTTTTTAGTGCCTGGTTTGCCCCCACCATGACTGCCGCGGCCTCCCTCAGATCCTCAGATTAGAGTGGACAGGGCTGGTACACAAAACATGATCACCCACACTCCTCACCCTCTCTGTCCCCAGGGCTAATTCCACAGATTTGAACTGTGGGACATGGTGAACCAGCAAGCACAGAGGCAAGAGGTCACATGCAAGGGTGAGGCACATGCAGGGCATTACACAACCCATAGGCCTTGACCTAAAGTAGGAGCCATTACTATGCATCCACATAGGGAGCTGGCCAATCCTGGTTAAAGGTTAGTTGCATGCACAAGATGTGCAAACCATGGGGTGTAACAGAAGCATGAGCAGGGTCAACTGAAAGTTCCAGGGAACTCTTAATATGGGCAACAAGCTACACACCAAGAAAGTACCTCCACCTTGGTCCCCACTGGCTACTATGCCACTTCTAGACTCCACGGTGTTTTGCAGCATGTGACAGGCCATGGCCTAAGGTGCATGGAAGCTGCACATGCAGCAGCAGAGAGGGGCAGGGTGAGGCATCATGTCCATAGACACCTATTGGCAGCTGTGAAGCTCCACATATCAACCACTTGGGCAAAGACACATGAATTGTGGGTCACTTGTGCAGTCACCCACGTTACACGGGGAGGGGGAGGGAGAAGAAGGAAGGAAATGCAGGCTTTGAACACAGAGCATGGTCTATATACACGCCTCAGACATTCACAGCTGCTATGCACCCAAAAAGGGGAGACATAAGATTCCTGCTAGGTTCTTGCAGCCAACCATTCCAAGGCTTACCATACAGCAGTGGAGGCCTCCAGGGGTGCTGCACTTGAGGGGATGCTTATAGGTGTGTAGGCCACTGCTAGGTCAATTCAACAGATGCAAGTGGGCTGCTGGTAGTGGTTCATGGGCATCCTCAATCACTGGATAGGCATGCTTGAAACAGACCATAGAAAGGCTGCATGGTGCAGGATATGGCTCCAAGGATGGGCATTCCTGAGGTGCCAGTGGGCATTGCAGAAGGTTGCAACCACCCTGCAAGGGGAGCTGAGATGACCGGCAAGATACCTTAGTACCAACGCCACGGTTGTCCTTTATGGTCTGCACCAGGCTGTTCCCACAGAGCAGAGGTCCTTGGTGGCACAGCGCAGCGAGGACTGGTGGGAAGTCATCCTGTCATTAAGTAAAAAGACAGTAGCTCTAAATATCTACAAATAACCTTGGTAGCTTACAAACGACCACATTTATGCCACACCAATAAAAGACTGTCACTTTGCCATCTAACATTGTCTGGGAGATAAAAAATGTATAAGCCACACATGGATCATAGGTTATCTCTCCATTTATTTGCAGCTTCCAAAGACTATAGATGCAATTACCGAGGCAGCCTCACCATAGCGTTATTATAGTTTTGTCCCAGTTCAGCTCTATTTAATAGATTTTCCTCAAATCCATAATGGAGAGTTGGAAAAATATATTTATGCTCCCGTCAGCCCTAGCATAACAGGCAGATTGTTACATCCCATACAGATTTTGGAGACCACACAAATTGAAAGTAATATGACTACAATAAAAATGCCAGAGCTGCCAACATGTCTGTACTGGGAACTGTAGTTTACTCTTTGAGGAGCAGAGTATGTTGCAGAATACAGAGTCATTTGACAAATATGCTATTGCCTAAAAATTATTAAAGTTGCTCTTGGAAGGCAACTTGACAATTTGATTAGATGTTTTGTTTGTTTAATTTCAGTACCAATCATACCAGCTACTGAGTGCTTCCTGTAAAGTTCCAAGTCTTCTCCAAACCCATGGATGACACTGTGAACTAGGAGTATAATAATCAATCATCATCTTTATTTTTATATAGAGCCCACCAGCCATGGCACTTGGAGCACTTAACATAGAACAATTTAACAAAATGTTTAGTCCTCACAACAACCCTGTGAGGCAGGTCAGACTTACAGAATATTGTGACTGGCCTAAGGTCACCCAGAAAGTTTCTGGCTAAGGGAAGACTTGAACCAGGGCATTTCTCTGCCTCCCAAACAAGGTACTGTGTACTTAGCCCAGTTGCTCACACAGTTTCCTTTTCCACTGCACTGTTCAGGCAGACATTATGCTATATGGAATAGAACGTTGCGGTCGGTCAAGGGTGTTCTTTTGGAGGTCTCCCATGTTCGGGGGGGGGGAACACTGGAGAGGGCATTCTCGGTCACCGTGCCTCGGTTGTGGAAGTCTTTCATTTGGGAGGCTTGTTTGGCCCAGGATCTTCCCTCCTTCAGGCATCAATGTAAAACCTGGTTGTTCTGCCAGGCATTTTGCTGAGAGAGATGATAGGGGGAAGAGTGGGATTGGGTTGGGGGGGGTGGGATTTATGATTTTATTGTTTTAAATTGGGCTGTATATTTTATGCTGTTTTAATTTTGTATGCCGCCCTGAGCTGCCTTTGGCAGGAGGGGGTGGGATAATAAAAATTTTAAATAAATATATAAATAAAATATGCTGCAATCTGGCTGTATTTGGAGAAAAAAACCTGCCTCTTCAAATCCTCTATATAATTGCTTCAGTTTAACAACATCAGTAAGGATAATGATAATTCAGTAGCTTCCAAACTGGATGATGAAGTAAAAGGTTGGTAGCTGGCCTATAGATCCATGGAATCACACATGGAAACAGGAAAATAAGACTGAAATGAATAGTGGATTTGCTATTCACAGGTTATTATTCTATTCACATATTAAGATATCAGAATAATATCTGCAACCAAAACAATTATTTCCATATTTGATTATTCAATTATTTTGCTTCATTTTTTATTTATTTAGTTTATTTTGGTGGGGGTTTTTAGCTAGTTATTTTAATATTTTTGCTTTGGCCATATTAGTGCTATTATGCATGTGTTACAGGCAGAACAAAGTAAGTGAAATACTGAAATGACCAAAAACATGAAATGAAACAGCAAACTAAATGAAAGAGAACTACATAGCTGTCATTATTCGTTTCATGAATACAGTGAAATGGATGAAGAAAATTCACTTCACATCTATAGCAAAATGGGTTCCATGTAAGGGTTGCAGGGTGAGATGAATCCAGGTCATGGCAGACATGGGATTTGGGGTGCAAGATCAGGAACCAGGTTGGGCTAAGGAACCAGGACAGAGACATGGGGAACAAGAGTCGACCAAAGCGCGGGTTGGGGGGTGCTGGAGATAAGAGCAATATTTGTGAAAAAGGAGCAAAAAACAGAGCAAAAACTGGGGAAAGGACTGGAAGGAAGTCAAGGGTATGTTCTTCCACCTAACTCCCTAGTGTAACCAGAAAAGCCTTATATGCTGTCTGACATCCAACCAAGAAGCTGGAAGGCACAGGGGATAGAGACAGACAGGGGGGACATGGCTAGTGCATGGCAAGGATGCCTTTTGAGGGGAGTGAGTGGGCTCAAGGCAAAGCAGTGGTGATTTGGGTCTAGCCACTGATTCAGGAATCTTAGAGATCAGGGTTGAAGATCTTGGTCTGACTCCTGACCCTTCCGTCCCACCTGATGCACAGCTATTTCCAGTGGAATGATGAGGCAGTGGAAGAGCATCACATGGTATGCTGTGGTGGTAGCTTCCCTGTGGCCAGCATATATATATTATGGTGCTCTTTAGCTCTTCCCTGCGCCTCTGGTTGGGAAGGGACACCAAAACATATATGTACTTTTATAGGAAAAAATACTTCTTTAAAAAGAAAACAAAGCAATATTAAATGGAGACTGTTTACTGCTGAAAAAGGCAAGAGGTTTCACAAACTATTTTATGGATCCCAGTGGCTTGTTTTAAGACTGTTAATGTAAATTAAACATAAGTTTCGATGTCATAATTTACATTCCTCCCCCCCCTTTTAATCAAGTTGCTAATCAGGAAAACTCATAATCAGTTTTATTTCTTTTTTACTTCTGTTCTCTTGCAAAGGTAGAAAAGTGATCATTTAATGAGAACATTATGCAACCAAACCCTGTAGGCACAAACTGGCTACCTTAGAATCAGTTTTACACTTGAGCTCATTTACTTACAATTCTGTTTCCCAAAGGCTAAAACCTCTATCCCATTATTAAGATTGCTTGTGCCCTTGCTGATCCTATATTCATTTAGAGTTCCCATGATGCAACACTGCGTGTTCTCCAGGCAAAATCTAACAAGGGCAAGCTTCCATCTAGGGCCATGAGTTTATGTATCCTATTAGAGGGAAATAAAATTAATGTACAAATAACTGTTAACGTAATAATAAGGAATATTCTTGGAACAATGAAATTCAGACAATTCAACAGCTAAGGGAGACTCAGATCTGAAAAGAAACTATGAAATGTGCTTCTGTAAGACATCATGTTAATTGCCTCTCAATTACCCCATTTCAGACTCACTAATTTGACAAATAAAATATTCCCCCCAGATTATCAAGCACTGAAAAACTCAACCCTGGGGTCAGAGATTCACAGAATCATAAGACTGGAAGGTACCTCAAGGATCTTTTTCATGTATATACCACATTTGTGCATAATGCAGAGATATATGCAAGATTAAGTGAAATTGGCAAATGTTTGGTTTTGACATTGTCTATTGACTGTGCTTAAGATTCAAGAGTTGTTTCTTAACTATATGCACCTCATCCAACACATTTCTTTCTTTCAAACTTTCTTTGGGAAACTGTGTGAGGATGTAATCCATGTATTATCCTCAAAGTGAGGTTCAGGAGACCCGAAAGAACACAAGAATTGTGCATGTGGAAGAAATCTTCCTGGCACCCCATTTTGATGACAAGAACCAAGAGAGAGTGAATTAACCAAGAACATGCAATGAGGCCAGGATTCAGACTCAATGGCTGTGATCCCATGTGCGCGTGTGCATGTGCATGGTTACCGCAGGGCACAATGTGCCCACAATGAGGATCTGCGCTGCTTGTGTGTGTTTACGTGCATAGCTGTGCATGGGATCAGTGGGGCTTGGGATCAAGCCTAATATTGCCACTTCCAGTTCCAAAAGAATGTTCACTGGAAGCACCCATGATGTCACCAGATGTACTGCCAACCCCATGCAAATCCATCATGTGCTTAAATTGATGTCATCATCTGGTGTACATGTCTGGCTATACAGATGATTGTGCTGCTTGCATGTTTAGGTGGCTACCTAAATGACTCACTGGTGTTACTCCCAACCAGTAGTTTGGGAGTACCCAACCCTGGGTTCCCTTCCCCCACCTCAATCTGCTCTCAGCAGAGCCCTCTAGCTCTCTCAGCCACACCTCAGCTGCAAAGTAACTGGGGTTGCTGATGGCAGACAGGGACACTTCAACTTATTGAATTTGAGATGTCTCCAACCAGAGTTAGAGTCATTACCTGCCTGCTGTGGTGAGTTTTCCATCTACTTTTCAGATAAAGTCACTCATATTTGGCTTGACTTGAATGCAGATTGAGAGTTTGGGGTTGGGGAGGCCCGGTCTTGTTCGATTTATTTGGACTGACTTCGGTTAATTTCATCCATCAATAGAGAGGCTGTGCTTGGAGTGGTCTGAGCAACCAGTTTTGAATTAGATCTATGCCCATCCTGGCTGGTGAAAGGTAGCCAGGAGAAATTGGGGTCGTTGTTGGCTGGGGTTGTCAATGGCTTCCTTTGGAAGGGCATGGTGCACAATGACCTCAAAACAGTGGTCATCCATTCCCTTCTCAAGAAATCATCTGTTGATGTTGACTCCCGGACAACTACCATCCTGTCTCTAACTTTCCCTTTTTAGGGAAGATTACTGAATGTGTGGTTGCCTCGCAGCTCCAGGTATATCTTGATGCTATTGAATTCCTGGACCCACGTCAGTCAGGTTTTTGTCCTGGGCATGGCACTAAGAATTCAGTTTTGGCTTTGGTTGATGATCTCTGCTTGGAAATGAACAGGGAATATTGTACGCAGTTGATTTTGCTAGATCTTTCAGTGGCCCTTGATACAGTTGACAATGGGGTGTTTTTGACATGGCTGAGTGGCTTGGTGGGTGTGCGAAACCGCTGTTTAGTGGAGAGTGGTGATGGATGGTGGCTTGTCATCTCCAGGGAACTCCCTTATGGGGTCCCACAGTGCTCCACACTCCTGTACATTGTGTATCTGAGGCCCCAGTTCAAGATCGTTAGGAGATTTGGAGTGAAGTAACATCAGTACTTTGATGACACTCAACTCTCTCTCTCTTTTTCAACTGGTGAAGGCTGTGCGGTGCTTGGTGCTTGGTGCATTTTGTATTGAATATGGGTGAGCAGATTGAAGCTGAATCCAGAAAAGACTGAGGTAATGTGATGGGTGGCTAGTCATTTGACCTGGTGGGGAGGCGCATAGGGACCCTATGTTATTGATGGTGTCCAACCTCTTTTGGCCACTCAGGTTCGCAGCCTTCAGGTGCTCTTTGATCCATTGCTGCGCCTGGATGGCCAGGCTGCAGAGGTGGCCAGAAGCACTTTTCACCATTTTCTTCTGATAAGAAGGCTACAAGCTTTTCTATCAGACTTGTATGTGGCCACCATCATCCATGCCTTTGTAACCCTGAGGTTAAACTATTGCAATGCGCTCTACATGGGACTGCCCTTGATGACTGTTTCAAAACTGCAGTTAGCGCAGAAAGCGGCAGTACACCTTCAGTTGGGGGTGGGTCATGGGGAGCATATTACACCAGTGCTCTGGAGTCTGCACTGACTGCCAATAGTTTTCTGGGCACAGTTCAAGGTGTTGCTTTTGACCTATAAAGCCCTAAATGGCTTCGGCCACAGGTATCTGAAAGATCGCCTCTTCCCTTATGTTCTCTCACAACTTCTGAGGTTGGCCAAGGGTACACTTGCGAGTACTCTTGAGAATAATAACTATCTGTGAGGTTCGTACAACACAGGCATGCAGAGAAGCATTCTCGCAGGCTGCTCCATAATTATGCCATTATGTGCATGTACAAGTTATTTTTGTTTATTTTCTATTTTTAATTTTTAAATGAAAATGGATAAAAGTAAATCATAATCATTTGGTTACTCATCCATTTTTGTTAAATTACTTATGAACATGAATGGGGCTCCATTTGTTTTTGTAACTAATAGAAAACATTACAGATGTACACCCCTACGAGTAGTAGGTAGGGCTGTAGCGGCATACCGCCGCGGCAGCTTTTACCGACGGAAACCCCTATTCCGCACATCATGGCACGGTACGGCAGAGGCAGCTTTCCGAGGGCTGCGGCTTGTCGCTCATGGTATCGCGCCATCGGAACTGGCGAACGGAAACGAAACTTGTGCGGATTCCCATAATAAGCGGCGCCAACTCCCCTTTCCGTGTTCCGCGGAATCTTTGTGGTTATCTGGTAATTGTATCATGTTTCCGCCACCCGGAATACAAGGTATCGCGAGGAATACAAGGTATCCGGCGGCATGATC
>QEPC01011113.1:2967026-2983155 GCA_003113815.1 Sphenodon punctatus | reverse complement strand
CACAGACATCAAAGACTTCTTAAATATGTGAGAACATGCAGAAGTTCAAAGAGCCAGATGTTTAAGATCTGGGTGAGTGATTTAGACACACAGAAAGTTCAGGATGTAACTGCAAACTTGCAGGAGAAATGTATCTTCATGGAGCAAGCCAGCTCTATACTGTCCCTCCTTTACCTTCCTTAAACGTAGAGTTCAAATGGTGTCATATACCTTTCTCTGGAAAGAGCAAATAGCTCTTTAAATAACCCAGATTTAATCACACAGAAGAATGAATATACTGTATAGCACCCCAGTAAATAACATTTAACTACAGAGTTAATCTAAAAGTCATTACTGTGTAAACTGCATCCAATTTAGAGGACAGAAATAATCATGCACTTGTTCAGTGATTATATGGTATTTTAGGATGTTCAAGATTGAGTTGTTCTAAAAATATAAATTGCTCCATTTTGCCCATGTTAGAAAGAGTATTATATCTAAAGAATTTTGCACTCAGCAACAGTAAAACAAGAGTCTCTTTGCATTTTCTAGATATAAGAAATATGTCCTGACTGAAGTTAGTGCAGGATTTTAATCTCTTACTTTGCCAAAGATTTCCTGTGTGACAACTAGAAGGCCTTTTTCTCCCTGTGGTTCAGTTCCTCATTTCCCCAATAAAATAGATGTCACTTTCTTAATTCACAGGAGGAGAATGAATTAAGATCATGAGACAGTTAAGACAGTGTAGCTAAGATTATATAATATACCGGGCCAACTTCTTTTGGTGTGAGTATGGAAGCTATTGGGTCACACGAGGATCATTCTCAGGTATATAGCAAGTCATTCTGTCCAATAAAAGAGATCATCTAAATTAATCTGTCTCCATCTCACATTTGGGACCAATACCACAACCACACCCTCTAGTCTCAAGTGCTACAGCAAAGATGGTTATTGAAAAAACTTTAGATGAATAAATGATAGAGATCAAATGAATATTCAAAGAAAATTAATTAGTTGTCAAATTCATCCTATTCTAATTTGTTTGGGCAAAGCAAACACAGACGATCAGATTAAAAACTATATGTTTGTAAAATGTGTAACTTTTTTACTCATATTTTGGGTTGGTTGTTTATTTGATACTTTGCTAAATCCACGTATGGAAGAAATGACTACGGTGGTTGCTTTATTTGTGACATTGTTATCACGCCATTGTACCAACTTCATCTGATGCTGGATAACTGAGGATAATCAAGGTATTGGGCGGGGTAGGCTTCGATCCATTCTGGGTTTGTTTGTTTTTTAAATTCTGCTAGCTTGTTTTGATTGTTTTGCAGCTTTTACTGCCGCTTTCCGGAAATTTGGTACCTAGCCTCTAAGATGTTCAGCGAAGAAGATGAATTTCTCTGTTTTATGTGTTTTAATAATTTATGTGGTAATTTAGGAATTGTTAAAGTTTTTTTCTTCATGTTGTTGAGGACATCTTTTTTGTATGTTGTCCTAGTAATGCTGTAGCATTTTTACGGCGGCCTACTATTTTAGTATTATTTTAGTATTATTGTCTTTGTATATATATATATATGTGTCTCTTTTGTGGGTCATGGTGAAAGCTGGAGCCAATAAAATATTATATGATGCTTTGCTTCGTTCTCTTTGGGCACTTTCCCAATTAACTAATTTTGTGGTTATTTCAATCTCCCACATGTTCTGTGCACGTGGGAATGTCCCATGCATTACCACATTTCCCCCCAAATCCACCTTTTCCTAGGTTATGTGCTGAAAGATGAATAATAACTATTACTTTGAGCTATACTACACCTAACTATGCTGAGAATGAAAATACCCATTAGTTTAGTGAGGTCAAAATAGGGCATTGCCTGTAAAGGAGGATAAAGATATGCTAATATTCAAACTCTTTAGATGCCCAGATCACAAACTACATTTCTTTTGCTATACTCATACTAGGCTTTTGATATATGATATAAATGCACTAGACAGATTGTTACACCAACTTGTTCCCCCTGTGCTGGCAGGTCTGCATCTCAATCCCCAGCTTACTTTTTCTCTTTTAGGTCTCTAGACTAAAGAGGACATTTGAAAACTAGCTTCCAATATCACCTTTACGCTGACGACACTCAACTCTATCTCTCCACCCCCTCTCTCTCCACTTCTGTCCAAGCTCGCCCATCAACTGTCTCTCTGATATCTCTGCCTGGATGTCCCAATGTCAGCTCAAGCTCAACATGGCTAAGACTGAACTCCTTATATTTCCTTTCTACCCTTCCTCCCCCTCTTCCCTCTCCATCCTTATTAATGGGGTCACCATCCATCCTGTCCCCTAAGCCCGTAGCTTGGGCTTCGTCTTCGATACTCACCTTTCCTTCAAACCTTACATTGACTCTGTTGCCAAGGCCTGTTGCTTTGCCCTCCGTAACATAGCACGGATTCGCCCCTTTCTCTCTGTCTCCTCAGCCAAAACCCTTGTTCATGCCATGGTCATCGCTCACCTTGTCTACTGCAACCTCCTCCTTGCTGGCCTCCGCTCTCATGTGTCCTCTCCTTATTTCCATTCAAAACTCTGCTGCTAGGATCATCCACTCGGCCCGTCGCTTCAAACACATGCAGCCTCTCCTCTCCTCACTTCATTGGCTCCCCCTTCCTGAACACATCCTTCACAAACTCCTGGTATTTACTTACAAAACCCTTCACAACCTGGCTCCCCCTTACCGCTTAGCCTTTATCTTCGTAGACACTCCTGCACGTACTCTCCACTCCTCCTCTGTCCCCTCCCTTGCTCTCCCTCATCTCCCCTGCTCACCTAACCGCCTTCGTCTCTTGTCCCTTGCTGCGCCACATGCCTGGAACTCCATCCCTGCCCACATCTGCCTCACCCCCTCCCTCCACACCTTCAAATCCCTCCTCAAAACCCACCTCTTCCTTGCTGCATTTCCTGACACCTGTTAGAACTTCCCTCTCAATATTTATTTATTTATTTATTTAATAGATTTATATCCCGCCCCTCCTGTCATGCAGCCCGGGGCGGCTTACAACAATAAAATACAATAAAAACAATTTAAAAACACTCAGTACAAACAAATTAAAATATTTAAAACAGGGCTAGCAATATATAAATATAAGTTAGGTGGGGGAGATAAAACCCCTCACCCCACCCTCCCACCCTCCCCAAAGGCAGCCAGGTTTTACAACATCACCGGAATGTCAACAGGCTTCGGGCCAGGTGAGCTTCCTCTGGAAGGGAGTTTCAAAGGTGCAGTGCGGCCACCGAGAATGCCATCTCCATTGTGGCCCCCCGCTTAACACGGAGGACCTCCAAGAAGGCACCCCCGGCAGACCGCAGAAGCCACCCTGGGGCACGGAGGGCGAGGTGGTCCCTGAGGTATGAGGGGCCCAGACCGTATAGGGCTTTATAGATCAACATCAACACCTTGAACCTGGCTCGGCACGCTATCGGCAGCCAGTGCAGAGCTCGGAGCACAGGCATAATATGCTCCCGATGGACCGCCCCCATAAGGAGGGAAGCCGCCACATTCTGCACCAGCTGCAGCCTCCGAACCAGGAACAAGGGAAGCCCCACGTAGAGCGCATTACAATAGTCCAGCTTCGAGGTGATGAAGGCATGGATGAGGGTGGCCAGATCCGGGCCAGAGATGAAAGGACACAGCCTACAAACCAGATATAGCTGGTGAAAGGCAGCCTTAGCGACTGCCTCCACCTGCCGCTCCAGATGAAGGTCTGCGTTCAATATCACCCCCAGACTCTGAACCTGCTGAGCTATAGGAGGGCGAACCCCCCAACCAGAGGGGCCACTACCTCCCTCACTCTCCCCACCAACATCATCTCCGTCTTATTGGGGTTGAGCTTCAGTCTGCTCAGATGCAACCATTCCGCCACGGCCTCCAAACATTGGGATAGCAGCAGGGTCTGGATCAGTTGAAAAAGGAGAAGTACAGCTGAGTATCATCAGCATACTGGTGACACCACACCATGAACCCTCTCACGATCTCCCCCAAGGGCTGCATATATACGTTAAATAATAACGGAGACAGAATAGAACCCTGCGGAACACCACACGATAAGGCGCGGGGACACGATGTCTCCTCCCCCAACACCACCCACTGGCTTCTCCCCAAGAGGAATGAACGGAACCATTCAAGAATGGTCCCGTCCAGACCCCCCAGGTCATGCAGCCGTCTCAATAGCAGCCCATGGTCCACAGTATCAAAAGCGGCTGAGAGATCTAGCAGGATGAGAAATGTTGAACATCCTGCATCCATCTCCTGGAGGAGGTCATCTACCAAGGCCACCAATGCTGTCTGAGTGCCATAGCCAGGGCGGAACCAAGATTGAAAAAGGTCTTGAAAACCGATGCCATCCAGATGCACCTGGAGCTGGAGTGCCACCGCCCACTCAATAATCTTCACTAAAAAGGGAAGGTTAGAGACAGGTCAGTAACTGGCGAGCACATCCACATCCAAAGATGTTTTTTTCAGCAGGGGGAGCACCACAGCCTCCTTGAGGCAGGGTGACAACCTCCCCTGCTGCAAGAACGCGTTCACCACCCTCCCCAGCACCGTCCCCAACATCTCCCTGGAAGCTTTGACTAACCAGGACGGGCACAGATCAAGTTCACAACACGTGGCAGTAATACTTACTGTCTGCCCTCCCCATTGACTCCTGCTTATCTGCGACCAAGCCAAGCACGTGCACCTGAGAATTCGGTTCTGCTTGAATGTTTTTTATCCCTTGTCTCTCCCTATGTTCCCTCTCCTTGGGTTATTTCAAACGTTACGCGGTCCCGATTCACCACAGTGGATTCCTGGTGGGGGTGAACTGAACAACCTCCCCCCCCCTGGTCAATAAAAACCCCACACAGACGTGACAGGACCGAGACCACAGCAGGGAATCGGGCCACCAGATCACAGCCTGGGGCAGCACAACAGACGTTACGCCGATCCCAGGCCGGGTTGTGGTCAGAGCACCCAGAAGGCGCCGGGGCGGCTCTTCCTGGCTGCTGCTGTGTGCCCTTCAAATCTCCCTCCCTGGCCTGTGTTGTTGCTGGTTGCCTGGCAGCAACGCTGCGTGCTTTGTCCCTGGTTGGGAATCATTTCCTTTGATTCCGGCTGGTGGTTGCTGGCCAGACGTTACTTTTTGTTAGTTCCTGTCGGGAATATCATTGACTACGCTTTTGGGGATAGTCCAGGGGGGAGCTCCGGAAGTATAGTTAATTTTGACCCCATGTGGGTATTGACCGTGGTGAACACCTGGCACCTGCAAAACAGACGTTCAGGGCGCTTTGGCCCCACTGTGCGATTGACTGTGATTCACTGTGGTTGAGCGTGATCTTGTAACATCTGAAAATACCCCGTGTCTTCCCCCTCTGAGTCTATTAGATTGTAAGCTGTAGGCAGGGACCGCATCTATCCCATTGTTCTGTAAAGTTCCAGGTACACAGCTGGCGCTATACAAATGCTAATAATAATAATTATAATGATAATAATTAATAATAAATAATAATAAATAATTAATAACTAGCTACTGTGGATACAATTGTGAAGTAAGACCATGTGACTGTAACTGAAACAGATTATCAATTCCATAACCGTGGTTAACAACCAATTTTAGTTAACTAATATTACAACCAACCTGCATTCTCTACATTGGCTGCCTGTAGAGCAATATATTGTATTTAAGATTGTGCTGCTGTATTTCAGGACCCTGACAAGTATATACTCTGGCCATATTCAAAACCTACTCCTGGAGCCTCACGCTGATGGGTATCTGTGCTCAGAGACCACTCAGAGGTGATCCCGCCATCGCATCTCACGTCGGCGGGCAATTGGACCTTTGCTGTGGTGAGCCCCTCAGTGTGGAGCTCTCTCTCTCTGGATGTTCATCTTAGCTCCTCCCTCCTCACCTTTGAAAAGCACCTAAAGACTTATTTATTCCCCAGGTGCTTTTAGGATCCACTGCTGGTTCCCCTTAATGTGTGTTGTCCTTCCCCACTACCCTCTTTATTTTAATTTTATATATATGCATTTATATTTTAAATTGATTTTATGTTAGATTTTTATGATGTACAGCACTCTGAGCATCATCTTGCAGTGGGGTGCTGTGGAAATAAAAGTTGCTGTTGTTGTTGCTGTTGTTTTATTCAGTTAACCAACTGGAAATCTCTCACCACAATGGTTAACCAATTAACCAAAATACTGATTAATATTGCATAAATAATTTGCCTCATAGGTGATTTACCAGTGTACTTACCAGTTTACTTCCTGACTAATAGAAACAATGCAGTAACATGGTAAAAGGCACAAATTGGTAAATCGGTTATTCAACGAAATAATAAATGGATACTGCTTGGTGAGCGATCTTTTTCAGAGTAGATCAGTTAACAAAAATGACAGTTACTGATTACCACATGGTTTACTGTTACAGCTCTATGTATGATGTTACTAGATCTTTATTCAAGTCAAATTAGAGTCACCACCCACATTTCCCGTATGCTACTTGGCTGTATCAGAGCATGACCATGGGTGTTAAGAGTGAGACCCTTAGAGCAGATGACTTTATAAAGGTTTGTTGTTTTGTTTGTTTTAATTGGATCTTTGGTTTTTTTTTATTTATGATTTCATCTTTATTAAACTTATCTAAAATATTTCTTAAAAAATAGTACAATCATTTCAAACAAATATAGAAATGATGAAGGGAAGAAAAGGAATCAACCATAGTAAATAGGTCATTACTTAGAGTCTCACTTATTATCCCCAATTTTCCCATTATTATTCAGTTTTTTGAAGAGCACAACAAAACAAAGACAGAAATAAAAGGGAAACAAAATGAAATCAAAAAGTGGTAAAGGAGAAGCTAAGCAAGGGAAAGGTTGACATGTGTAGAGATGTTACTTTTCCCCCCTCCCAAGTCTCATACCAGCTATTTAGTCAACCAGTTCAAGGACACTCCCCCAAATGGACTAATTTTTTCCTGAGTTTTTATGTCTCTGATATGTAGTGTTTTCCTCCACAGCCAAGCTTCTCAGGCAGTTGTACCAACATACTTATTGAGGAGATTTTACTCTGCCAATGTAATAGAATTTGTGGAGGAGATTTGATTGCACTGGCAAGGAACTGGCTACCTGCCAGGACTCTCTATGGAAGACTTGGTGGAATGCCTTGGGCATCTTTCTTCTCTGAGATGGAGATTAGGCTGAGTAAATTGGAGTAGTCCATGATACACAAAATGTCTGAAAGTCATCCTTCAAATGAACATCCTCCTTTCACTCCCCCAAAATAGTGAAATATATTCCTTATATTCCTATGTATGAAGTTGATTGTTATTTTTATAAGACTACACCATATTAATTTTTAGAGCACAACTGGTTACACATTTATTATTCATGAGTCACATTTTCATGTTTTCATAAGGCTACTTTCAGATATCCTCTTGTTGAACCAAATAATAGCCACATCCAAAATGGGCACTCACATATAAAAGATTTTTGTATCTGCTTTTTTGCTTTTCTATGTCTGTTTCTCTTGTTATATTGGTGGTTCGGTCACTTTGCTTATATCTAGGGCGCTTTTCACACAGCCTAACACTGATCAAATGGGTGTTACATTTTATTATACATGTTGCAGGGCTTCAGGTGTGCTCTATAGGTGCCCTGCAATATGTATAAGAACATAAGAACATAAGAAGTGCCATACTGAGTCAGACCAATTGTCCATCAAGCTCAGAATCCTGTTCTCTGACATTGGCCAATACCGATCGGATCTGAGAAGAACGAACACTCACAATGGGCAATCCATTCCCTGTTGTTCACTCCCAGATCCCAGCAGTAAGATGTTCATCCCATAAGCTACTTGGTTAATGAATGAACCATTAATGAACCTACTCTCCAAGAACTTATCCAGGCCTTTTTAAAATCCGGCTATACTACTGGCCTTGACAATGCCCTCTAGCAACAAATTCCATAAGCTAATTATGCATTGAGTGAAAAAGTACTTCCTTTTATTTGTTTATATTAATAAAATATAGTATCAATTTTATCAGTGTTATAATGTCTATGTGAAAAGGGACTAGAGCTCCATCAGGTATCCAAGAAGTCAGGCACCCCATCAAATTTGGGGTTCCCAACTCACCCCAGTCATGTTCAGCCACCAATTGGTACCTGAGCACTAGGAATGTGCGAACACAGTTTGTATGTTCGGAGTTCAGGCCAAACTTGGCCTGTTCAGACGACTGAACTGAACGTCCAAACTGAACGTTCGATTGGGGGAACAGTTTGGAAAAGTTTGGATGAGTTTGGATGAGTTCAGGGGCAGAACAAATGTGACTTTAGTTGGGAAAAACATGTCTGGAAGGGGGAGGCAGATGAGGAGCAGACTTCCTGGCACCAGGGGTGGAGATCAGGGGTGGTTTTAGGGCCAAATGATACTGATACCAAAAAATATTTTCAATTTCAGTATCGGTATCGGTATCAATAGCGCTATTTTTGGATGTTTGGCCGAGTTCACCCAAACCGAACTCTGCCGAACCCAACAACCGAACCTGAACTTGGGTTTTGAACCGAATGACTGAACGTCTGAACATACAAACTGCATTCTGTTCACACATCCCTACTGAACACTACCCAATGGGCTATCCAAATCCCTGGCCCAAGGTTGATTCACCCAGATGCCCCAGGATGCCCCAAAGCACTCCAGGACACCAGAGGATGCCAATCCTGGCACCTACAGCTCCCTGAACTGACTCACCACAATGGCTGGGCTGCTGCTTCTCTGTTCCAGACTCCTGACTTCTCCCTGCTTTTCCCTTTCCCGAATACTGAGGGAGCAATGAGGCCTCTCCCCATCTGTGTGTGCCCCCACATGGCTACCCATTCCCATTAGTGAGAAGCAGGGAGCAGTCAACAATCTGTATCAGAGGAGCAGCAGCTCAGTCAGTGTGGGAACTGTAGGTACCAGATTGGCATCCTCAGATGTCCTGGACTGTTTATGTCCCAGTAATACCTGCATTTCCAGGCACAGAGTGCCTGATGGGAAGTGGGTATGCCATCAGTTTCCTTCTGGGTGGGTGCCTGAAAATACAGGTATTACACATGGGTAGCTAAAGTTATATCATTTGGAACAATTGGAGATTTTTTCTTGTGCAGAAAAAAACATAATCTCTTTTGAAAATATATGTGAATTTCAAATGTCGGGTGCCTTACATAACAAAATAAAATGTACTCACAAAGCCCCCTATTGAAATGAATGGATGTAACATTAGGGACCAATTAAGGCCAATTTAAAAATGAAACCCTAAATACATATTTTATTGACAGTATTTTTTTTCAACAGGGCTCATGCTTTATTAACAAGTAATATGGCAAAGCAAAATCAGCTATGATTTATCTGCATTAGTCTTCCTTTACATTAGGTTAGGAAAGTCGCTCAGAAATATTGTTACGGTTGAGGAAATTGCTGCAAGTTTAAAAAGTAAACATTGGCATCACTTCTAGATAAATTTCTAGTGCTACCTTTTGATAAGAAAATGGATTTGAATATGATACTTACTAATTTGTATATTACCAAATAAAGACAGATTGGAAGTAATTATGTTGATATTTTTATTTTTGGCTGTATTTTGCATAAATCTCTAACTTTTAAATTGGTTATCATACTATGGAAAGCCATTAGGAAAAAGACTAACAAGGCAGAAATTAAACCTTATTTTTGAGAAGTGGAACAGTGCTACTTGGTTGACTAATAAAACCTTACATTGTGACATGTGTGCATATAGTTCTTGTTTACACCTACACCACAAAAATATTATGTACATGCAAGATGAATACCCAGTTGTGTACCTAATTATAGTAACCCTCTCAAGTTGGAGAACTAGCCCATTTTTAGAAGTGTCTCTATCTTCACGGATTTCACAATCTGCTTTCAACAATCTCGCAGGGGTGGAGTTTAGACGTTTCTCCACACAGCAGAAGTCACCCGGCTGCCATTAGAAACAGCAGTGCTGCCGTCTTCCACATTGTTTTTAAAACTGGATTTGTCAAACCCTGATATTGAGGTTTGACAAATCTAGTTTTAAAAACAATGTGCAAGTCACCCGCCGCCTGCCCCATGACTAAAAATCTATTTCCTATAGCTCTATTCACTTTTCTTCTAGTCCCGTCCACTTTTATTGGAATACAAGCATCCTTCCAGGACCTTCTTAAAAGCATGTCTGACCACACCCACTTAACCTGTGGCACTAATGTGTGAAAATCCCATAATGGGTATTTTCAGATGTTACAATCCCACACTCAACCATGGTGAATGCCCACATGGTGGGCAAGGGACTGTAACGTCTGTTGGCCCAACAAGAGATTCCTGCCAGATGTTCACCCCCATGAATCACGATGGGAATTTCTTTGACCACGCAAACAGCGGTCCTGCCCGGACCATCGCTGTTTGTGTGGTCAAAGAGATTCCCGCGCGTTATTCATGGGGGTGAACACCCAGAGGGAAGCTCACGTTCAGGCCAACAGACATTATGGTCTGATGCCCAACCACGGGGAATTCACCATGGTTGAGCGTGGGATCGTAACGTCTCTCTCCTTACCACGACCCGGAATCAGAATCCATGCCCGCCGCTGATTCTGGGCTATGGTCAATGCCCCAGGGGGCAGACTCTGCAGCCACATTGGCCGTGGTACCCGCCCGTCTCCCAGAGGGCAGCCGGCCTAGGGAGCGTGAGGGAATGGGGCTGTGCGGCCACACGTTGAGCTGCGCAGCCCCACCCCCTCTCCTGATTTCCTGCCGGGATCAGCTGGCACATCTGTTGGCCATGCCATTTTGATCCCAGCAGGGGATCAATAGGTGATTCCATGACGGGGCCAATACTGGCCCTGTCATGTCTGAAAATACCCAATGTTGATAGAACTGCTGTGATCAACTCTAAACCTGCCAACTGTGGAAAATTGTTCTCTCCCAAATGGAATACAATAATATTTGGAATAGCTCCCACCAACTAAGTCCTGAGCCAAGTGCTCAACTGGGTCCATCTCATTCCTTTAAAACTGAACCAGGTGACATCTGTCTTAAAATCTAATCCCAAGTTTGGCACACATCCTCTGAGAATACTTCCAGATGAGACCAAAAGACTCATGATCCATGTCTGGACACACAGAGCCTGAATCTCTGGCCCTAAAAGAAATAAAATAATTTTTTTAAATGATTTTCATAACCAAAACACTATTACACCATATCAGGGTATGTGTGATGCCTTTAAACACTAGATCTCCATCACACAATATCACAAATGCCCTGCTCACTAATTCCTGTTACTGCTGCTGATGCTGCTGTGGTAGAAGGACCTATCCTAAATGAATGTGAACCAACTAGTCTGGTGGCAAACTTAAGCCTGCAAGCCCCTTCTTAAACATAAAGCTAAACTAAATACCTCATTAGCTGAGATCCATTTGAGTGTAAAGGTGTGCACCAGGGACCCATGTCATTATTGGTTTTCATTTTTCATTTTCATTATTTAAATATTTCATTTTTGTTTTTGTAAATATCAAAATTTTGTTAATGTTTTTGCCTTCATTTTTTATTTCTATTAGTTTCAATAGAAAACACATTTTTGGCTGTAACGTTTCCCCCCTATTACATTTGAATTAAACATGGAGGCAGTATATCTCCAATGGAACTCATTATGTGTAACAAATTACAGAAATATTGGATAAAGAATTCCAATTATATAAGCAGTTGAATTATGATATTTTGAAAAAATCTGTATATACATTCCTGACTTTAACAACTCCCCATGATTACTATATATGCCAACTTTCAGAAGGATTGGATAAAGGGTTCTGGTGGTATAAGCAATTAACTTTAAAATGTATGTCTGACTGTAACAACTTTATAGTCCAATCAGTGTACATGAAAATTGGCACATCTATATCTCACACGTTCAGGATCATCTCTACCAAATATCATAAAGATGTGGAAAATGGCCCCAATTTTATATGCCTACACAGCATATGCAAAGAATGAGCCTATACCAGGGATTCTCTTATGTGTCATTGTGGTACAAGATCTGTTTGTGATGACAATTGGCCAGCAGAAATGTCAAACAAATATCTTCATTTTTTGCTGTGACCATCCAAAATTCTCTCCCCCACTTGTTACTGGGAAGTTGGAAGCACCTGCTTAGAAAAGGGCCAATGGAGATTCTCTTATGTCCTCTGTCACAGTGCTGCAGGATGTGATTGTGATGGTAATTGGCCAGCCTGGATGTGTGAACCATTGGTGTTTTTGAACACACAATTCTCCTGCATATTTGCTGTTAGATTCTGAACTTTCTGTGTGTCTAAATCACTAAGCCAGATCTTAAACAACTGGCTCTTTGAACTTCTGCATAAAACTTTTCCCGGAACTTTTGTGTGTAAAAAGTTCTTCTGGTAAACTGCTTTGCTTCAGGCAGCTGTGGTCACTTCATTTCCATGAAAGCCCCTTATGTCTACAGCTGCAGCTACTTTAGGCTGCCTCAGAGCAGTGTGTGTTTGAAGAATTCATCCAGGAACTGCCTCAGGGCAGTGTGTGTGTGAAAAGTGCATCCAGGAACTTACTTGTGGACTTGTAAACCCAGAAGACTGAAAGACCAGCATTTTAAGGTGTGTGTAAAAATGCCCATTGTTTGAGTTCCCAAATTTCAGCAATTTTGATTATTTTGTTTATTTTTGTAAGTGCTTTTGCCACATCCATCTTTAAGCTCATCCATTAGTTTGGATTTTACAATATTGTAAAGGAAATTAGGTCTATTAAGATGAGCTTCAGAAAGGTTTGGCACCAGTGTGATGCATCTCATATAAAAAGCATATATTTTATTGGCCATCTGTGTTTCAATATATTGAACATTAGAATTGGCCTTTGAACGGTGAATTTCTAATGAACTGTCTCCTGTATGAGTTTTGTTACTGAACTCTTAACCATATACTGGGAGAAGAGATACAATCAGCTTGTCTCTCTTAAGAAATCAACATTTACTGTGGACATGACTTCCTTGCAGTGGCAGAAAAAGGTCTTCTTTGCTTGGAGACGCCTAGCCATCTTGACCATTGTTAACGCGTATCTTGTTTACAACTTACTTTGAAAACTCACTGTCAGCTATCTTTACTTGACATAATCTAAACTGACTCCTAAGCATTTTTTTTCCATAAAGAGGGAGAGGAAAGATGGATTTTACAGAGAAAATTCTAATTTCCTTGTAGTTTTTTCTTACCTCCATATGGCAGTATGGGACACAGGACTGGGTGAATATGAAAGAATATTCATTTGTGCCATGTTTTTATTTGAACTTAAGTAAACAATTGCTTTATATTTATAATATTCAATGTCTCATAGCCTCATTTATAAATAATATTGTCTTTACAATACTTTGCTGAGCTGGCTGGCTTATTAGCACAGGCACAACACGACACCAGTACTAGGCATCCAGACTGGGTGTGGGGGAGGTTATCTGGTAACCAGTGACCTATGTGGTGTTTAAACAGTGCTTTTTAAAATGGTGACTCAGGACATAAGTAGTTGAATCCCTTTGTGATGTTTTGTTAGGGTGGCCCAGTAAGAATCAAGCAGTCTTGCTGGGCTTTATACCCTAGAAGGGGCAGCATGACACAATTTTATTTAGGCTGGGAGGGTTGGTAAAATTGTAGCACATATTCTCCCTTCTCCTCTGTGCCCAAGAAGGGCAGAAGGTGTCCAGCAGGCAGTGAACATCTGGAAATTATGCAAGGGTATGGGGGGGTTGTTCTGGCATTGCCTCTCTGTTTTCTGGCTTGAGGGAGGGTTTTTGTTTATTCCCCCATGTGAATTTGCTAGGAATTGACCCTTGTTGCACTGTTTTCCTATTGAGTGGTTGTGTGTTTAATAAAGGTGCTGCTGAATTTTATCCAGACTTTGATGGTGTCTGTCATTATTTTACCAATGTAATCATAATGCCTGTTTACCTGATGGGGCAAGCGGAATTTTATGGCCACACACCTTGAAAGGTGAAAAATGAGGAGGTCATAGGGTGAGGGGTCGCCCAGCAGAGTCAGGCAGTGAGGTGGGAAGAAAATCTGAGGGCAGAAGTTCACTAGTGCATAGGGATGGCATAAAGAGCCACACAGATTAGGCTGTTCAACTTTTATCTCGCCCTCCATGTTGAAAATGGTCTTGTGGTATGCTAGAACTTGTACATTTAACCACTCAGATGGGGCAAACTAGTGTGATTGTAACAAGGAGGAGAAATATCCAAAGCACCTGCCCTTTGAAACTGATACTGTGCATGTTGTGAATGGCGTTTTGAGGGGGTTGAAAAGGGATTTTCGCAAGAACCTGGATTGGAGAATAAGTTGTTTAACTATTATTATTATTATTATTATTATTATTATTGTTATTATTATTATTTATTTTGCCTTTCCTGCAGTGCAGTTTGTTGCCCAGTTGGCTCAAAGTTTTAGCAACTATTTGGGCAGGTTTCAGACTGGTTTGGGTGTTTGTTAGATGCAGTACCTGCTAGGGGTGTGCATGTCGTTTTTGTTATTGCAATAATGATAACAAAAATTGTCATTTTCATTTTCATTATTGCAATAATGAAAACGACAATTAAGATTACCAAAAATGGCAACCGAGAATATTGATATTGATAATGATAATGATAACGGTAATGGTAATGATAACAATAATGATAACAATAATGATAACCATAACAAAAACTAACAAAAACAATTTTTTTAAAATATCGTTATCTTTGTCGTTATTCTTAGTGCTGTGGCGGTTGGGTTTTGGAGGGGAAATGTGGAGAGGGGAGGAGGGAGCAGACATCTCGGAGCTCTTAACAGGGTTGAACTCTTGAACTGTTTGTTTTAGGGATAACAAAAATAAGATCTTAGTTTGAAACAGTGCCGATATCAATAACAATAAGGATAATGAATATCGATACTAATAACAAAAACAATACTGATAACGATATTCATACAGATAATGTTAACTATAACAAAAATGATAACAAAAATGATAATGATAACAAAAATGAAAATGACATTGTCATTAATAACGATAACAATAATGACATTTTTGAATAACGAAAACAAAAATTAAAAATGAGAATGACATGAGGGTCTAGTGCACACTCTTCGCACCTGCCATTAAAACCATGCTTTCATAAATGGTGACTCAGGTTATAAGTAGCTGCATCCCTTTGTGATGTTTCGTTAGGGTGGCCCAGTAAGGACTAAGTGGTCTTTCTGGGCTTTACATCCTGAAAGTGGCAGCATGTGGCAATTTTATTTAGGCTGGGAGGGTTGGTAAAATTGTGACATGTATTCTCCCGTCCCCACTCTGTCTGATAGGGACAGGAGATGTCCAGCGGGCAGTGAACCATCTGTAAATTATGTGAGGGCCTGTGGGTTTCATCCCGCTATTGCCTCTTTATGTCCTGGGTTTGGAGAGGGTTCTTGCTTATTCCCCCAGGTGAATTGACTGTTTTCCTATTTATTTATTTATTTATTTATTTATAAATTTCTACCCCGCCCCTTCTGCCATGCAGCTCGGGGTGGCTCACAACATTAAAACATACAAATAAAATTTTTAATTTTTTTTAAAATTCACATCATATTTAAAATATCAAAACAGGGCAAAAAAGACCAATATAAATATAAATAGGTGGGGGAACTAAAACATTCCCCTACCCCTCCCTCCCAAAGGCCTGGGCGAACAGCCAGGTCTTACAACTATGCCGGAATGTTAATAGGCTAGGAGCCAGGCGAGCTTCCTCCGGAAGGGAGTTCCAAAGCCGCGGCCCTACCACCGAGAATGCCCTCTCCATCATGGCCCCCTGCTTAACACGGGGGACCTCCAGGAAGGCACCCCTGGTGGACTGCAGGAGCTGCTCTGGGGCGCGAAGGGTGAGGCGGTCCCTAAGGTAAGAGGGGCCGAGACCATGTAGGGCCTTATAGATCATCACCAACACTTGAACTTGGCTCGGCACGCTATCGGCAGCCAGTGCAGAGCTCAGACCACCGGTGTAATATGCTCCCGGTGGCCCGTCCCCGTAAGAAGATGAGCCGCCGCATTCTGCACCAGCTGCAGCCTCCGAACCAAGAACAAGGGAAGCC
>QEPC01011113.1:2918658-2963013 GCA_003113815.1 Sphenodon punctatus | reverse complement strand
TGTAACTTTGATGTTTTCTATTTATATTTAAGTAAACTTTGCATATATTTTTATAATCCAAAAGTCTCATGTTCCCTTATTATAAATTTATTGTCGTTACAATATTTCCTTTGCTATCTGGACAACAATGTGAAGTGTAACCTTATAATATACAATTTGGGAACAGTGCAGCCCAATTTAGCTTGATTCATTCAGCTAAGCCACATAGCTCACTTTCCCTTTGTGATTTATAAGAGAAAAACGCAAATCATGACACAGTCCTCACCCTCGCTTTATATTACAGCTGCACCATGCAGTGGAGGTGGGAAGGGCAGCATGCTTCACATGCTGTAGGTGGGAGAAAGGGAAAGAGGCAAGGAGGCAGTAGCACCATCCAGTTGGAGTGGGAGAAAGGGTATTGGGCTGGGAAGGACAGGAGGAATCACCATGATTGCATAATATTATGTAGGTGCTATGTGTTCTTGCTTCAGAGAGGCTGATGCTGATGCTGCCAAAAGCCCACTTCCGCCCCCCCCCCCGAAGAAGGCAGACAGTCCGGACACACTCTGATATATGGAGGTAGTTACAAGAGCCAGAAGGTGGATTTTCTAGATGCAAGGTGATGCTGGGGGCTGGAAAACAGGGAATGAATTGGCCATTATGACCTGTTAGGTATTAGTTTTCTCCAGAGACAGAGATTTGCTACTTGCAGAGTCAAGATGCAGGGATTGATAGACTGTTGGTCTGACCCAACATGGCACTTCATATGTTCTTATGTTCTTAATGTGTGTGACAAGAATATAGTGAGAGGGTCACAGGGAACCACATCAGGGCTCATCAGCCATGTGGAGAAGACCCATGGAACTGAGGTGGTGAAAAGGAGATATGGTGGTGTTGCCAGCAGCAACAGCAGATGGCAGGAAGAAGATCCGCGATGGGAGACATCCCAATTCCACAAATGAAGGCATCCTTCCTCCTCCATGTCTTCTGGTTCACCGGATCCTCCTCAAGCAGCAGCACAACCTGCCACAGAATAAGCCAACATTGATGACCCTGATTTAAAGGAATTTTGGAGGGCCTTTGACACTTAGACCAAGGCTTTTGGGGGGTGGGGCTTTGAATCATCTGCCAAGGCCCTCAAAAAAGATCTTTGCCAACATTGGAGGGCTTTCAAGAGAAGGGAGTGCAAGGCCAGATCATAGCCCATGTGCCTCCACAAAGAATATGAGTCCTTGGAGGCATATCGTGCATCTTATCCTGACTAGCAGGGGATGATGACTGATGTTCTTGAGGCAGTAAAGGGACATAGAAAACATGTTCCAAAGGTATTTCCACCAATTGCTGTTGGACCTCTGCTCGCTTTCCCCGAGTGCCAGAGTGAGAGACCACTGTGGAATTACTTTTAAGTGTTCATGTTTTGTTAAGTGTTTAAATATTATTTTAAAATGTTAAGTAAAAGTTATATTTGTTACCAGCCAAATCTGACCCGTACCATCTTTCATCCCTCCCAGAACCAGCAGCAGCAGCAGTGGGCAACACCAAGTGCAGGAGCAGGCAGGTGGCAGGCAGGCATGCAACTGGCAGGCAGGTTGGCATGAGCAGCAGCAGCAGCACTGGTAGTAGTACCCCAAGAACCCAATGGGGCAGCCTTGAGAAACTGAGGTATGTTGTAGTATTTGGTTATAGTAACTAGTTAATCATAGGGGATCCCCTGAGTGGTGCAGTGTCTTCAAGAGATTCTCCCATGGGGGGTAGCCTTGGGAAGCCACTGAGTGATTGCCCCACAGGGAGCAGGGCATAGGCGAGAGAGAGAAATAGTGAGTGAGTGAGATTGCTTCATTCAGTCATTATGATTCATGGTAGCAGGTGTAAGCAGGCACATATGTTGTGTGTCTCTGTCTCATTCTGCTGTGTTTGCTGCTGGATGTGGTCATTGAGCACAGATGAGCTCTCTCTGATTCTGGTAGGTGGCAACTTGGGCAGAATCTCTCTCTCTCTCATTCTAGCAGCAGGGTTTCTCTCTCTCTGGTCTGTATAGCAGGTGGCATTGGACAGTTCACTCCAGCCATGGCCACTGCGTGAATATCTGTATACAGCTTGTCAGATTCCTACCAATCACATAGTCAAGGCTTCAATTTGCAGAGTGTGCCCCAGAGTGAGGTAGATGAAATGTCAGACAAGTATGGGCAGTTGGCTGTACCCTATGTTACAGGGTGACAACTTGTAAAGATTGCCTCAGGGGAGCAGAATAATAACGAGAGCATGTGGGAATGCAACCACCCAGATAGCATTTGGGCAAGAGGGGTGGGAGCAGGAGGCATCAAGAGAGAGACCCAGGGGAAGTCTCAAGGCTTCCCCTGCAGTTGACAGAAGTGTTCCCCCTCACTCCGAGTTCACAGCCAGCTCAGGGAATCCTAGCAGCGGCAGTTTGACCTTGAGGAACAGCAAGTGCTCCAGCTACCCAACGCCCAGCTTCGAATTTTAGGGACTCACTATGTTCTTTTTCTGAGAGAACACCCGTTCGCTGGGCATGCTGCTTGGTGGGCAGGACACCAGTTCCTGTGTCACCCTGGTCAGGGCTTGCTATACTTTCCCCTTCTCTGCCCTTCTGCAGGGGATCGCCTGACCAGACTCCACCCGGTACTGCAGGGGATCCAACACAGGCTCCTCTAGTTACTTGGCCACTGCAAGCTCTCCACGGTCAGGCTCCTTCTGCCTCTGCCTTCTGCTGCTGCCAGTCTCATTGCCAATCACCTGTGCACACACTGTCTGACCTGGCATGGTCCAGTGGGTGGTAGCTACAAAGCAGCTCCTGCTGCTGGCACTGCTACCTCTGCTGCTGCTGGAAGGCTCTGTATCTCCTCCCTCCTGCTTATACTTTGCCCCTCTTCACGTCCCTGCTACCATCACTGTATAGCCCTCTCTACTGCCTGCACCCACTCCACCAGAGCATGCTTCCTTAGGGTGAAATCAGCTGTGCAAGATTCCACATTCGCCTTCACCCTGGGGTCCAGCATGGTGGAAAGAATATATTTCTCCTTCCCAGTCAGGGGGTCAAACCGCCCACTCAGCCCCTCCTTCAACCTTTGTACCAGGGCTACCACCTCTGGTACATGGTGTCGCTCCTCCGCCCCCGCCCTTTGGTCACTCAGGAAGACTGCCATTCACCTGACCAGACTACGGATCAGGGTGGTGACCTGGCTCAGGGTGGCCGTCGACACATTGAGGGTCTCTGTCACATCCTTAAATGGCTTATGGATATACAAGGTCTGGGACAACTTCCTGCCCTAGCGGTCTTGCCAATTCAATCTCTCCCTCAAGGGCTACCTCATTCAGGACCCGCTGCTACTCCACCAGATGCTCCAGTATGATGTAGGTGGAGTTTCACCTCATGCTCATGTCCTGCAAAAGGCAGCTCCACCTGCTTCTCCCTCAAGAGGTGCTCATCCAATCACGATACTCTTATTAAAGTACCCCATGATCTTTCTGCCCTTCTCAATCAGCAAGGTATGGGGTGTGATGTAATGTAGCACTATGTGCATGTGCACCCATCTTAACTTGCCACCCATGCCAACAGTTGTAATGTACCATAATTTTATATTTTGACAAAAATTCCCATATTTTATCAGGCTGTGGTGGTGATTGAAAAATGGGTCATTGAAAAACCAGCATAACTAACAGGTTTTCAGTATCTTAATCACTATCTTTATCAAGGTCCTCAAGACCGAATTCAGTTTGGTTAACTTACAGATGTTAATGCTTGAATGGGTAGCAAATTAAGACGAATGCACATGCACATAGTGGTACATCATGTCACAGCACATACAAAAGCAGAGACAGACATACTTCATATATACTAGTGAGTCATGTGAGTGGCTTAGGTTTCTGGTGTGTAGTACACCAGATCCTTTCATGGCAAGGGAGTTTAGGTGTATGTCAGTTTACCCTGGCATCCGTAACTTCACTCCTTCATTCCTGCCTTAACTTTCAATTTCAATGCCTCTTGGTGGTTGATGGGAATTTTGAGTTATGTATATTTCAACTGGTTTTTGGGGGGTGGGGGAGGATGCTAATTCACTTTCAGAATTATTCCTGAAAGGGTTTTTGGGGCAGTTAGAAAAGGCTGTGTAAAGGTTTATTTGGTAGGATAATTGTATTCCTTCCCCTAGGATTGTGTGGGTTGGCTGGAAAGGGTAGGAAATGGGTTTTTGGGGTTGGAAAGTGTTCTTTACATTGGATAGGACTTTTTGGGCAGGGAAAGGGGTTTGGGGTAGGAAAGCACCTTAACTTATCTACTTAACCCAACAGGGTTTTTTGAGTAGGAATATGCAATATATTCCTATATAAGTATCTATCTTAATAAACTTCTATATGCTATGTATTACTCCTATTCCTATCCTGTAATCCTAATACATATAGTAAAAAGTCTATCTATCTATCTATCTATCTATCTATCTATCTATCTATCTATCTATCTATCTGCATAACACTGAGGGCTGGGGAAGATGTTTAGTGCAATCACCAGTGTTCTGCAACCTGACACAGGCAGATCTAACAGAGAGCAAGAGTCTCCTCTGCCCAAACCCGTGTTCACTCCCTGGTCATCTCTCGCCTCAATTACTGTAACCTCCTTCTCACTGACCTCCCCCGCTCTGACCTTTCTTCCCTTATCTCAATCCCAAACTCTGCTGCCAGGGTCATCCACCTCGCTTGTCACTTCGACCATGTGCAGCCCCTCCCCTCCTCTCTTCACTGGCTCCCCCTTCCTGAACGAATCCTGCACAAGCTCCTAGTCTTCACCTATAAAGCTCTTCACAACCTCGCTCCCCCCTACCTCTCTGCACTAATTTCCCTCCATACTCAAGTCTGTGAGCTCTGCTCCTCCTCTGTCCCCTCTCTTGGCCTCCTGCACCTCCCTCACTCCCCTAACTGCCTTCGTCCCTTCTTCCTAGCTGACCCCCATGCCTGGAACTCCCTCCCTGCCTTTCCCCCTCCCTTCGTACCTTCGAATTCCTCCGGAAAACCCACCTCTTCTGCTTTACCCTCCCCAACTCCTCGCTCCCCTCACCTAACTCCTGCTGATACCCTCCATCCAGTACAATCTGTTACCTGTGTACTCATATCCTCACCACATAGATCAGCCAGCCATCATTCTCAGCGGAACCAAGCCAAGCACATGCACCTCGGCCCTCGCATCTTCATGAATGTTCATGATACTTCCTATATAAGTATCTATCTTAATAAACTTCTATATGCTATGTATTACTCCTATTCCTATCCTATAATGTACCTTGTCTCACCCTCTGGTCCCTTTCCTTCGTCTCACTCACACCCACCCCTGTCTCTCAGATTGTAAACTCTAGGGTAGGGACCGTGTCTATTCCATTACTTTGTAAAGTGCCAGGTACATCGCTCGCACTATATAAATGCTTGATAATAATAATAATAATAATAATAATAATTAATAAAAAGAGTCAAACAGTCTGTCCCTGACAATATAAAGTGTTGCAGTGCCCTCCCCAGAGCCCACATGGTTCTGGGAGGCAGGAGGCATTGAGCAACAGGGTGCAATGCAACTGGCTGGGACCTGCTTGCGCTGCTCATTGGACAGCGATTACATCCATCAGGTCCTTGATGCCTGCTCACCCCTCCCATCACAGCCCCAGTTAAAGCGTTCAACACTGCTCCCTCCTCCCCTCTCCACATTTCCCCTCCAAAAATAACTGCCAGGCAATAACGAATTGAATAACAAAAAATGAAAGTTATTCTTAATTTTGTTATTATAGCTTCGTTTTTATTATTGTAATAATGAAAACAAAAACAAATACTTCATTTTCATTATTGAAATAACAAAAATGAAGTGTGCACACCTATTCCATAGAGAGATTTCTGTACTAGGCTCACACAGTGGCTCTGAAAAAATAATTTCCATGAATACTGCATTCAATAAGTTTTCATGCTTCAGTTTTGTTCTGGTAAACCATAATTCATGCCCACTACATTTGCTATTACTTTTGCAGGTTTTATTTTTTATTATTATAATTTATAGTTCCCCCTGTTTTACATCTGCTTTTGTTTGGATATTCAGTTATTTGACCAAATATTTTGTTTGGATATTCAGATATTTGACCAAATATTCAAAGTGAATAACCAAGCAACAATTACTAAAAAAAGGCGGGAGGGCCAGGGGTTTTAGTGAATAGGCAAATATTGTCCATGGTGCAAATAATACCCATTGAGAAGTGCTATGCAAAAGTGTGAATAATATTTAAAAATACAGAACCTGCCATTCGTTTAAGCACTACCACATTGGCCAGTGTGGAGTGTGCCATAGGTGGGGATCAAAGGAGGTCCTATAAAGTCCTGATGGTATCAATTCATTTAACTTAGTACACCACACAATTGACACAACCAGCTTGTCTCCAGGAAGAAAGCACAATAAGTAACTGTTTTCTGATAACCTCATGAATTTATTTCAGAATCTATGTAAGTTCTAAACAAATCAGTTGCAAAGGAATCAGAACAGACCTTTATCTAAAGGGGTTTGTCTCTCCTATTATATTTTTGCTCCCACCCCCACCTGTAGGGGGAAAAAAGATGTTGCTAGGGTTTTCTTCCTGATTTCTTAATATGACGTAATTCTCCCACCCCCTTGTCATGCCATTCTCCTTCAATTTTCCTCCCTCACCATCCGGTGCAGGTGTCCTAGCTACAGGCCTAAATCAGAGATAAGCCTGTTGTCCTGAAAAGTTTTCTTCTCCCTTGCATAATACCATTCAGTATCCATGACTACATGTGTGCTATTGACAAACACATAATGTCTTCTTTGCTTGCCTGTAGTGTCGCTCCAGCACGATAATTTAACTCATTACTTTTTAAAGTGCTTCCGGTCCCTTGAGGATGAGCGATGGTACTGCTTATGAAAAAAAGGCAAATCCTATATTTTTTTTGTGTGTGTGTGTTTTATATGAACACATCACTGCATATGCATCATGGTTCCTATTTCTCTTTATGAAGTCAAGATATTTTTTAAGCTTCAAGGTGCCAGTATCTTGGCACAGCATCACATTTTTCGATATTGCCTACCCTGTGAAAACTGAGTGCTCCTATGGGCTGCAATCCTAGACACACTTGTGACAGCAGAGCCCTGTTGACTTCAATTTATTCCTTTCACTTTGAGAAACTGATTATTTTCTTATCCTCTTTTCTGCTATTGAACATCTGATAGCAGGATGCTTATCGTATCCTCCCCAAAACTCACCTTTTAATTGTACTACCCATATGAATAAGAATTTAATAAATTCAGCACATTTATATAGTTTATATGTTAAATTATTGGGGAAAATCACATTGACATTTTCTGAAGGGGAAAAATAATATAATTGTCACCTTTGATATGTGTAATACTCTTGTTTGTCTCATCATATTCATGCCTCTTATTCTTCACTCCCATTGTGACAATGATATATTAGGAGCCATGAGCTGTGGTCTACATGAGAGGAATGAATTTTGTCTGAGTTCTCGGTACCAGAATCAACACTGGTTGCATTGCTACTGCTCAGAAATAAATTGGTGTTTAAGCTCCTTTTCGTTGAGTTCTTTATTTTATTTTTCTTTCTTCCATGCTTT
Source organism: Sphenodon punctatus (assembly GCA_003113815.1). Taxonomy (NCBI): domain Eukaryota; kingdom Metazoa; phylum Chordata; class Lepidosauria; order Sphenodontia; family Sphenodontidae; genus Sphenodon; species Sphenodon punctatus. The sequence continues at coordinate 2,955,405 of QEPC01011113.1, read as the reverse complement.
CTCTGCTGGCTATCAGTCACCCAACTTCCTCACATATTAAGCCCTTCTGAAAAACACTTTCTTAAGTTGAACACCTCAACTTTAATCTCCACACCTTACTTCTTCCATGTACCTTTGTCTGCTCTCTGCTTGCCTACCATTCATTTCATGTTGTCGTCCCTCTCCTAGACCTGAAACTGGTACCTGAGCAAACAGATAAACCCATCACCACCTCAGTAATTCAACCAAACCAGTATTGTCAGGTAGTAAATGATCTCTGTTTCCACCCAGCAAGCTGCTTGAGTTGCAACATTATCAAATTTACTGAGTTACAACTACTGTATTAAGAATTTACTGAGTTACATGTGCATTTCTGTGCATTCTGTGTACTCAAAAGAGGGAATGAGGGAATTCCCCTTGCCCACTGCTCTGCCTAATTGGGCAGCACCCTAAGTGGCTTGGGAGCTTTGTCCCGCTTCCCATTAAAAACCTTATGGGCCTCATGGGCCATGCTGTTGGCTGCTTTGAGGCAGCAGGATGGGGCATTGCCAGGGACAATAAGGTAATCACAATAAGGTAGACACAAAAAGGTAATCTCAAAGAATGAGATTTGCCAGGTGCCATCTTGATTCACTCAGGCCAAGTCTCAGTAGACTTGAGCTTCATCACAGAGAGGACACATGGAGCAAGATGCAGTGGTCAGGGCCTAGCTGAAGAACACACACACACACACATGGCACACGTGGCTCACTCAGAGATGGCATTGGGGCCTAGGCACACCAGAGGCTGGATGTGCTGCCCACTCCCCCCTCTGTAGTGCTCATTGCCTGGCCCTGGCCCAGAAAGGTGAGGCCTTCCATCAGGCCTAGGCAGGGCCTGGCCTCAGAAATAGTAGGCCCTTATTCAGGCTCAGCTGGGCCTCTCCTTCCCCCCTCCTTCTGCTCCCTGCAGTACCACAGGTTGCCTAGCTCTCCCAGACCACAGCAGAAGCCTCTTCTTGAGGGCGGCTGCAGCCTCATGGGTAGGGCAAAAGTAGGCCAAAAATCCCCCCCCCTCATCATTTTTTGCATTCCCAGACAGCTGCTATCACTAAGCCCATGCCCCTTGTGTGGCATGGGGTCCCCTAGGCACAAGATGACCAAGGGTGGCGGGCGAGAGAAGGGCAAAGGCCTGGCAAAAAAGCCACAAGGGGAGGGGGAAATACCAAGCAGGCCCCTCCCCACCTGTACAGGACCCCTTCAATGCTGCAGGACAGGCTTGGAAGCTGCGAGGTTGTCCTTCAGCACCTCAACAATCCACCCAATCCACAGCTCACTGCCCATATCCCCCAGTGGTGAAGGGTGGGGCCCATTCCCAGAGTAGGAAGAGAATGGAGTACAGGAGGAAGTAAAGGTGGATACCCCTCCCCTCTGATGGGGAGGGATAGATGTTGCTGTGTTCCATCTTCTCACCTTAGGGATGCGAGCCTGGAGAGACAGCAGTCCAGAAGCAACTCCCAGCAGGTGAGGTGGGAGCAGGATGTGTTCCCAGAGCATCAGCAGCTCAGAAGAAAGTAACAGTAGGTGAGACATGTGCAAAAGAAGAGTCTGGCGAAGCAGCAGCCCAGAAGCAATAAGCAGTGGGATAGACAGGAGCAGGTGGACCTAGTTCTGTGAAGGATGACGACCATCAAACAAGCAGCATAGGATATCTCTGATTGACAACCCAGGACTGCACAACGATCAGCAAGCACAGGTGTGGCAGTGTCACCGGCAGGGCCACCCATGTTGAGACCACATGCCCCACAGCAGCATCAGGCACCCACGATATGTCCCCAAGGTGAGTATGCAGGGGCCACCCCATGACAAGGTGTAAGGCAAAATCATGCAGGCTGTTGTGTGAGTATTGGGCTCCATGGTCCTGTTGGAAATACATTCCTTTGGTTGCATCACCCCTAAGCACCTCATCCTGTTTGTTTGCTAGAAACAGCAGGAGTAGACAGACAGATCAGGGAACCCTTCCCCCATCCTATCTGTCCTATTCTTGTCAGGACCTGATTGGTCAATCTCCTCCCCCAGGAGATTTCTCATCTCTTTGTGTCTCAGAGAGCTTCCTTCCTCCCTCTTGAAGACACCTAGTCTTAGGACTTAGCATAGATGTAGGCCTTTCCTATCCTACATGTATTTCCTAATAAAGCTACTTAAGCTTAAGTATGCTTCCTACCTGCTTATTGATGATTAGCTACTCACACTCCTCTGTAAACTCTGCATTGGGCAAATGGATGCAATGATCTCACAGTCCTTGCATTTCCAACAGGTCCTCCCTCCACAACCACGCCTCTGAGGTTGGGGTGGAATGGAGCATGGGTCCTGTGGCCCGGCCAGCAGGATTCACCATGTTGCTTGAGCCAGTAGCAGCATAATGCCCACTTACAGATTGCCACACCACAAGGTTGCACGTGGCCCTCGTTGAGCCAGCAGCAGCATAGTGTGTATGCACAGGCTGATGCACCACAAGGCTACATGGGACACTGCTTGAACTAGTAGTAGAATGGTGTGTACACACCGGATGCAGCACCACAGGATTGCATGGGCTCCCAGGCAACCCAAGTATGGGCATCCCGAATGGTGTGATGTCCTGACACTTGTCATGTCCTAACAAAGGCAAGAACCACTGCCTTTAACAGGGAGTTATGCTGCCATCTCTGCACCCATTGGTGTTCACCTTCTCCAGGCAACCAGGGAAAAAAATCTGGAGGGGTGAATATGTAGAAGTATTTTTGCTCCTATTCAGTGACCCTATACCTGACCTGATGGCGAAGGAGGAACCCAAAGAAAAAGAGCAATTTAAAAGACCCAAAGCCAACAGTAATTGGTTAAACAGGTTGGTGGCCTTCTCCATTCTCATGGGGATCATGGTAGATACGGCCCCTGGGAGGGCAATGAAGCTAATAAAATGCAAAGATATCATGAGGCAGGTGTTTGATTCCAGCCACACAGAAGCATGGCTTTTTTACGACAAAGCCTTTAGAAAGTGGGCATCCATCACCACACGTATGTGCTTCGACATTTATGCACAAGACCTCTGGTTGGAGTGATTGAACAATGTATCTAATGCCCCCAGAGCAGATAGTGGACATGCATGTTCTAGGTGTGGCACCCATGAATGAGCCCTTTCAGCTGGAAGAGCGCCATACTCCCTCGCAATGTGCAACCTGCTGGGAATACAATGGGTTGTGGAGGTGCACCCTCTCCCCATGCCGATTCCAGCACACCTGTCCCCACAGCAGTGGAAATCACCATGCCAACAACTGCAAAAGAGTCAGACAATCCAGTAACAGAAAAAAATGGAAAATAATCACCCAGGCAGTAATGGGGGTGGAGCGAACAATTACCTGAATGCCAGTGAGTGCCCAGACAGGAGTTCAGTCGAATATGTAGTGGTGGAGTTTAGGAACGGCTTCTGAATGCAAGCAGTGGGAATGGGTGAATAACTTAAAATCAGTCATTTGTCAGGAGCATTTGGTGCATGCCAAATGTCAAAAAGAGATGATTGAAGGCCTTTTGCGAGACCACTAATGGAGAACCTGCTTGCTGCCTTAAACAGGTGGTGGTGCGGCCTTTTCCCAAAAAACATCATTTGAAATTGACTCTCTGTCCAGGTATCGGCTTGTCTCTATCCTTCTCTTTTTAGGGAAGGTTGTTGAATGGGTTGTGGCTCAGCAGATACAGGGGCATCTGGACCGTGTTGGATTTCTAGATCCCTCACAGTCCGGCTTTCGCCGGTGTGGCTTTGGTTGATAACCACTGCAATGTATTGGATCAGGGTCATTCAACCCTGCTGATTTTGTTAGATCTTTTGACTGCTTTTAATACCATTGATCATGAGATGTTGGTGACTCGCTTGCAGGACTAATCCAGAATGGGCATGATTGTTCTTGAATGGTACCGTTCTTTCCTGGCCAGAAGAACTCATTGAGTGGTGCTTGGGGATTTTTTCTCATTTTTCCGGGACCTCTGTGGAGTCCTGCAAGTCCATCTTGTCCCCTTTCCTGTTCAACATGTATATGCAGCCACTCAGTGAGGTCAAAAGGAGGTTTGGTGTGCAGTGTCATCAATATGCTGATGTCTCCCAACTTTACCTCTCCTTTTCATTCAACCCAGACCCAGAAGTCTCGGTGCTTACTCAGTGTTTGGCGGCTGTGGGGGACTGGATGAGGGCTAACTGACTGAAACTGAATCCTGAGAAGATGGAGGTAATGTTAATGGGGAAGGCGGTGGGGTTCTCTCCCAACTGGTTTCCCAGGTTTGTAGTCTGAGTGTGCTCTTAGATTCCCAGCTCTGAATGGATGTCCAGGTGGAGGCTGTGGTGAGGAGTGCTTTTTGCCAATTACATCTGGGGCCGTGGCTTCGATCCCATCTCAGACTCTGACCTGGCCACTATCATCCATGCCTTCATCATCTCATATCTGGACTATTGTAACGTGCTCTACGTGGGACTACCCATGGTGATGGTTTGGAAACTGAACTGGTGCAGAATGAAACGGCCTGCCTCCTTGCAGGGACGGGCCACCGGGAGCATATTACAGCAGTGCTCCGTTCTCTGCATTGGCTGCCTATAGTCCCTGGGCCTGATTCAAGGTGTTTGTACTTGCCTATAAATCCCTAAATCACTTGGGCCCTACCTACCTGTAGTACCACATCACTCCCTGGGTTCTAGATTGACCCCTGAAGTTGACCTGGGGCGCCTTTCTCAACATGCCCAGGGAACTCACCTCATGGCAGAGGCTTGGGTGTTTCTGGACCTCCCATCCTTGCAACAAAGCTGTAAGACCTGGCTGTTCTGCAAGGTGTTTGGTGAGGGAGATGGGTGATGGGTGAGGTGGGCGGGTTAGGGGGGGTGGGGGATTGGTGTTTTTAACCTCCATTGTTTTACTGTGTTTTATGGTTTTATTGTTGTTTTTATATTTTTATAAATTGTAAGCCACCCCAAGCTACCTGTAGGAGGAGGGGTGAGTTTTATAAATAAATAAATAACATTTAATGTATGCCCCCCCCCCCCCGGGGAATAGTACTCATGAATGCCCCAGGTAAGTTTTGTCTTATTCACTATCTGTCCTATCCAAGGGGGAATACATAAATGACGCCATACTGGACAAGCTATGCTCTCTGCACTATGCTTCATTTGATCATGCCGTCGAGCTGGCAAGAAAATGTGGTCAAGGGGCACTGCTCGCAAAGTGTGACATCAAGTCAGTTTTTCACCTATTGCCGGTTCACCACTGCAACTTTAATCTGCTAGGTTTTCAGTTTGAAGGCAGGTTCTATTATGATAAGGCAATGCTCATGGGGTGTGCGGTATCATGCACTGCCTTTGAGCATTTCAGCATGCTCCTCAAGTTGGTAGTCTGGAACAGGACTTAGTCAAACAACGTCATCCATTATATCAATGACTTTTTACTCTTGGGTGAGCCTGGGACAAGGGACTACGTGCACCTGTTGAGAGTCTTGGAGTCCATGGCTAAGGAATTGGGCATCCCCTTTGCCCCCGAAAAGACAGTAGGCCCAGTTACCTCTCACCCTTTTAGAAATCAAACTTGATACTGTGCTAGGGATATCCCGCCTACCGGGCAACAAACTTGACTTACTCAGAGAAGTACTCAGGGCCTGCATGTCATCTAAGAAGGCCACAGTCAGGCAACTAAAGTCCTTGCTTGGCTCACTAAACTTCACTATCCGGGTAGTTGAGCCAGGCCAGGCCATTCTGTCCCAGTTATATGCCAAGGCAGCAGCTGACCCTCCCCACCACTACCACATCAGAATAACAGTCGACATGAGGGAGGACCTTGAGGCATGGAGTGGGTTTCTGGCCAAATACAATGGTGTCATCTTTTGGAGGAGGCAGTTACTGCTAGAAGAGGAGTTCCCAGTTCAGTCTGATGCTGCGTGCAGCATGGGTTTTGGCTTGTTCTTCAGGAGCAGATGTTGCTCTGCACCATGGCTGGATGAACGAGTAGAGCAAGGCATAACCAGGGTCCTCACATTTCTCGAGTTCTTCCCCATTGTCCTGGCAGCATATGTTTGGGGGGAAGTTTTCACGAACCAGTCTGTGGTATTCTGGTGTGATAATCTGGTGGTTGTACAAGAAATAAATTCCATGTCATTGAAATCTCACAGGGTCATGGGATTGGTTCGTAAATTCATTTTGCAATGCCTTAAGTTTAACATACTGTTTGTATCTAAACAGAAGTGTCCCAGGAGTAACCAGTGGCACTGCCAACACCCTCTCGTCTTCAGATGGACCGTTTCTACCTGTTGGCACCAGAGGCCCATGAGGAATTGGAGGTGGTGCCTCAGGACATCTGGACGCTTGGATTTTAAAACTATTCCAAACAGTGCAGGGTTCCTTGTCCACTAGAACCAGGGTATCCTATGGTAGAGCCTTTTCAGAATTTCTGGATTTTTATGCCATCAAGAGTTGGTTGCAGGGTTTCCCCATCCCAGAAGCACAGTCCCTCCAATACACTATGTCACTTCGTGATAAGGGTTCTGCCCTCAATACCATTGCTGGGAAATTATTGGCATTGCCATTCATAAGTAACCTGATGGGTCAGACACCACCAAACAATGGTTTCTTTAGCAGGAAGTTAATAGACAGTTGGTCTCACCAGCATCATCACCAATCTGATTTCAGATTACTCATCACCTCAGCCATACTTATTAAAATAGTCATGGTCCCCCCCCAAGTTTGCTATGACCACTTTGAGGCACTCTTATTTGAGGTTGCCTTCAAGTTGGTCTTTTTTAGGGATGTGTGAACAGAATGGGGTTTGTACGTTTGGCCGTTCAGTCTGAAAACTTAGTTCGGGTTCATAGGTTCGATCCCACAGAGTTTGGACCCTCCCCAAACATGCAGAAAATTCAGCCATGGCAGAGTATTGGGGCGCCTCAGGGGTGCCCGTGGGAACATGGCAGGCCATTGGAGACACAGCTGCAGCAGAGACCAGGAAAGCTTGGCATATCGCATCCCAGCTTGCCTGGGCAGGCAGGCTCAGTGTTTGTCCCCCAGGGGTGCCTGTGGTGCCATAGATGGCCATCTGAGACCCAGAAACAGCAACAACACCAGAGGCTGGGAAGGCTTGGGGCTTGGTGGTTGGCCTGTCACCCCTACTTAGCCAGTCACTGCAGGCTGCCAGGCATCGGTGGAGCAGTGGCAGGCATTGGATTGCCCAGTAGCAGAACCCATGGCCCAGCAGAGGCAGCAGAAGTGGACATTGGATTGCTGGGGCACAGAACCAATGGCATGCCATGGAAGGATGGCTCCCCTTGACTGTGCCGTAGGCCCCAGAACCCTGATGGTGGGTCCTGGGGCTGGAGTGGCTACTTCATGATGTGGTGGAATGACAGCTCCCCATGAGTGGTAAGACGTCCCCAGAACCCTGATGGTGGGTCCTGGGACAAGAGTGGCAGCTTCAGGATGAAGTGGACAGCCAGCCCTTTCTGCCTGTAATGTAGGCCCCAAAACCCTGATGGTGGGTCCTGGGGCAGAAGTGAATGGTTGTTTCTTGATGCTGTGGAATGACAGTTCACCGTGAGGGAAATGATGGCCCCAGAACCCTGACAGTGGGCTCTGGGACTAGATTGGAAAGCTTCTGGATGAAGTGGAATGACAGCCCTCCCTGCCTGTGATGTAGGCCCCAGAACTCTGATGGTGGGTCCTGGGACTAGAGTGGCAGCTTCTGGATGAAGTGGAATGAAAGCCCTCCCTGCCTGGAACATAGGCCACAGAACCCTGATGGTGGATCCTGGGGCTGGAGTGGCTGGCTGTTTCTTGATGCAGTTGAATGATAGCTCCCCATGAGAAAATTGATGGCCCCAGAACCCTGATGGTGGGTCCTCGAGCTGGAGTGGCTGGCACCCCTGCTTGGCCAGACGTTGCAGGTTGGCTGGCTGGCATCAGTGGAGCAGTGGCAGAGGCCCGGCCAGAGCTTGGTGCCTGGCACCCCTACTCAGTCAGGTGTTTCAGGCTGGCATCCTACTCGACTGAGCTCAAGAAACTCTATTTCAAATTGGGCAAGCCTTCCCTGCTGGCACACTCATCCAAGCTTTGCCCATCGACAAGAGTGCTGAGCAAATGGCTGATAAGTAGTACCAGCAGCATCAGCATCAGCAGCAGACATTGGGTTGCCCAGGTACAGTAACTGAAGTTGGCACCCCTGTTTGACCGGGTGTTGCGGGCTAGCTGACATTGGTGGGGCAGCGGCAGGAGCCCGGCCAGGGCTTGGTGGCTGATACCCTTGCATGACTGGTCATTACAGGCTGACTGGCATCAGTGGACCAGTGGCAGAGGCCTGGCCAGGACTTGGTGGCTGGCACCCCTGCTCGGCCTGGTGTTTCAGGCTGGCTGGTCTGGATGTGGGACACTTGAAGACAAGTGGAATGACAGTTCCCTGTGAGTAGAATGATGGTCCCAGAACCCTGATGGTAGGTCCTGGGGCTGGAGTGGCTGGCACCCCTGATCAGCCGGGCATTTCAGGCTGGCTGGCATCAGCAGACCAGTGGCAGAGGCCTACCCAGGGCTTGGTGGCTGGCACCCCTGCTTCACCGGGCATTGCAGGCTTGCATCTTACTCTCCGGAACCCATGGCACAGACAGCAGAGGCAGCATTGGCAGAAGCAGCAGCAGACATTAGATTGCCGGAGCCCAGAACCCTTGGCACATACAGCAGAGGCAGCATTGGCAGCAGCAGCAGACATAGGATTGCCCAGGCACAGAACCCATGGCACAGAAAGCAGAGGCAGCATTGGCAGCAGCAGCAGCAGACACTGGATTTCCTGGGCAAAGAACCCATAGCACAGAAAACAGAGGCAGTATTGGCAGCAGCAGCAGCAGCAGCAGCAGCAGCAGCAGCAGCAGCAGCAGCAGCAGCAGCAGAATGGATTGCAGAACCCATGGCACAGTCATAAGACGCAGCAGAATAGGACATTGGATTGCTGAGGCACAGAACCTATTGCACAGATAGCAGTGGCAGCACTGGCATCAGCAGCAAACATTGGATTGCCTGGGCAGGGCACAGAACCCATGGCACAGACAGCAGAGGCAGAATTGGCAGCAGTAGCAGACATTGGATTGCCCGGGCACAGAACCTATGGCACAGATAGCAGAGGCAGCATTGGCAGCAGCAGCAGACATTGGATTTCTGGGAAACAGAACCTGTGGCAAAGACAGCAGAGTCAGAATTGGCAGCAGCAGCATATAATGGATTTCTGGGGCACATAACCCATGGCACAGACAGCAGAGGCAGCATTGGCATCAGCAGCAGAGAGTGGATTGCCCGGTAGCAGAGGCAGCAGAAGTGGACATTGGATTTATGGGCCAAAGAACCCATGGCACAGACACCAGAGGCAGCATTTGCAGCAAAAGCAGACATTGGATTGCAGGGCACAGAACCCATGGCACAAACATCAGAGGCGGCATTGGCATCAGCAGAAGACACTGGATTGACCGGGCACAGAACCCGTGGAACAGCAGAGATGTCAGCAGCAGGATTTGCCTGTGCCCAGCACCCATGGAGCCAGGATGGTAGGATTTGCAAGGGAAGAGCTCCCATACAGCAGCAGATGGCAGCAGCAGGATTGCATGGGCACATTTGGATTGCCAAGGTAGAGCACTCATGGACCAGCAGACAGCAGCAAAAGTATTACCAAGCCAGTGGCGGCACATCACCCAGGGTTGCCAGGGCAGGCAGACAGGCAGCTTGGCATGAGCGGTAGGCAGGCTGGGGCAGGGCTTTTGCTTTGCCCACAGGCTGGCCAGACATGCACTTTGGCATGAGCAGAAGGCAGACTGAGGCAGGTTTTGAGCTTGGCAACATGTGCGGGTGGGCAGGCAGGCAGTGTGGCATGAGGATTGGAAGGCTGGCTGAGGCAGGGTTTGATCTTGGTCACCTGGGCAGGTGGGTGTCCAGACAGGCAGCATGGTATGAGCAGAAGGCAGACTGAGGCAATGTTTGATCTTGACCACCTGGGCAGGTGGGAAGGCAGCATGGCATGAGAAGAAAGAAGACTGAGGCAGGGTTTAATCTTGGCCACGTAGGTGGGCGGGTAGATAGGCAGCATGGCATGAGCAGAAGACAGACTGAGGCAGGGTTTGATCTTGGCCACCTGGGCAGGCAGGCAGACAGGCAATGTGGCATGAGCATGGGAATGCAGACTGAGGCAGGCTTCGATCTTGGCCACCTGGGTGGGCGGGCAGATAGGCAGCATGGCATGAGTATCAGAAGGCTGGCGGAGGCAGACTTTGATCTTGGCCACCTGGGTGGACAGGCGGGAAGACAGGAAGCATGGCACGAGCATCGGAAGGCTGGCTGAGGCAGGCTTTGATTTTGGCCACCTGGGCAAGTGAGCGAGCAGGTGGGCAGATAGGCACCGTGGTGTGAACAGAAGGCAGACTGTGGCAGGGTTTGATCTTGGAAACCAGGGCGGGTTGACATACTGGCTGCATGGCTTGAGAGGCAGTAGGGAAGGCAGGCTGGGACCTTGTCAGGACACTCAGATAGGCTGGTGAAGACTGTTCAACATGCGCGAGAGAAAGCCAGTCAGATAGGTGGGCCAAAATCGTCTAGCCAAGACCGGCTGGCAGGCTTACAGCTTCGAAATGCCACCCTGCATCATGAGGTCAGTCAGATAGGCTGGGCCCCATCTAGTCAGAGAGAGAGAGAGGCATGGTGGGCCCCGGGCATTGGGCAGGAGGGACAGCACCTCAGCAGCAGCAGCAGCCCAGATTGAGGAGGAGTCCCATCCCAAGACTGCCATTGACATGGGATGGCAGCTCGGGGAATCCCAGCAGGGGAAGGTTCACCTTTATAAAAAGCAACTGCTCCACCAACTTGGCCCCCAGTCTCCGTCGGTGCGGTAAGCAAATTTACCCCACCATGAACACCCACTCACTGGGGACACTCATTGGTGGGCAGGAGAAGAGACCCTTGGCCACTTTGGTCAGGGCTGGCCCCAGGTTGGTCTTGCCAGCCCAGTAGGTCAAGGGATTGCTTCTGGGTTCGATGCATGGCTCCTCCTCCAGGTAGATCTCCACTAGGGCTGAAGCAGCAGCAGCTTTTACCACGCCGCTATTCCATTCTACCATTTTGGAATTGCCCGCGCCACACCGCGGCTTTTCTGATGACATTCCGCTAATTCCGCCAGCATTCTGCAAATTTTGAAATTATCGGAAAAATTGTGGAATTGTCAGAAACTGTCAAAAATCTGCTGTTCTGCTATTTCGTGGCGCTGGCGGAATGGCAGACGTAGCAGAAATGGCATGTTTCCGCTATTTGTGAAGCCTGTGGAAGTAGCAGAATGAAATTATTGGAACTGCAGAAGTAGCAGAATGAAACTAGAAGAATGAAAGCCTCTGCCACGCCATGCCACTAATTGCGGAAATGCTGTATCCGGTGGAAATAGCTGCCGCTGTGATTTTCCGCTACAGTCCTACTTTCCACTGCTGCAGAGAGGCTGTCATACTCTCTCACGTAACTCTGCTTTGGTACCACCTCCACCATTTCCCTCAATCAAGCTGCCTACCCTGCTGTGCACGAGCTCATGCAGCCCAAAGTGCCCTGCGCATATGAGCTGCTGCTTCTGGCAATAGGAGTGCTGCTGCTGCTCAGCCTGCTGATGGTGCTGCTACTGCTAAGGCTGGGGGCATGAATAGACCCAGCCACCTCAAAGGGGTGGCTGCTCCCACTCCCACCATCCCCAGGGACATTCTGCTGCTGCTGCCGCACACTCTCAGGAGCCCGCTCTGCCTGCCGGACCCTCTCCACCAGCTCACCTTTCCAGTGTCCATAGAGTGCTGTCTGGCGTGCCATCCCTTGAGCCTGGGATCAAGCTTGGTTGCCAAAATGTATTCCACCCGCTTCAGGAGCTCATTGAACCGCGCCTTCAGCCCTGCCTTCAGCTGCCGTGCCAAGTCAACTGCCTCATCCACCAGCTTCCTGCCCTGACGGCCACAATCCCACCCCTGGAGAATCTCCTCTAGCCTCCTGAGGAGACTCTGGACCAGAGGGGGTCACCTGGTTGATGGTGGCCATGGAGAAGCTGATGATCTCCGTCACGGCCAGCAACGGTCTGAGCACAAAGACCATGTGAGCCAGGATCTCCCATTCTGCCCCATTGTACTCTGGAGGTGCCCCGCTGTCCGTCACCAGTTGAACCTGATGCAAGGGGGCTTTCTGCTCGAGAAGCCGCTCTAGCATCAGGAACGTGGAATTCCACCATGTGGACACATTCTGCACCAGCTGGTGCACTGGGGAGCCTTGCTCGGTGTGCTTCGCCTGGAGGAGGTCGCTGTCCTTCACGCTCCAGTTAAAGAAACTGGCCAGCTTCCTCCCCCACTCTATCAGGGAGCTAAGGGTGCCTGCTCCAATCCCATTCTCCCCAAAGCCCAGAGCATCCCTGACCAGCAGGTGAAGTGTGTGTGCGGCATAAGGGATGCTGGTGAATTCCCTCTCGCAGACTCCCCTCAATATGTTGGCCGCGTTGTATGTCAACATGCACCTCTTGGTGAAGGGTGCACCTGGAATGACCCACTCCCTCACCATGGCGGTCAGGGCTGTCTCTATGTTCTGAGCGGTGTGGGAGCCATCCATTGCTTCTGCCTGAAGCAGGGCCCACCTATATCCTGCTTCGGGATCCCTCCTGCCACTGCCAAACACGGCCTCTGGATCCTGCCACCAGTGCGCCGTCACTGCCAGAAAGGCGTGTTGCGAGTTCCTACTCGACCACAGGTCGGTGGTGAAGTGGACGGTGGCACCCCCAGCCCCTGCCAGCTGCTCCCTTACCCACTCCTTTAAAGCCCGGTACAAGGCTGGCACCACCTGATGACTCAGGGTAGTGCATGAGGGCAGCTTAAACTGGGGGGCCAGGAAGCCAATCAGGTGCCTAAACCCCATGTCCCCGACCACTGAGAAGGACTACCCATCCAGCGCTATTATTTCCACCAACATGCATGTGGCTTTCAGCCTCCACGTCTTGCAGCTGCTGATGGACTTGGCAGCTGCCCCCACACCAGCTCCTCCATGGAGTAACTGGGAAAGTTTGCTGTTTAGTTTTTTTATATATTGTATGTTTTGATTTTAATAGTAGACCTTTTTCTTTTTGTATGTATTTGTTATGACCTATGGTTAAAATGATAAACTGTTTGGTTGATTGATTGATTGATTGATTGATTGATGCTGCTGCTGCTACTGCTACCCCCTAGCAGCGATACCGCTCCTGCTGCTAGATGCAGCTGTTAGAGTAGGACGCTTGCCCGCTTATCAAGGCAGATGACTGGCCGTTGCAGTCGGGAACCCGCTGCTGTCCACTGCCCTGTCTGCCTGCTTAACAGCACAGCACTGTGGCATCCGTTAAGGTGCCTCGCCATGGCAGTTGTACCAAGGTTGGTGAGCACCTGCCCACTGCACCTCCCTGGGATCATCCATCTGCACCAACTTAAAATGCGCCCAAAAGGAGGATTGTCTGCCCCCTCCTGCCTTCTGGCCTGCACCGGGTGACATACCGCTGCCAGCGCTGCTGGGAGGGGCAGAACATGGTGGTGACACAGCTCTTGAAGGGATAGCCATCACCTCAGCACCAGACATCTCCCCCACAGGACTAGTGTCTGACTCGCTGTCCCCAATATGAGTTATGTCCCGCGAAGGGGAGTACTGGGACTCTGAGGCTAATGGCCTGGCCATGCTGCTGCCACTCTCCCTGTGCCTCCAATGGCTGCTGCTGCTGCTACTGCTACTGCTACTACTTCTCCTCTCCCTGCTGCCAATGCCCAGGGATCGTACCCTGCATCTAACAGCCTGGGTGGGATCCACCAGCCAGTGCTGGGGATCACATCAATAATAGGGACCGGGGACCTTGCTGGCCCTGGAGGAACATCTGACCCCAAAGCAACTGCACCTGCTCCTGCAGCTGCATCAGAGACAGCCGCAGCCTTCTGTAATAAACTTGTTATTTAAATCTGTAATTTAGATTTTTATAAATATCAAAATTTCTTTTTTGTTTCCTTTTCTTTTCGATTTCCATTGATTTCAATCGAAAATACATTTTTGACTGTAACTTTTTAAATTTTCATTATATGTGGTTGAAACATGGGGGGATTGTACCTCCACTAGAAGGCATTAAGTGGACCTAATTCCAGAAAGTTTGGATAAAGGAGTCAGATTTTATTAGCTGTTGAATTATGTTATTTTGCAAAAATCTGCATATACATTCCTGACTGTGACTTCTTTGCCTCCCATCTAATGTGGATGAAACCTGACATTTTTATACCCCTTCCTATGTTTCCTATCTCTGAAAACTTTAGGAAGGATTGGTTAAAGGGTCCTGGTGGTATTTATTTATTTATTTATTTCTGTAATTTATACCCCGCCCCTCCTGAAAACAGTTCGGGGCGGCTTCCAACAATAATAAAAGTACATAAAAACAAGTATAAAACAATTTAAAACAATGACACACATTAAATGTTTAAAACAGGGCCCTGGGCATTAAAACAGTAAACAGGGTAGGGGAGCAAAAACACACAACCCTAACCCACCCCCCACCCCACCCCAAAGGCCTCGGCGAACAGTCAGGTTTTACAACACCGCCAGAATGACAATAGGCTTGGGGCCAGGTGAGCTTCCTCTGGAAGGGAGTTCCAAAGGCGCGGCGCGGCCACTGAGAATGTCCTCTCCATTGTGGCCCCCCGCTTTACGCGGGGAGATAGGGAACTTTACCTATAATTCATCCTTGGGGTCCAGTGTCTTAAACTTATTCCTGATTTACCCCTTTTCCTTCTGTTTGGTAGAAAAATTCTTAGTCATACCAATATTTGTATCAAACCACTCACCTATCAGTCTGGTCCTAGGAGACTCCCGAACCAGTCCTGTGGGACAAATTATTACTAGTCTGGATGATTCCCCCGTTCGGAGACAAACTAAATGGTCAGAGGACTTAAAGGAAAGGGTGGTCGAGCTCTTGAGCTCCCCCTTGGTAGAAGCTATTAGGGCTGATATCCAAAAATTGGGACCGGATACTATCCATTGCTTTGAGGCTTTGATAGAATTATTGTTGCCGTTGCTTACCACACAGATTATTCCAGCCAGGAGCACAGTGCCGGTTGTAATTATTCCATGCTGGTTTGATGCAGAATGCCGGAGGGTAAGAACCCAACTTATACGCCTGGCAAGGAAAGTGAAGGTTTCCCCCAGTTATTCCCTGAGGTTAGCTTTGAAGAGGAAAATTTATCGGCAGCTGCTAAGGGATAAACTGAAAAGTGCTCAAGAAGTGCTCTGGGGGAAGCTTATCAAAGCAGCAAAAGACCAAAATTTAAGAGAATTTGGTGAGTTAATGCATTCTCTCCCAAAAAGGGGAGGGTTGGGACACAGAGACTCGCCTGCACCAGAAGCTTGGCAGGTCTTCTACGAGAAGCTATATGCTAGGAGGGGAACCGTCCCTCCGACTATGGAGACTGCCACATTAGATAAATTTCAGAAGTGGCAACCGGTATCAGTCCAGGAGGTGATCATTTTGATCGAATCCCTAAAAGCCGGGAAAGCCCCGGGTCAGGATTTTCTGTCCCCAGAACTCCTGAAAAATGAGCCACGGTGTTGGGCTGAACTTTTAGCCCCTTTATTTACACATATTAATGAGTTTGGTGTACTCCCCAGGGCCTGGCTGCATAGTACGGTGGTTCCTATATATAAAAAAGGGGACCCAAAGAACCCGGGCAATTACCGCCCGATAAGTTTATTAAGCATCGCCTCCAAATTATACTTCCGGCTTTTTCTAACCAAGTTACAACAATGGTTAGATGATAAGGAAACAATAGAACCAGAACAGATTGGTTTCTGCAAGGGAGCCACGAGAGCGGATCACATTTTTGTGCTGGCGGCCCTGATTACTAGATCTATTGCAAGGTGAGAGCCTCTTTTTTTGTGCTTTGTTGACCTAGAGAAGACATTTGATTCCATATGCAGGGAGCGCCTTTGGTTCAAGCTAAGGGTTTTGGATATGGAACCCAGGCTTCTCTTTCTCATCATAAAGTTGCATACAGGGAATCTTCTACGGTTTAGGGTTAAAAATCAGGGACCACTCTCAGAACCGGTCCTGGTAGAATTGGGTGTCAGGCAGGGGTGCCTTTTGGCACCTGCTCTTTTCAATCTTTATTTAAATAACGTGGTGCATTTTATGAAGAGGTACAATACGCACCCCCCCAAAATTGGTGGTCACCAACTAGTGCTACTGCTATATGCAGATGACACCGTGATAATCTCCCAGACACAAGTAGGGATGAAACTTGCACTGGAGGCCTTTGGGGAATATTGCTGGTTAGAGCTGCTGGCAGTAAATTTTGCAAAACCCAAGGTGCTGGTGGTGGGCTCCAGGGGAATTCATAAAAACCACCGTTGGGTTATAGATGAGACCCAGATAGACCAGGTTAAGGCCTTTAAATATCTAGGCATGATAATTTTTGCCAACGGAAGCTGGAAGGCCCACCATGATGCAGCGGTTGGGCAGGCAAAAAAAGTGGTTGCAGCTATTACAAAATTATACTATGGAAAAGGGGGACGTCTTGTCTTACCGGCTTTACAACTTTTCAGGGCTAAAGTCATTAGTCAGCTTCTGTACGCATTTCCGGTATGGGGTTTGAAATATATTACTCATCTGGAGAGCTTAAAGAACACATTTTTGCGAACAATTTTGGGGGCACCCCTCAGGCAATATTGCGGACAGAGTCATTTGTACTCCAACTGGAAGTTCACACCACGTCACAATGGTTACACTTCTGACTTAAAAAGATGCTCTTCCCTCGTCTCAATGATATATTGTTAAGTGAGACAATTTCTGCAGGGTTAGGAAACAGATGGATACTGGGAGTTAAGCATGAAATTGCCAAGCTAGGGTTTGCCTGTACAGATTTGGAAAGACTGGGGTGGGCGACATGCAAAACACTTATCAAAAGGTGGTTGTGGGATCAGGCTGCCCAAACAGAAAATGCCAAGTGAGAGGAACAGGAGGTGGCACCCCATTTCAACTCTCACTATCCCTTTTATACTATACAGTGGCCCAGCCAATATTATCTGTTCAAATGGCAGGATGCCAACTGCCGTGTAGCTTTTTTTAGGATGAGGGCAAATGTATTCCCCTCTGCTATGCTTGAGGGATGTTATGCCAAGATCCCATGGGAACAGCGAATTTGCTGTATGTGCCCATCGGGAGAGGTAGACACCCCCGAGCATATAATCATGCATTGCCCTGCTTTTGAAGGACCAAGATTCAGGTTCCTGGGGGGCTACCTTGAGAAGGGGGACACACCCAAGAGTACCCTATCAAGATTATTACATCCTATTGATTCTGATTTGACTAGGGCTGTGGCCAAATTTTGTGGGGCAGTGATTCGAATTAGGAGTGTTCATGCCAACTCCCAAAATCCTAGTAGGCTGTACTAGCAAATCATGCGATTTAAATCAAAGGACTGGAATGACTTGTTATGTCTGGAAGATGTTTATACTTTTGTTTCGGATTATTGTAGAAGAGACCCGGAGTTATTTTACTGTATTTATTTATTATACACACTTGATATATTTGTATACTGATTCATTGTAATAGCTGAAGCTAAACAATAAACTTTATAATAATAATACGCGGGGAACCTCCAGGAAGGCACCCCCGGCCAACCGCAGGAGCCGCTCTGGAGCACGGAGGACGAGGCGGTTTCTGAGGTATGAGGGGCCCAGACCGTTAAGGGCCTTATAAATCAACACCAGAACCTTGAACCTAGCTCGGCACGCTATTGGCAACCAGTGCAGAGTCTGGAGCACAGGTGTAATGTGCTCCCGACGGCCCGTCCTCGTAAGGAGACTAGCCTCTGCATTCTGCACTAGCTGCAGCCTCTGAACTAGGAACAAGGGAAGCCCCACGTAGAGCGCGTTGCAGTAGTCTAGCCTCGAGATGATGAAGGCATGGATGAGGAAGGCCAGTTCTGGGCCGGAGATGAACGGACGCAGTCTACACACCAGATACAACTGGCGGAAGGCAGCCTTAGTGACTGCCTCCACCTGCCGCTCCAGGCGCAGGTCCGTGTCCAATATCACCCCCAGATTCCGGACCTGCTGAGCTATAAGAGAGCGAACTCCCCCCAATGAGGGCGGCCACTACCTCCCTCGGTCTCCCCACCAACATCACCTCCGTCTTATCGGGGTTGAGCTTCAGTATAAGGAACTAATGTTTAAATGTATGTTTGACACTAACAACTTTGTAGTTCAACCAGTGTATAAGAACTTTGGCAGACCTTTATCTCACACTTTAAGGATCATCTCTGAAAAATATCTGAAATATGTGATAAGGGTTCCAATTTTATACACCTGCACAGCATATGCAGAGAAGGAGCCTATGCCAGGGATTGTCTTACATGTCACTGTGGTATAATATTGGTTTGTGATGCCAATTGGCCAGCGGAAATGTCAACCAAACATCGTCATTCTGTGCTGTGACCACCCCAATTTCTCTCTGCCACTTGTTACTGGGAAGTCGGAAACATCTGTTTAGAAAAGAGCCAATAGAGATTCTCTTAAGTCCTCTGTCACAGTGCTGCAGAATGTGATTGTGATGATAATTGGTCAGCTTGGATGTGCAAACTATGTCTCCTGATTTCTGGGATGCTATCCCCAAAGTTCCAAATATTTTCCTTCTATGCCCACCTCAGGGTCGCCCCTTATGCCCATCTTGAAGCCACCACCGATTAGTCCTGTGAAGCTAGAAGCATGCATTAATTGGCCAGTGATTGTGTCTGTCAGTCTTTTGGGTTGCTACCCCTCCTCCCTGCTACAGCCTCCCTCCCTCCCCCTGCCATGCCAGTTGCCTGCTTCTGACAGTCACTGAATGTGCTGCTCTTTATCTCAATAATGGTCTTCAAGAGGACAACTTCAATTGCTTATAAAACTGAGACCCTTTATCAAATTGTCCTATAGTTTGGCAGAGATGACAGGGACAGTTTGTCATACAATTCTGAAAAATATCTTGTAGACAGGGTGGAATATAAAAATCTTGCAACTAGAAATGCGTTTTCAGGTTAATAGCTTATAACATTAGTACACTTTCTCAAATCTTTATTAAATTTTGCAGGATTGGTAAACCTGTGGAGGAACATAATATTCCCATGCTTCATGCAAATTGGATGGAAGGTAAAGACGTTGTAGCCAGGAATGTGTATGGTGCTTTTCTTAAAATTACAACATTCAATTGCTTCTGAAATTTGACTCTTTTATCTAGTCTTTTCTAAATTGGGTACACATAGTGCCCTCTCTTAGTGGTATAATTTCCCCAAGTTTCATCAAATGTGAATAAGAAACAAAAATGTTATAGCCAGAAATACATTTTCATTCCCCCCTCGATTATTTCAAAAACTTTTTTTTTCCATTTTTGTTTTTGTTGTTATTATTTTTGTTTTCTTTCTTACAATAAAAAAAAGAAAATCAACATTTTCATTTTCATTATCATAATAATGAAAATGAAATTCACACTCCTACAAAAATGGATCAATGAGGTTTAAGCAAAGCAGTGTCCTTGTATCAGGCAGGATCCCCAGAGCTCTGTACAGTTGCGGTTCTTACCAGTTATATGCAGGTCTGCCCTTGGGTGCTAGGACCATTGCTTCAGCATGTCACTAGTACCTGCTTGACCCACCACCAGTTCAGGGTGGTGCTTAAAGAATGTATTACCCACCTTTGCCTCCCACAAATATGATCTCACTCATTTCGTATTGGCATTGCTAGCTTTGCTACTGTGATGGGTTTGCCAGATTCCACTGTCCTCAATATTGGTCGTTGGCCATATGTTCACGCTCTGGATTGTTAGGTTACTTACTCGCTGTTGTTGTTTCTTTTGTGTTTGTTTTAGATTCCAGTTTCACCAAACTCTGGAAATGAATTGGGATAACTGGACACATCCTAGTGTATTGGGGTGCCAAGGCAGGGAGCTGATCCCACTGAGGCATGATACTGGAACTTAGTGATGGTGTAGAGGTGGTATGGAAGGCTAGGTCTGGCATGAGGTGGGAACAGCTCATGCCCATGCTCCACTTGGCAGCATCTGGCAGGCATCCAGATATAATCATAATCCATCTAGGGGGGAAAACCTTACCTTGGTCTATGGTCTTAGCACTAGTAGTGAGAATAAAGAGGGACTGGGTTGATGCAGTTAATCTCTTGCCACAAATGAGATTCATATGGACTCACATGTTGGAAAGGATAAAATGGATCAATTTCACCTTCCCTGGTAAAATTGACAGTGTCAGAAAAAGGATTAAGGAGGAGGTGGGTAGATTGATGATCAGTCACGGGGGTGATGTATTTTTCACAGAGAAATTCAGTTTTCCGACCCAAACTTTATAGAATTGATGGGGTCCACCACTCCAAATGGGGTGTGCACTTGTATCGCTGGTCTTAAGGAGAAGCTAGAACAAAGTTTGGGCTTGAAAGGGCGTGGGGTGAAACTAGCCAAGCAATAGCTGGCAGTCTCTTGTGGCAGGGGTCCAGGGAAGGTTTTGCAATCTTAACAGAAATGTAATAATTAAATGAAGACATCTGCTTAAGAGATGAGGCTGTGGAAGGAAGCAAGAGCATGGGTGGCCAGGTTCCTTCCAAGACCCAGAAGTGATGAGTGAGCCATGCACTCGAGGACAGGGGTGGTCCCTGTAGGGCCATTGCTTTCTCTCCTGCATCCAGTCACCACAAGACTATGATGACTTTTCAACCAGCCAGTTGGCTGAGGTGAGAGAGACCTCGGACAATTAAATAGTGGAATGTGGCACTGAATGAACATTGGGTCACCCCCCCAAGTTTAAGTTAGGCGCAGTTAGGACTGGACCTGGAAGGACATAGCCTTCCTCCCTTTCAATTTGAAATTCAAATAAAGACTGGCCTTTAAATTCCAACAGAATGTGTGCATGTCTTCAATTCTTTCGAGGTGCAGGGCAAGGGCATAGTGTGCTTGTGCAGATTTAAAGTCATTGTCTAAATCATAGTAAGAAAACAATGAATGTTAACCTAGAAATGATAATGGTAAATCAGAAATTTGATAATCCAGTAAAATTATGACACAGAATTTGGGGTTTTCAGTTGCCTGACTCATTGACTGTTTTCACACGGACAGGGGTGGGTAGGGGGATGGGTGTGCTTGCATGGTGGGTGGAGGTGGGTGTGTCCCCCTTTACATGGACACACCCACACCTCCACCCATCTCCACCCATGGGACCACGTCTGGTTTTTCAGATGGCCCCTTGGGTTGAGATGGGTGGGTGTAGAAGGGTGTGTGCCACGAGCACACAAGCACAACGCACATGCTGGAACACCCAGAGAAGGGTGGGGCCGGCCGTGTGAAAATGGCCATTGAGCCTGATCCCAAGTCCTGCGGATCCTGCGAGTGCCTGTGCATGCGTATGGTTTCCATGGGGCACAATGTGCCTGGAATAGAGTTCTGCATGGTTTGCACGTGGCTGAGTGCCCAGACCACAGGGCTTGGGATCAGGCTCCCCAATCAGATACTGATAGTTTGCTTGATAAGCTGCTCAAAATTGTGGGCATTAAGCAAAGGTTTACTGCCCGTTCAGCTTTATCCTGTTCCACTCCTACCTTATATTCTTCTTTATCTATGATTTCCAAATCTTTGAGCTGAAAAGGTCAGAAACACACAGCACACCACTTTCCCTTTTAATTGTCTGCTTAACTGCCAGCACCACAGAACTCCTGCCTCCATTCTTAACGTTGCCGGTACCCTTAAAAAAAACCCTGCTCTGTTCTCAATAATCCAAGCAAAATAAATTCAAAATCTGACAAGTAGTACTTCTGTGGCAGACATTACAAAATAATAAGTATGCCTTTTTTTTTAATTTTAGGGAAAAAGGAAAACAAGTTGAAAATTGCCTAGAATTTAGCAATAACACACCAGGCAATTTAAGCCAACTAGCAGGAATGAGCAATAATAGTTGAATACCATGTGCACTGTCCTTAGCATGTGCTCTGTCATTAACACACTCTGCAAGACATCAATTAATTAATTTTGTTTCCCAATGCCACTGCAGTACCTCTCTCTCCTCTTATCCTTTGTCAGCACCATTCCTTGACTTTCAACATGGAAGAGTTGTTTATTTTGTACCAGAAGAGCAAAATAAATGTTAATACGAATCAAAGTCTAAGATTGACACAGTCTACAGAGTGTCGATAAATGACACCTGTCTTATGAAGGCAGAAAATGCTGGCATAGAAAATAGCCTTCAAATTAGGGCTGAAACAATGAGCTAAATTGCTGCTCATGAGAAATTTTGCCATATTGGAATTGGGATCGATTTCCCAATCATTTCCCAATACTGATGAGATTTCTCAGTTCTCGCAATACTGTGAGATACCATCCCAATTTACTGACTTTCCACTTACTGTTACTGTATGCTGTGTACCATTCATTGACTTCTTACCTCATTGCTGAGGATACCGTTTTATTTCTGGATTTGTTTTCTCCACATTTCTGAGTCAATCACTTTTTGAATAGCCCACCCCTTAACTTCCTCCAGTGCCCCTTAACCTTCACTCCAGTGCCTCCAATAAGAATTTTTGTTCTATGTTGTTCCCTTTGCTTTGACCAATCTGCAACTGGATTGCAGGTTAGTAAAGCAGTCTTCATATCAAGGAAATACAAGGGGAAAGGGAGTGCAAGAAATGTGGTTTTGCATTTATATTACCTTTAATATTATTATTATAAACATTTATATAGCGCCAGTCATGAGCGCTATATAAATACAATAGACGCAGTCCCTGCCTGTGGCTTACAATCTAAAAGACAAGGAGGGGGAGACAGGGAGGGGGGACAGTGGGAGAGACAGGGGAGAAGACAAACAAACATTTAAGCGGATGCTAAATAGATGGCAAAGCAGTATTATTATTATTATAAACATTTATATAGCACCAGTCATGAGCTTGGTGCTGTACAGAAACATACAATAGACGCAGTCCCTGCCTGTGGCTTACAATCTAAAAGACAAGGAGGGGGAGACAGGGAGGGGGGACAGTGGGAGAGACAGGGGAGAAGACAAACAAACATTCAAGCGGATGTGAAGTCTCAGGTGTGTGTGCTTGGCTTGGTTACAATCAGGATGGTTGCAGCAGTCTGCAGAGGAGGGCAGACAGTAAGTATATGGGGAAGGACTAGCAGGCATTGGGAAAGGCAGCTTGGAAAAGGTGGGTCTTGAGGAGGGATTTGAAGGAGCGGAGGGAGGAGGCGAGGCGGACGTCGGCAGGGAGGGAGTTCCAGGCATGCGGGGCAGCGAGGGAGAAGGGACGAAGGCGGTTGGGCGAGCAGGAGAAGCGAGGGAGAGCGAGGGAGGGGACAGCGGAAGAGCGGAGAGCGCGCACAGGAGCGCGTAGGGCGATTAGGTCCGAGAGGTAAGGGGGAGCTTGGTCATGGAGCGATTTGAACGTGAAAACCAGGAGTTTGAACAGGATACGTTCCGGAAGGGGGAGCCAGTGAAGGGAGAGGAGGAGAGGCGTCACATGGTCGAAGCGACGGGCAGAGTGAATGACCTTGGCGGCAGAGTTTTGGATCGCCACAAGGGGGGACAGGTGGGAGCGAGGGAGGCCAGCAAGGAGGAGGTTGCAGTAGTCGAGGCGAGAGATAACCATGGCATGAACAAGGATTTTGGCCGAGGAGACAGATAGAAAGGGGCGAATGCGGGCAATGTTGAGGAGAGCGAATCGGCAGGATTTGGCCACAGAGTCAATGTAAGGTTTAAAGGAGAGGTGCGTGTCAAAAATGAAGCCCAAGCTGCGGGCACGGAGAACAGGACGGAGTAAACAGTAAAGTGGTAAATGGGATCCTGGTAAGTAGAAAATCAGTAAATCGGGAAATTACCAAGTATCAAGAGGTTCTCTATTTGACTGAGATTGTATCAGGTAGGGCTGAAACGAGATTTCACCCTTCTCAAAAATCTGATCAAGAATAGGCTTCTTAACAAGATTTTCTAATCTTGAGATCCTTGCGAAAGTCTCGTGAGAAACTCAAGACTCTCATGAGACTCTCGAGAACCTCAAAATAGCAAAAAATGGATCTGTGCCTGTGAAAAAATGACCAACATGACTGCTCTGTGCATATGCAGCCATTTTGCAAATGTGCAGATCATTTGGGGGGCATTTTTATATTCTCGAGTTTCTTGCAAGAATCTCGAGTTTCTTGCGATGTCACCAGGGCTACGAGATTCCTACAAGATTCTCACAAGAATTGTTTTCATTCTTGTTTCAGTGCTAGTCGAGAACTGAGATTTTGACAAGATTTCCTGTTTTGATGAAATCTTGTTTCAGGCCTACTTCATATGCAAGGGAACACATTCACTTGATGGACACTTTATTTAGCAGATTCATTTGAACTTTAGGAATTAATAGTGCTTGGTGAACAATATCAGAATGAGTTGGAACATTCTTGTTTAAATGGCATAATTGGTTCCTTTCTGACAGAAAAGTGCTCCCATCATTGCCATATAGTCCTTACCTATTCTTCCACTATTGCTGCCATCATTGTTATATAATCCCAATTCTGCCATTGTCTTGATGCTCAAATCCTGGGCCTCATGCCTGATAGGAAGGCAAAGAGAGTTACCTGCAAAATTTGTCTTCCTCAATCCCTTAATCATCTGTAATTGACCTGAAACGAAAAATCTCAGTAAGTGCTGCTTCCATTGGAAGCAGGCCATTTGTCAAGATTCACATGACACAGAAATGTACTGACTTTCCCACTGTTTTTGCCATTTCCCAATATTTTTTTGCATATTGAACGAGGCTGCCACAGCCTGATTCCAAGTCCCGTGTGTGCCCTGCACACACTCCTGAGGGCTGTGAAGATTAACACTTGCTGGCTAAGCACAGGGGAAGTGTTGGAACTTACCAACAGTGCTGTAAAACTGCCATAAAACTGTCCAAAAAAATCCTTCAAAGTGATGAAAACATCCCAGAAAGTGATGAAAAGTCCTGGAAAGTGACGAAAAAAATCCCAACAAGTGAAGAAGGTGATAAAAAGTCCTGGAAAGTGCTGAAATTGATAACAGTGATGGAAAAAGTCCTGGAAAGTGATGAAAGTGATGAAAAATGGCAGAAACGCAGATTCACCGGAAACCGATGAAGTACCAACAGTCACAAACACTCCCAAAACGTCAATATTTCCCTTTGTAAATGGGAACACTTACACTTGTTTCAGCCCTCATACCTTCCCTTTAGTCCAGGACACTTATGAAAAATACATGGTGCAGGGCTGCATTGGTTCAGCCCTGCACCATGTATTTTTCATAAGTGTCCTGGACTAAAGGGGAAGTATGGCAATCCTATTAATGTTCTTCAAAGCATCCAGATGAGTGGGTGTCTACTGAAATTTTAAAAACCTGTTTAAAAAACAAATATTGTGCAGTTTTGATGTCCCGAAGTTTCAGTCTTGAATTTTGACCAGTTCTGCTCTGCCTAGTTTGGGGTCTACTGAGTCTACTTTTGGACCTTACTGTCCTAGCTAATTTTGGGATGACTAGCAGAAAAGACCATCAACATCTTTTACCACTATAGGGTTTATCATTTATTTAGTTGGACTATTTGACACTTGGATTTCCACCCTTTGACCGAACTTTGTATTCCCAGGAACCACAACTTGACTTTGCCCGTACTTTGTATTCCCAGGAACCACAACTTGACTTCCAATAACCTTGCAAATAATTAAGCCTTCAGTGCATTTTGCATCAGTGTCAGCTTTTGAAAGGAATCCAAATGGTTAACTACATTCAATCTTTAATATCCCCTGAAATATGAACACTCAAGACTGTATAAATTTATGATAAAATATATTGGTTACAGTGCCTTGTTTACCTTTCTGCCATAATAAATTAATACGCATATGTGTGGCGTTCTTACTGGTGACCTCTTCAAGTTAATAAAGCTTGACATTTTAATAGGATAAACAAATGTTTTATTTGTATAGTGTGGAGTCTTTTACCAATGATCGGGTGTGTGTTTGTTAGCTGCTTGTGCTTTATATACTGTAGGTAGAACTTGTGTTTGCTAGATGACCTATTATTCTGCTGATTCATTGGATGTGTATTATAATTTAAAGGTCAGGTCTATCCATTAAACTTATCAGCATGGCACAAGATACTTTAAATCAAAAATGTTCCTGCATGAGCTTCATTAATTCTACTGCATGAATGCTAAAACAATAGTGAGAAAAGTTAATCCTCCAAGTTGAACGATTAGAGTCATTGGTTCTTCAGAACAGAAAACATTGAACTTTTAGGAGATACAGGTAGATCACAAGGGAAATATATATGTCCAGATTTCTCTCTGGAAACCGTGTCTTCCCCCTCCATTTTTGTTTTTTGTTTCTTTCTTTAAAAATGTTTACCAATTTACTAGTTCCTTCAATACAGATTCTTTAACTAGAGTTTTATATTAAGAAACAGAACAACACAAAGCAACAACAGAATGGTGTATTCCATAATACAAACAACTTGGATGTGGTCTTGGATTTTATATCAGAATGACACAATGTGATAGGATATTTAGGCTGATGGCCTAAAACGACTGCAATGAACAGGACTACAGTTTTAAGCTCATTATTCAACCCATTGAATAGTCAGTAACCTGAATGTATGTATGTGAACATTCCTCCTTGAATCAATGGAACTACTCACATGCTTAAAATTGAGCAGGGGGATTGAATACTTTTCTGAATTAGAGCTTTATTATTTATTATTATTTGCTTCCTTAGTTCCTTGGTTTAAAATAAATAAATCTTAAAACCCTTACCCAAAGCACCAATATTTCTAATATTTAGGAGCTTAAAATGCTTGAAAAATTTGTGTACCTTTATTACTTTGTAATAGGTAGGGAGCCATGTTTATTTCATTAAAACACATTAGGGCCAATCCAAAGCAGTGCAAAAAGGTGCTAGCCTCTGTGCAGTTTGTGTGCACAACATAGGCCACACAATGTAGGCCGTGTGCTGGAGGTGTGCAACGCTTGCACATACGTATGTGCATATGCATCGCATGAGCTCCACGCACTGGGCCTGGGACTTGGGGTCAGCCCCAGTGAACATGGGTCCCTGGTGATAATAGGATTACTCTTCATTTGCCTATAGATACTCAGGTATGAGTTTGCTGATCATGGGGCACACATTATTTAATAATTTAGGTCAGTGGTTCTCAACCATTCACTAGTGGATTCTGAAATGGTCTTTGGTGGGTTCCAGAAGGAACCTAAGTCAGACTGGGGGCAGAGCACGAGGTAGCCAGGGAAACCCATGAGTCCTGGAGCAACTGCATCACTTTCTCTTCTGTGTCCCCTCCTGCCACTTGTTCTAGAGAGAACGGACATGCCATTCTACAACTTCCTCACTTCTCTGGTTCCCATCTTCAAGAACTCCATGCTGCCACTGCTGTCAGAACCAACTACCCTTCACTGCTGCCACCACTGCCAAAATGGGTCCCTCACTGCTGCCCAATGAATCCTTGTCCTGGATTTTTTTAAGGTGGGTCTAGGATTTAAAAAAAAAAACCCTTTTGGTGAGTTTTGCCTGCAAGAAGTTTGAGAACCACTGGCTTAGATAATCAAATGTGTAAAGAAACATCCAGTGTTATTATTAAAGATAAAAGAATATTGCAAAATATTTCTTGCAACTATTCTAATTTTACATTTCTATTTTTAAAAAGTATATATATATATTAATTGTGTTCACATATGACAAATATTCTAGCACACACATTTCATTGATAGTTACAAATTAATACTTTTTTGAGAATATTAACAAAATATTTGTTAACTTCTCAGACTCAGTTCCCCATATATAAAATGGGAATGTGTGTGGGTCTGTCTCTTCCTGTGTTCCCCTCACTCTTGTTCATCTTAGTTTGTAAGCCCACTGGACAGGGACCTGTCTCGAAAATCTGTGACTGTAAAGTGCTGCGTACACCTAGTAGCACTATAGAAATGATGATGAAAAGGAGTCAATTAATTATGAGTTATTCAATGATGAGTCTTTACATAGGACAGAGACCCACTTGAAGCTATAAGGTACTTATAATGTGGTTCTTGGCTAGGGCCAGTCCAAGGCCCTGGGCTACCTTAATGGCCCTGTGTCTTAGGCTGCATTCACA
This sequence comes from Sphenodon punctatus, assembly GCA_003113815.1. NCBI lineage: Eukaryota > Metazoa > Chordata > Lepidosauria > Sphenodontia > Sphenodontidae > Sphenodon > Sphenodon punctatus. The sequence goes on along the minus strand of QEPC01011113.1, from coordinate 2,927,242 downwards.
CTTTATGTGGTGGCAAAAAGACCTGCAAGGAAAACACATGATGGTGGGGAAGAGGTAGGTGCCGGAAGTACCGCCGGTGCGAATGGGGTTATGAAGAGACTTTTACTCATGCTTGTCAAGACTGGATTTTGAGCCTTAACAAGCACGAGTAGTCTTGGCAGAACCCCGTTCGCACCAGCGGTGCGCCTTCTCCCTGCCGCTGCAACTTTTCCTCAAGGGTCTTTTGCTGTTCCCACTGCATCAGGTATGAATCTGGCCTCAGTTCACTGCATTTGACTCTCAGTAGCTGACTTGCTCAGAATCTCAGCAGTCAGAACCGCAAAGCACCAGCTTCACCACCCAACCATAAAGCAGGATAACAGTCTAGTTTGTGTTTTCACCCTGTGTGCTGAATGAGCTAAACCTTACGGCCTGCATTGCTTCCACCTTGACGAAGAGGGCAAAAGCTGGTTCTGGGACTTTTGGACCAAAGCTTATGTGATGGCTTTTACACCGTAAATAAAGGAACATTGTGGAGATTTTTTGTGAACTTTGTGATGTGAAGCCTGCACCCTGACAGAGTGTGCCGTCTGGAAGGTCTGCGCTGTTACAGAGGGTATTCCATGACTTTGAAGTACACAAGTTAGTGTGTGCAACACACTAACATAGACTGAAATAGATGGAAATCACAGCAGTTTGTCATTGACAGGAATAGATTGACACTTGCAAGCTTTCTAGCAATATTTATGTTGGGTGACCTTTCAGAAATATTTTCTGCCTTCAGGCACACTGATGCTATTTCTGACAGTTCTTCCTATAGTTTCCCATAAGGTTCCAATAGGCAGTTGTTCGCCATTAGTATTACCACCTGCCTTTTGGGCCTCATTTCAGATTTTCACTTGGCTTCTAATCTCAGACACTTAAAGAGGAATCCTGCCCCATAAAACTTAATGTTTTTCTTTTTTCTTTTCCCAAAAAGATTTAATTAGGGCAGGATTAAACCCTCTGAGAGAGGTCACCAAAAACCTGACAATGAGATATCCCAAAGGGAAAAGACTGGATCCTGTCTCCGCTTCTGTTTAATGTGTATATGCAGCCCCTGGGGGAGATCGTGAGAGGGTTCGGGGTGTGATGTCACCAATATGCTGATGATACTCAGCTGTACCTCTCATTTTCGACCAACCCAGGCCCTGCTGTCTCTTTGCTTTCCCAATTTTTGGAGGCTGTGGCGGATTGGATGCAGCAGAGCAGACTGAAGCTCAATCGTGATAAGACAGAGGTGATGGTGGTGGGTAGGGCGAGGGAGGTAACGGCCCCTCTGGTGGGGGGGGGAGTCTGCCCTCCCATAGCCCAGCAGGTTCAGAGTCTGGGTGTGGTTTTGGATCCGGCCCTCTGTCTGGATTGGAAGGTGGAGGCGGTGACTAAAGCCGCCTTTTGCCAGCTGTATCTGGTACGGAGGCTGCGCCCATACAATTCTGGGCCCGACCTGGCCACCCTTATTCACGCCTTCATCACCTCGAGGCTAGACTACTGAAACACGCTCTATGTGGGGCTTCCCCTGGTTCTGGTTCGGAGGCTGTGGCTGGTGCAGAATGCGGTGGCCCATCTCCTTACAGGGGCGAGGCGGTGGGAGCATAAAACACCTGTGCTCCGCACTCTGCACTGGCTGCCTATAGCGTACCAAGCCAGATAAAAGGTGTTGGTGTTGATCTATAAAGTCCTATATGGTCTGGGCCCCTCATACCTTGGGGACCACCTCGCCTTCCACACCTAAGGACATTCCCTGCGGTTTGCCGGGTGCACCTTCCTGGAGGTCCCCCATGTTAAATGGGGGGCCACAATGGAGAGGACATTCTTGGTGGCCGGACCGTGACTCTGGAACTCCCTCCCAGAGGAAGCTCACCTGGCCCTGGGTGTCATTGCTTTTCGCCGAGCCTGTAAGACCTGGCTCTTCGCCCAGGCCTTCGGAGGGGAGGGTGGGAGGGGAGGTTAGGGAGGGGGGAATTTAGGGGGAATTTTGGGATGGGGTGGGGGTGGAGTTTTAATTATTCATTATGATAATGTTTTTATATGTTTTTATTGTTTTACTTTGTTGTGAGCTGCCCCAGGATGCCGTAGGCATAATTGGGCGGCCAATAAATATAAATAAATAAATAAATAAATGATCTATTTCTGGGTGCTAAATACTTCGGGCTTGGGGGCTTCAATAGAAATAAGTAGTAAAAATTAAATGACCCTCAGGCAAATAATGTATTACTTTACTGCCTTTGAGACTTCTACTGACCACTATTACAGATATTAAGAAGTGTTCCAAGAGAAAAATTAGATGACTTATTCACAGTTTGATATTATCATTAAGGAAAGACAATGTGAAAATTGTTTTCCATCCTACAGTCTAAATTCCAAAGGGGGTTATTATGCTTTTCTCAGTGCAGACACAAAACACATAACTCTCATTAGTGTTAATTTGAGCTATGCATATTCAAGTCAGAGGAGAATAGTATGAAAATGTTACATACTGAGAGATTTGCAAACATAGTAAACGCACCCAGATGCTAGGCACTATCATTTAAAAGTTTATGAGAAGGAGGCATGGTTCAAATTATATATTTTATTGGACCAACTACTGTTGGTGGAAATAAGCAAGCTTTCCAACCACACAGGGCTCTTCCTCAGGCAGGTAACAGCTACGCTGCCTCCCTGAGAAAAGCCCTGTGTGGCTGGAAAGCTTGCTTATTTCCACCAACAGCATTTGATTCAATAAAATATATCATTCAAACCACTTTGCCTCCCTCTCTGTCACTTAGGACCAACACAGCAACCACACTATCTATCTGAATTAAAAGTTTATGTATGAAAACCGTTTAATGTGACCATAAGAAAATAAATTTGTATCGTCTTCAGATGAAGTGTTGTAGTGTGCCTTTTTAATGATATGCTGCATCAAATCTCTCTTTTCTTTTCATATTAACTTAATGGGTGTTTTCCGATGTGATGATAGCACAGATATCCACACTTTGCCAAGTGTGGAAATCCATGCTGTCAATACAGCTAAATTCAGGCACCAGAATTTGGAATGAGCCTGAACATGGGTTTGCACAGGCTGTACAGCTCTTAGCCTGGGCTGGTCCTCGGGATCATACCTGAGGAACAGCCTGGGCTAAGCACTGCCATGTCCTATGCAATGGATACCAGACTGGGATAAAGCAGGCTGTCACATTTGATGGCCCGCTTACTCTTACCCCTGTCCAGGTGCTTGGTGCTTTCAGAAAACCATTGAGAGCCTCTCTCTGGGCAGGATTAAGGGCGATGGGACTCAGCACTGTCATGTCTGAAAATATCATTTGTAAATGCACTTGTTTTTAGGGATGTGTGAACAGAATGGGGTTTGGATGTTCGGACGTTCGGTTGTTCAGTTCAAAACCCAAGTTTGGGTTCAGTTGTTCAGTTCGACGAAGTTCGGTTCGGTCGAATTTGGCCAAACATTCAAAAATAGCGCTATCGATACCAATACTGATACCGAATTCAAAGATTTTTTTCGGTATCGTTATCATTTGGTCCTGAAACAACCCCATGTCTCCCTCAACAGCCTCCCCCTTCCAGTCACGTTTTCCCCACCCAAATTCATGTTTTCCCACCCCAAACTAACCCGAACTCACCCGAACATGACCCAACTATTCATCCATTTTTTAGTTCATTTCAGACGTTCGGTTTGGATGTCCGAAGGGACCGAGTTTGGTCCGAACTCTGAACATCCGAACTACATTCACACATCCCTATTTTTTCCCCAACTTACTCTTTCTATAAGGAAGGTCCATCAAAGTCTTGACAATTTTTTCCATCTGAGTGCACAAGAGGACATCTGTTATTCTGTTACTAACACCAGGGATGCGCCTAGCAGAAAACAGGATGTCATACCTCAAGCACGCAACCTTGAATGCTCACACTAGTGCAATTCCCCTTTTGGACTTTGAAGACATAGAAGTGATGACATGGACTACAGCCAAGTTACCACACCAAAAACACACTGCCCTGACCTCAAATTCCTCATTCCACAGATGGAAGGCCACAACTATCTGAAACGTGGATTACAAGAAGATATGGTAGAAATGTCCCTTGAAACTTATTTGGAAGGCCACAATACAGCTCACCACTGGCCTCTGAAAAAGAAACCCATGTCATTTCCACCTGTCGCATCTGATTGTACCTGGAGCTAGACCTTGAGGATTAGCCTATCTCACCACAAGCGTACCCTATTATACTCATTCAAGAAGGCCACCCAGACCTTTAGGTCTTCCTGCATCTCCTGTGTCACCCCAATATGGTTATGTGGTGCACGCACCCCAACTGTCCTGAAGTAAAACTGGGATAAAAAGTGCCTACCCAAGGCTACCATTCTGAATGTGAAATGTAAGCTTCCCAGAAGAGACTGCAGCTCTTTTAGCATAACCTTGCTCGCCATCATGCATTTACATATTTCATGCCTTAGCACAGCAAATATTTTCAGAAGGCAGGCGTGATAAAGCCTCTTCGGATTCAAAGCTTAGTACCCAAATCGGTGATCCTGGTGGTAGGGCCCTCCATTTTTTCCTCAGCTATGAGGATCCCTAACTGCCCTACAGCAACTGCATGCACTCTGATGACCCCGCCCCTCCCACAAACAAGAAGTCATCAAGATAATAAGTCACTTGGCCCTACCCCATCTGCCTACACACTATTCACTCCAAGGCAGAGTTAAATTTCTCCTAGTCCACACAGGATATGGAACATCTCATTGGCATGGTCTTACCAAAATAAAAATGTCCTTGAAAAGTGAAGCCCAATAGGCTAAAGTCATCAGGGTGTATGGGTAATCAGCGAAAGGCAAAACTGATGTCACTTTTTGCCATCAGGACCTCTTGACCAGATGCCCTGATATGTTTACGACTGTGTCAAAGTATGCATAATTCACCAAGCACAGTTCCTGATCCATTATGGGGATATGACAAGTGGTGCATCAGTCTGTACTCACCTGGGGGCTTCTTGGGAACAACTCCCAGTGGGGAAATCCCAAGATTTTGCATGGGTAGGGTGACAAATAGTTCCACTACCAAGCTCTCATTGAGCTCCTTCTGGATCTTGGCATGAACTACATTTCCAAACAAACAGACTTTAAATTTGAAGCTATTTTGTGCTACCTAACCCTCTTAAATGGAATATGAAAACCAAACTTGAAACCATTAACCAAGTAAACTGCAACCTCTCTATTGATGATCTCACAAAATGGGAGTAGTACCCATACCATTTTTCAAAATAGGAGTAGTACCCATACCTTTAAACAGCTTGGTATTCTGGACCCCATTTATCTGTGGGACTGCCTCACCCCCCAGTCCCCCCATGGGTCCTGGATCAGCCCCTGCGGTCATCAGAGGGCACCCCTCTTGAAGTCCCACATGACCATCAGATGGGGACAATATAGAGGGCATTCTCCAAGACTGTGGCACTCCCTCCCAGTGTAGATTCATTTACAGATCTTTCTTCCTTTTGTAGACAATGTAAAACCTAGCTGTTTTTCCAGGCATTTGGGAAGGGAGAGGTAGTGGATGGATGTGGGTAGGGTGCTGAGGGTGGAAACCTATTTTGAGGATACCTATTATTGTGTGATAATTATTCGTTTTAGTGACATTAATATTATTGAAGTATGTTTTATTGTATTTTATATGCTTTATGAAAAATTGTAAGCAGCCCCGAACCGCCATTAGGTAGGAGGGGGCAGGATATAAGGTATTTAAATCAATCAATCAATCAATCAATAAATATAAATATTCAGTGGGACCTTGAGTCAATATTAATGTTACTTCCACAAATCAGAATAGACACTCCAAGACCTGAATGTGGGTGGCCCCTGGGCTACAAGGTCTTGCAGGTGTCACACATTACTGGCCCACATCAGGTGGTGAGGGTCCTGCTCAATCAGCTGTCCCATTCCAAGGTGGGACTCATACCCTTGAGAAGAGGAAAGTCCTCAAAAAATTTCCCTTGTTTGCTGTGATGTTGAGAGCCCAGGAAGCATCTTCTTTTGCCTGAACAATTTCCTGCATCTGCTGTTCAAGTAAGTCCATTACTGTAACAATGGGCTTCTGATCAAAGTTTGGGTGATGGGCATGGGGATGGCCTGCTTCTCTGGGATGACCTCATGTGATGAGCAACAGCAGTGTGATATGGTCCTCACAGACCACCATCCTAAGCTGCAAACAAGGGACACATTTAATTTTTAATATTTTTTAAAAATTTCATTATTAAAATTTTCATTTTTTCATTTTTCATTAGCGAGAACTTTTGTTTTTGTTTTTTCATTTTCATTTTTGATTTGTTTTCCATTTTCCAGCTAATTTGCATAAAATTTGGATAGATTGTACAGTTCACACAAGGAATCATCCCTGCTAATAGTAAAGATTAGATAAAGGGTCCTGATTTTATAAGTAATTAATATTTTGTAGTTTATGCACACATTTCCAGCAGTAATGTTTTTTTTTCCAGCCAGTTTGGATAAATTTGGACTCATTGTACCCCTCATGAAAGGGATCATCAGTGCCAAATTTCAAAAAGAATTGATAAAGGCCCTGATTTTAGAAGTATTTTAATAATGTAACGGTTTATACAGCTGTAACATGTTTGTTTTCTGTCCACTTCATATGAACTTTGGACAGGTTGTTCCCCTCACCAAAGTAATCATTCCTGTCAAATGTCAGGGCGGAAAATGATAAAGGGTCCCAATTTTATAAGCAATGTAATTTTCATGTTTTTAACAGAAGTTGCAAATCCTTAAATCACTTGCAAGTGTTGCCTCTGTTTAAACTACAGAGGTTTTACTAGATGCAGAGATCTGTTTTTTGGAGCATTTATATAGAGGGTGATGAAAACAGAAAGGGTTGGAAGAGCAGAGGACGGGCTGGTTCCAGAGGCTTTGGTACAGGCTTCAGTCATTGGGACACCAACGACTTTGACGGCATATATGGGGGAAAATAGGTTAAAGTTAAGCTTTTATGAGTACTTGCTTTGAAAGTTAAGCTGTTATGAGTACTAGCACTGAGGATGAACATTGAAGCACACACAGTCACACACACAAAGCACTGAGCCAGCCTAAAAGTCCCACAAAATCTAGCCATGGGCAGGACTCTTCAGCTTGGAAGAAACTTATATTTTCTCCCGAATTCCCAGCCCTAAGTCTCCCTGAATGCAGTGATTTAATACTGGCAAGTTCAAAGCCTGGGAAGCATCTCCAGAGTATTAGCCTATACCAGGGATTGTCTTATGTTTGTCACAGTGGAACAAGATATGTTTGTGATGACAGTTGGACAGATGGACAGCAGGAATGTCAATTATGTATCATCATTGTGTGCTGTGCCCACTGCAGCACCCCTGCTTCTTACTTTGAAGTTGAACACATTTGCTTTCGAAAGAGCCAATAAGGGAGTCCCTTATATCCTCTGTTACAGTGCTGCAGCAAGTTTTGGGATTCCAATTCACCATGCAGGAAGTGTAAATCATGTCTCTTGATTTCTGGACTGATTCTGCCACCCATCTACCTTACTTCCTGAAGGCCCAGTGATGTCCTGAAATTTTTATTTTTTTTCCATAATTGTCAGGGCCAGTATTTGCCCAACTTCTGTTAAAAATTACAAAAGTTCAATTGCTTATAAGATCAGGACTTCTTATCCAATATTTCTTAAATTGAGCAAAGATGATCCCTTGCATGAGGGGTACATTCCACCCAAATATCATACAAATTGGATGGTAAGCAAAGAGGTTACATCCAGAAATGCATCAGAAAACATGATGCATATAAAAAAATCAGGAACTTATAGACAATCTTTCTGAAATTTGGTAGGGATTATCCCTTTTGTGATTCGTACAATCCTTCTAAATTCTTTGCAAATTGGACAGCAAACAAAAGGGTTATAGACTGGATTTTATGTCCCAACAGTTTCAATTTTTTATTCCAATTTCCTCCCCCCTTTTTATTCCAAAATTTCAGAACTATTTTTTCATTTTCATTATTGCAATAACAAAAAGAAAAATGGAATTTTCATTTTTGTTTTCATAAAAATGAAAGTGAATTGCACACCCCTAACCTGCAAAAATGGGTATTTTCAGACGTTACGAGATCATGCTCAACCACAGTGAACCAAGCTCAATCCCGCGGCAAGGCCAAAGGGCCCGGAACGTCTGTTCGGCGTGCGCCAGATGTTCATCACGCTCAATACCCACATGGGGTCAATTTCAACTACGCTTCCCGGGCTAGCCGGGGGAATATCCCGGGAAGTGTGGTCAAACTGACCCCCACCGGGAACCAATGAAAAGTAACGTATGGACGGCAATCCCTGGGCGTAACCAAATGAAATGAGCCCCAGCCAGGGACAAGGCACGCAGTGTTGCTGCCAGGCAACCAGCAACAACACAACCACCGGAGGGAGATTTAAAGCGAAATCAGCAGCAAGCAAGCGTGGCGGGATGGAGCAAGGAGGGAGGTGGAAGAGAGCGGAGGCAGAGAAAGCGACACTGGCAGTGGAGGAGGCAGAGGAGGTGGAGGCAGGGGCAGCGATGCAGGTGGAGGGGGCACAGG